>ML779862.1:723305-742202 GCA_009831015.1 Picea engelmannii
TGTCTATCTTATTTCATATGGTTGAGGTATGTTCCATGGTTATCTCTTTCTATTATTTTCTACATACACACATATAAACACATCTAAAAAGTAGATCAGCAAAGTGTTTGACGAAATACCTCACTCAGAAAAAGTTTAAAAAGTCACCAAAACAGTTATGATCCTTGCATAATGGCTTGGGATCATTACAGTGGTATCAGAGCTTAAATCCTACAAACCTGAGGGTTCTTTCATAGGGATAAATGGATTTTTGGAAGGAAATGGAGATTGTTAACAGGATTGAGGAGTGTGAGAGGGAATATGAAACCCTCAATAATTTCAAAGGGATCATAACATTCCAATAGTTCCAATCCTATAAAAATCCTAGTTGGAACAAGAAGAAGATTACACGTTGGCTCAAGAAGAGGGAGGAAATCAGAGCAGCCCTTTGGGGTAACCCCATGCCCATTAGAAACCCCACACCCATTAGGATCACACAGCTTTGCTACAATTGCAAGGTGCCTTGGGAACCAGATCATAGGTGTAGGGGTAAGGGTAAGAAGCACACTATTGAGGCGCACCATGACAGTGATGATGGGGTGTGTGTGGATGGAGCGACATATGTTGATTCAGAGCAGTCAGATGATGACAGTGACTCTTGCATAGGGGCTAGTGATAGTGACTCTACCTCAGAGGATAGTGATGATGACTCTTGCACAGGGGCTAGTGATGCTTGCACGCTTGAGGAGGATGATGACACTTGTGTAGTGGATAGGCAGCTGGATGGACAGGACGATAGCACTAGTGTCTCAACAGACATATCACATACCATTGATGACCTTATGCCTCAGCAGAGTGGTGACACTGGTGAGGAGTCACACGTGTTAGCACTTAGAGATGATGAGCTACCTATGAGGGTCGTGACACATTTTTCACCCTTTCAAACACCCATGATAGCCATGTCACATGAGGAGATCAGTGGCACGTCAGATGTGATGGATGAGCCTATTGTGAGGGTTGCACACCATGGACATGTAGATCCACCGATCCAGGAGGAGATACAGGGAGTATAGACAAGGGACCTTACACATACAGATCAGCTAGAGGAGATTGAGTCACAGTTATTAGAGACTCCATTAGTTGAGAAGATTGCAGAGGTTGACAGGTTGATGGAGCACTTACTTCCAGGATCAGCCTGCAGTAATGAGGATGCACTCTTTAGAAATCAGGATGACCATAGCATGTGTCTGGACACAGCTATATGGGATCCAGGCGCAGATGATAGTAGCAGGTTGAGTGCACAGAAGGATACAGCTGCTCACACTGGATACAGTATGACTCATAGGGAGCTAGCAGTTGAGGATGATGTGCAGTTACGTATGGGTAGACCTAGTGGCACAGTAGATAGCAGGCATTCCAACACTTTATCTTCTGCAAAGAGTGTTGTTAGCGATGGCACTAGTAGTGAGAGGCATGAGGGGGTACCTCAGCATGACCATGATCAGAAGCCACACCACTTAGCAGCACAGTTGAGAGCCAGTGAGGCTATAATCATGGCAGCCGCCAGGCACATTGATGACATGCAGGCACTGATGGCTGATTGTTTTTGGAGGGCATCCATGGCACATGATAGCCTAGATGAGGCATTTTCCATAGGTGACTTTCACACTCTCTTAGAGAGAATGTATGTGATGAGGTCAGACTTCCAGCAGTTGTTGACAGACAGGGACTACCTATTGGTGATGAGGGAGATGTATTACCAAGCCTTGATGGAGATAGTCTGACTCACTCAGGAGTTGGAGAGAAATCAAGGATTCTTGGGAGGCACACAGACATCCCCTCAAGAATCAGAGTCTAGATTATATGAGTCTCTTCAGGAGATTCGTCAGAGATTCACTTCATCTGTCCTAGTGGACACTCAGATTTATCATTCAGTCACATTTCTAGGAGATGTTGATGATCTAGTAGGGGAGCATCAGATGATGGATGACACTTCCATTTGTCTTCCGAGAGCGGTTGGCCTCCATGTAGAGGTTGATCCAGCAGTATGCCCAGGATCTATGAGACAGCATGAGTCTATGGGGGGCGACATGGGTATGTCGGAGCATACAGTGATGAGTGATAGCTCACAGAGACATGCCGAGATGTACGGTGGGATTCAGAGGGGTATAGTGCCTTGTAGGGAAGAGACACACTTAGGGGAGCATGCAGGTGCCACTCCTTTGCAGCAAAATATGATTTTGAGACCTCACCTTCACTATTTTAGCAGTTGCATGGGTGAGGGGAGATGGACAGTGGTTTACCAGCAGTTGGAAGAGTTGCTTTTGATTGTACCTGATGATTGGGGTTTAGTGATGACTACAGGCGAGCAGTTATCATGGATACCGATGGACGAGCTTCTGGTCGAATCCTTGGGATTGACCAAAGCATGTGACACCTTTCAGTCCTACAGTCAGCTGCAGATGTTTCTATTATCCCATCCTGACACTTTTATCATAGATAGCAGCATGAGGAGGGATAGGTCGTGGCTGAGGGCATGGAGAGTGAGTAGGCTGAGACTTCATGATAGGAGTACTTTTATAGCATACAGCAGGTCAGAGGTGGACCGTGTTAGACAGACAGTTGAGACCTGGTGCGTGATGGTGAGCATCATAGACCAGGTGACGACAGATGAGCACAGAGGGCCTCTGACAGTGATTAGCTTCGCACAGGAGCAGTTAGAGGAGATTGGAAGTGATAAAATTCCAAGCTTTCCATGGGACCCAAGAGTCCATTTTGTTAGCACGATGCTCATGTTGACCCAGGTTTCACTAGAGAGCCACACACTCCACCTTGGTTTGGTTTGGAGTGGGTTTGCATGTACTTGTCCTATGGGGTGAGACCCTTCCTTTTGCGTGATCATCATGATAGGGCATGGAGATGTTTGGATAGGTACTTCTTCTACAGAGATGCCTTTACAGGTACAGTTTCTGGACAGCAGGTCCGGTGGTCATAGGTGTTTCAGCTTGTGGATCCAGGAGAGGAGGATTCAGGATGTATGCAGGGGGCAGATAGTCATGGTCAGAGTAGTGCAGTGTCAGCATGGTGACCTTCGACAGAGGTTAGCATGGGACACATGGATTGCAGGTATGGAAATTTCACTGACTGACAGAGGCGAGTGGACTAAGGCAGGGGAAAGTTGTTCTAACTTTCTATTTAGCTTCAGTGTTGAGGGGAGCACAGTGCTTGAGGGTGTCTCACGGAGGTCTTGCATCACCTCAATCAGGCATCAGCATGTGCAGTTGATGGAGGCCGTGTGGATCTTGGTAGAGATTTGGAGGATGGACTCATTCCGAGATGAGGCCATGTGTCATGTGCAGGAGGTTCACAGGGTTGATATCTTTCAGGACCATGTTTCGCAAAGTATTGCAGTTCACTTCCTGATATGGGATCCAGGGGGTGGAATGTACTATTGTTCGTCTTTGGATGGGTTTGACTATGCATCCCACAGGTGGACATGGGATCCTGGTATTTTATTTGAGATGATTTGGTTATTGCTTGAGGACAAGCAATTTTCTAGTAGGGAGGACTGTAATGTCCCCACTTTGGGACATTATCACAGGGCAGAGATTTATGATGACCAGAGTAGCCAGATGGATACTATAGCGAGTACAGGGGTATTTGAGAGGCATTGTGGGGTCCATATTGCATTTATGATCATATTCCATGATTATGAGCCATTCCGCACAGGTTGGCTTTGGTTTCGCTGCATTCTGACGATTTCGCAGATTTTGACTATTTTGAGCTATAAGTCAATGGAATTCACTGAAGAGGTCATTTTGGGCACATTACTTGGAGGAACCTCTCAGTGTAATACCTCATTGGAATCGTGAGGAGAAAAACTATAGGATGGGATGGCTAGAAGTGACTTTCAGTGGCCAGGGAAGCCACAAGGAGAGATAAGGAGTTTTTCAAAGGTAAAAAGGTTAATTAATTAATTAAAGTGATTTAATTAATTAATTAATTATTAATAAAATGAAGGTCATTTTGGAGGGACAAGGTGAGCCAAAAAGTATAAAGGAAAGGAAAGGGCCTCTTCTCAGGATTCATGTATGTTTATCTTTTGATTTCTGGCTTCTAGCTAGTGAGCCCAACATTGGGGGTTTTGAGGATTTTGACTTAACAAACCCTAGAGGACGATTCGATGGTGAAAGATTCCACCTAGATTGTCCCAAGATTGGTCTCGGAGATGCAATACTCTCCCACACCATTCTAGTCAGATCTACATCAGTGCAAGAGGTTCTACACAGGCACAGGCACAGGAAGAGGAGGAGGGCGCACCATTGGGGGTTTCCAACAAGGGGGGCGCACCATCTTTGGAGAGAGATTCGTTGTAGGAGATTGGAAGGGCCGTTGAGGATTCTATCATTTGGATTTTCATTATAGGGCCTTGGACATCAGATCTAGTGCTTTCTGAGATAGTTTTATGGCTCAGATTATTTCTTGAGCAGTGGGGCGAATTGAAGAGAAGGAGGGCGTTTTTGAGATCCAGATATAGTCTATTTGGAGGGGTTACACTTCAGATCTGACCCTGAGACTTCACCTATTGACTTGCAGTGTCCTGATCTATATTTCTGGAGAGTTTCAGAGCATTTGGAGGCCTCCTTTAGCAGGGCCGAATTATCTAGGGCTTCAGACATCTAGGGGGGTGCACCATTCAGTGGGGGATTTCAGATCTACAGAGATTGAGAGGGATCTTGGAGATTCGGGAACCTGGGTTGTTCTTACCATCACTCGATCTATCAGTTGACATATTTCTTAGGGTGATTGGACACTTTTGGCAGCAGGGCCGAGTTATTAAGGGTTTTAGCCTTCTATTGGAGCGCGACATTCTTCAGTTGGAGAGTTTGGCACTCAGATCTACTTGTATTGATCTTCATTTCTTATTCAGCCTTTGGAGGCATCTTTTGTATTAGCGGGAGCATTTTGTAGCAGCTCTTATCTATTTTCTATCTTCTTGGCCATCTATTGAGCATTCCAAATCGGCATCTTCTTTGTAGCAGATTTCTCTATTTTATGAATAAAGAAGATTTGAGATGTTTTGGCTTGTCTATCTTATTTCATATGGTTGAGGTATGTTCCATGGTTATCTCTTTCTATTATTTTCTACATACACACATATAAACACATCTAAAAAGTAGATCAGCAAAGTGTTTGACGAAATACCTCACTCAGAAAAAGTTTAAAAAGACACCAAAACAGTGATGATCCTTGCATAATGGCTTGGGATCATTACAGCAAATAAATTCAACCAAGTGATTGAAGACATGTTGAGAATGTATATGATGGATAATCCATCTAAGTGGGAATATTAATCACATTTGGTTGAGTTTGACTATGATAATGGGTATTAAGATTCATTGAATATGAACCCATTTGAAGCTTTGTATGGTAAAAAATACAATACTCTAGTGAGTTGGGAAAACCGAACCGATAGAGTGGTACTTGGACTAGAATTTCTCAAGGATATAGAAGACCAAATGATTAAAATTAAATAGAATTTGAAGGTAGCACAAGATAGACAAAAGAGTTATGTAGATAAGAATAAGACAACTAGAGAATTTAGAATGGAAGAAAATGTTGTTTTGAAAGTGAAGCCAAAGAATAGCTCATTGAAGTTGGGCACCTGTACAAAGCTAGCAGCTAGATTTTGTGGTCCATTTGAGATATTGGATAGAATAGGGCCAGTTTCATACATACTCACATAGCCTACTTCCGTGTGTTGGTATTATGAGCATCCATGAACAAATATCACTCATATAAATCTCACATAAGAAGAAAAATATCCATCAAAGCTCACATTGTATTAATGCACACTAATAATACATCACTCTCACTCACCAATACATACGTGAGGCACTGTAATATAACATTGAGGTGATCATAACAAGATGTCCAATATAGCATAAAAATATCCACAATATCTCCATGAATATCTCAATAAATATCTATGTGATATACATCCCTAAATTACCTCATTGTCCTCATCTTTGATCATATGTAGACTTCTAGAATAAATCTATTTTCGATAATTTAATGATTTATATCGTAAGTATGAATTATTCCTTCATACTCCCCCTTAATGAATACTTATGATTCAATCTAGATGTCTTTAGTTGTCTTCATCATCTTGTGTCTTCTTCATATTCATATGTTTCTTCAGTTGTCATTATCTTCTTGTATCAACATGAGTTGCATCTTTCTTTGATAATTCTGGATCTTGATTCAATCATTTGAATTGCATCATCTTCATATAAATGGTTTCTTTAGATTACCCTTGACCTTCTCATTGGTTTTATATGGGTTACCCTTCAACCATTACATCATACCTAGGGTTTTCCTTGACTCACCCTTAACCATTACAAAATCGAAGTGGTTTCACTTTATCTTGAACCATTCATTACATTAAATGGTTTTGGTTGACCAAAAACCTATATCTTTCATTACAAAGTGGTTTTTGGTTTACCATGAACCAATACAAAAATAAGCGTGATTCATTTGACTCAAAACATTGACTCAATAAACTGACAACTCTTCCTAAACATGTTTAACGTTACTTTAATGACAACTAACCTTTGGAGGACCAACTATCTCATGAACTTAGTATGGGAGATATTGTTGTACATTTGAAGACTTGACCCTATAAAATCATTTCAACATAAAAATAATATCCTGCCATTCAAGGACATCTATCCAACCACATTAGATCTATATGTGAGGATTTGATATTTTTCTATTCCAACATTTGTGATGATCATTATTTGTAAGACCGCAAATATTGTAGGAATGTAAGTTACAACATTTTTCATTTGCATGCCCTAATCTTCCACAATTATTGCATCCTTCTTCCTTCTTTTGCACTTGATTTGTTGTTGTGGCTTCTACTCCTTGTTCGTTTCTATTGTTTCTACTTGTAGATGGCTCACCCATAGTCAATGTTTCTACTTTCCCAAATTTGATATACGCATTTCCTTTTTTACCTTCGTAACCAAGGCCTTCATTTCTTAGTCTTACACATACTTTTATGGGCTTCTGAATACCTTGAACATTCTTTCCTAAACTTTTTCCTTCAAAACCTATTTTATTCATAAGTTTTGAACCTATTCCCTTTGTGTACTTTTAAAGGCAACCTATTTCAACATCTTCATATTTAAAAATATCATCAGGATCATCATTTGGAGCATCATCATTTGGATCCTCAAAACAAGAGAGAGACATATGTACATCAACATTATTATCACCAACCAAAAAACAAGTATCACACAAAGTATCAATCTTTTGAATTAGGTCAATTGTATCACAGATTGCATCACACTTTACTTTCTCTTGTTTAAGTTGTTTTACTTCATTTTCGAGTGCTAACAACACATTTTATTTTGCCAATAAATCTTGTTGCAATGATTCTATCAATTTATCTTTTTTATCTTGAATTTTGAATATAACATCCACAAATTTATCTAGTGACAACAACTTTTCTTCTAATGTGTCGATTTGTTATGTAGTAGAACTAACAAATTCATGATAACGTTCATTATCTCATTATATGGATTCTACAACTTTACCAATTATGTAATGATTTTGTTCATGTAACTCGTCTATTTCTTGCAAAGCATCTTCAATATTTTGTTGTAATAGTTCAATTTATGATTATCATTTTGAATTATTTTTCCTCCTTTGCCCATTTTTTAAAACTTAATAATTCACACTTTCTTGCCTTAATAATTCATGCTTTCTTACCAAAGAATGAACATAATAAACATAGGGTGTCGGGTACAACTGATCATGTACCCATTTTTCAAATACAACAATGATAAAGGTGTCGAGTAACACCAAATATGCACCTTAAATCTTAACTTTGAATTTTGACTTTAAAACTTCATCCTCAACGTTGACTTGACTTTGACCTTGAATTAACTTGTCAAACTATCAATTTCAACTATTTACATCAATAATTCAACTTTGACTCCTAACCTCAAAAACTTTGCAGACTTTTCATGACTTTGGACTCATTTAATATAAATACCCTTTCACTTTATGACATTTACAATATCCAAGGATATTTACACTCAAATATTATCTTTGACTTGATTACCATTAGACATTTACTTTAAACCTTGGAATCTGTCACTTAGCACATTGTTTAATGACCTTTTAACCTCAAGACATACACATACTTTAAAAAATTAATTACAAATAAATCTTAACCATTTTTTATCCAGATTTTATGAGCAGAATGAAATGAAATACAGATCTATATCATTAACATAGAGATGTAATGAACAATAATAGAGATACAGTAAAACTTGATTTCTATTCAATAAAGAAAATGTGTTGAAACTATAAAATGCAGACTAAAAACAAGCTTGCTAGAATGGTGGTGACTTATCTCTAAGAAGAGATGCGACAGTTGTGTTCATTCGCAAGAAGATGAGTACAATGAGGCTCCAAAGGAATTTTTTCATCAAAAATGAATGGCATCACCCTAGAAATCCAAAAACCTAGCCCTAGGAGATGAAGCACCAAAAGTCATGTGGACTTCGTTGGGGCAAGTTGGTACATCAACTTCTCAGGGTTGTGACTTTTGCATACGATCTTCGTTTTAGGAACATGATAGCCCATTGGAAAGGTATATTTAAAAATTATACCATCACACTCTAGCTAAATCATTTATGTGACTGTGGCAAACCCAAAAAACCTTTTTTAGAGCCTCAAAACGGCCCCTGAAGTTCAGGACCCAAAAATCTAGGAAAATAACTACCAAGATGAAAACTACATGTGAGATAGTTGGAATAGGTGGGTGGCCACCGATATCCACCTATATAAATCGCCCCCTTAGGAATAAATGGTGTCCATTGCGTTGAGTTCCCCCATCATATGAGGAAACATCTACTAATTTTTTTCCTTGGTGCAGGAGTTGCCCTACCTTGACAACCTGATAAAGATGAAGCTTATGTTGGTGAGTGCCCTTGACTCATGTGTCCACTATATGATCAATGGATATTTGTTCCATGCAGTCAAGGTTCATATCTGATGGTGTCAATTGTTCTTCTATCTCTGAGGTGTCCAATAATGGTCGAAAATATGGTTGAAGGAGGTCTACATTAAATATTGGGTGCAAGCCAAGGAAGGGGTGAATGTTGAGCTCAAAATAATTGTCACCCACAACCTTGGTGATGGTGTAAGTTCCATAGAGGAGTGGATGAAGCTTCTGATGGGGCCCTGTAAGGCATTCTTTTTGCAAGTGCAACCAAACTTTATCTCCCACCTAAAACTTGTGTGGCATCCGATGTTGATCATGGCGTTGCTTGTACTTAGCATTGGACTTTTGTAAAATATCCTAAACCTGTTGATGGATGTGTTAGATATGTTCAATGAATCGGGTAGCTTGTCAGCTTCATTTTGAGCATGGGACGAGTCTTCTTGGGTGGTCGCAAGGGTCAGTGCAACATCCATGGGACACAATGGTTTAAATCCCAACCCCACCTAAAAGGGCCTATGGTAAATTGAGCTATATATAGCTATGTTGTAGATGTGTTGAAAATAGGGAATATTCTCATCCCATGTGTGAGAATGTTTGTAATTTTACATGCGCATGATATGCACGATCATCCGGTTGATTACCTCGGTTTGGCCATCTGTCTAGGGGTGGAAGGAAGTGGATTTGGTGAGATTCGTGTCTAGCAGTGACCAGAGGCTCAACTATAATGTGTTGAGGAACCAACTATCCTGATCTGAGATGATGGTTTTTGGTATCCCAAAATGGACCCACACTCGTTCAAAGAAGATATTGGTAGTGGCCTCTGTTGTGATTCTCTTCTTGTAGGTGGCTAGAATTGCCATCTTGGAAAAGCAATCAACAATAACAAAACACAATCATTTCCCCTCTTGGTGGATGGAAGGATCGGCATGTATCCCATTGAGATGGATTCCCAGGGCCTGTCGAGAGTAGGCATAGGAGTGTACATGCCTTGTTTATTAATGGTTGGTTTAGCAATTGTGCAAGTAGTGCATAACCTGATATACTTGTTGATATCTTGTTGAAGTTTTAGCCAATAGAAATTTTGTTGTAGCATTTCCATCTTATTTTCTACATCAAAGTGTCCAGGCACCCGATTGTAGTGGGCTTCCTAAATCATCTTTGATCACGCACTTGATGGAATGCATAGATGGCCCAGATGGCACAACAACCCATCCTAAAGATAGAAATCAGTGACAATTTTGTTTGCTCCCATAATCTGTTAGGTAGTGGTGAAGTCAATATCCCTCTCATAGAGTTGGGTCCATTTGAAGGTCTCATGGTTACAGGATTTTAGCACCATGGTGAGGGCCGGAAGTAGAGGTCGACTTAGGCAATCAGCGACACATTTGATGCTTCATGTCTTATACTTGATGTTGAGATGGAATTGATACAAGTACGTGGACCACTTATTATGGCGGTCATTTTACAATTTTCCTTGTGTCTTCATGAACTTCAGTGTCTTATGATCAATTTGGATGATTGTATCCTTCCCAGGAATGTAATTCCTCCACTAGAAGCATGCTTGCACAATGGAGTACATTTATTTGTCATAATAGGGTACTTACAAATGACATTTGATAGTGTCTCACTATGATAGGCCATAGGGTTTTTGTGTTGATCCAAGTGGATATCGATGGCCACCCACCCTTTCCAACTCACTCAAAATAATTTTCTGGCAATTTTGGCAATTTACTATTTTTAGCAGTTTTTAAATTCTGGGGCCATTTTGAGGGCCTAAATGAAGTTTTTTCGAGATTGATATTCTCAATGATAGCCAAATTATTTGATTGATCCACCAAAATGAATCTCCTCGATGATACCTTTCCAACAAGCTATTGTGCACCCAAAACAGTGATCGTATGCCAAAGTTACGCCCCCGGGAAATTGATAAACCAAACTACCCAAAACGAGGTCCACAAAACTGTTGGATTTTCATCTTCTGAGGTTAGGTTTTTGGATTTTCTTTATGATAAAAAGGCCTTTGGAGCCTCATTGTAAAATCATCTTCTCACAGATGGGAGTATATGTCACATCTCTTCTTAGAGATAAGCTGCCACCATTCTAACGAGTCTTTCACTCTGTATTTTACGGTCTTTGTACATTTTCGCTCATTAATAGAAAATTGTGTATTACTGAATATATGTGTTTATGGTTGCATCTCTGATACATTTTTGTTATAATATTGGATATCTAATATATCTTTGTACATTTCTTTATTATATCTTCGCTCTCATTTTGTGCCGAAAATAATCTGGATCATGTGTTGAGTGAGAACTGTGCCCACAACATAGTCTGGAGCATTTGTCTCAATCTCAAAGGGTTGTTGCAGGTCGGGTAATGAGAGCACTAGGGTTGAGCACAAGCATTGTTTCAAATCATCAAATTCTTTCTGTTTTGATAGGCCCCACATGAACTTTTCCTTACCACCACCCCTAGTTACTTGACTAAGGGCCCATGCAATATGGGATAATCCCAACACGAACCTACAATAGAAATTGGCAAGGCCTAAGAAGCTTCAAAGATCAGTGAGTGTGGTCGGAGCTAGCTAGTCCCAAATTACCTGGATCTTGGTTGGATCCACATGCACCTCGTACTCATCCACAATGTAGCCTAGGTACTGGACCCTGTCCATGCTGAAGGATCATTTTTCCAAATTTGCATATATCTTGTGATGTCACAGAGTGAGCAGAACCTGTTGAATGTGTTGCAAGTGTTCCGCACAATTCTTGTTGTATATGAGGATGTCATCTAGATACACCACCATAAAATAATTTGTGAAAGGCCGCAAGATATCATCCATTGTCCTCATGAAATTTGTTTGGGAATTCGTCAAACCAAAGGGCATGACCATCCATTCAAAAGGACCTTCTTTGGAATTTAAGGCGGTTTTCCATACATCTGTCTGCTCTATTGGGACCAGGTGGTAGCCAAACTTCAGATCAATCTTACTGGAGTATTTGTCCCCCTTGGGCTGGTCGAGGAATCGAGTATCGGTTCCTGACTGTGATTTTATTTAAGTCTCGATAATCAATGCATAGTCTCCAGGTCCCCTCTTTCTTCTGCACAAACATGATTGGGATTCCATAAGGTGATGAGTTGGGTTAGATGTGCCCCTTTTGGAGAATTTATTAGATCTATTGCTTGATATCCTCATTTTATAACAAAGAGTGGCAATAGACTGGCTCATTAGGTAGAGATGCATTGGGGGTCAAATCGGTTGAATGCTTGACCTGACAGTGCAGAGGTACCCCAATGGGTGAGGAGAATATTTCTTTGTATTCTTCCACAACCTTATCCACTTTCTTCTTATGTGTGGAGAGATCGACCGCAGAGGACATGGATATGGCTACAACCTTATGCTCACTTTGAGTGAGAACCACAAAGAAGAAAAACTTATTGGTCTAAGAGATGACCTTCTTGCATTGCTTGACATAGATCAAGGAAATGGAAGTAGGTGGGACTACCTCGAGTATCCTGTACAATTTTATGTTCAAATTAATAATAATACTATGAGGCCTAGACTCATATACAACATGAAATTTCCATAAATAAGGTTGGCCCAAAATAAAATCATAGACTTCAAGGGGAGTGACATCACACAATACCTCATCTTTGAAAGGCTTGATGTCGTAGGACATGCGACACTGTTGGTTGATGCGAAGATCACTTCCTTAGAGAAGCCATCCGATGGTGTATGACAATGGGTGTGGCATTGTTGGCAGGCCCATCCGCTTGATGACCTTCGCCAATATGAGGTCCCTCTGGCTACCACTATCCATGATGAAGTGCAATGGAGTACTTTTCACCCACATCTGTGAATGAAAGAGGTGCTCGCCTTCCACTGGCTCATCAGGTTCATCAGGATGGATCTTGGTGGTAGCAATGGTGGCACTCGGTTCTGCATCAATGATTTGTCTCCCCTTCTCTAATTATGAATTAGAGTCGAAACCTGTATATGATTCAGAGGCTTTCATCTCAGCCACCAATGACTACTTCGAGCAGCAATCAACATCGTTATGCCAGGGGCTCTTATGGAAGTTGCACCACTTCCCAATGTCTTTGTTCGTCTTCCCATTGTCCTTATTTTTTTTATGGCTTGGACTTCTTTTCCTGAGACTTTCCATATTTTCTCCACTCTTTGTTTGGTGGGTTGGGGCTTCCCTTTCCTTTCTTATTCTATGATGGGTTCCTAGACCCAAAATTCCTTGGCTTTTGTTTAAGCTTCTGTTCGATTTTGACAACATATCGATAGGTCACTCCCAAAGAAGAGATGTCCATAAACTCCATTTTTTCTGGATGTATCTATCTATACCGTCACGGTACTTGAGCACCATATTTCACTCATAATATTTGATACCCAACTTGGTCTGCAAGGTATGGAAGATATTTGTGAAATCTGGCACTGTTTGGTCCCTTTTTTTCCGCAGTGTGGTCCATCTTGTATACAAGTCATCATAACTTCCAACATGGTTGTAGTGTTCCTTAACAACATCCCTAGAGGACTCCCAGGTGAGTGTAATTGTAAATAACAAGGGTTCCTTTGTTTCCTTTTTCTCACAGAAAGTATCCCACCAATATTTGACATGGGGGACAGCTTTGGTAAGTGTAAATGTAATATTTTCTCCATTGGAAAACTTATGGACGGAAAAATACCCTTCTAGCATATTCAACCATTTTTCTACAACTTTCGCATCTATCTAACCTTCAAATATAGGAATATCAAAGTTGATTTGTACCTTGAAGGGGGCGGTGCCTCCGCTCGAGGAAGATGCATCGCATGTTGGTAACCATCGAAGGATTCGGGCAAAATTATCCATCATCTTGTTCTTCTGTTGCACAAGGGATTCCTCGAGAAACAACTTGATATGATCTCTTGTCCCATCATCTTTCTTTTCTCCCTCCATGGAATGTTGCTTGGGCATGCGAGAGCTCTTTTCCTCTACAGGAACAAACTCGAGACTCAACTCTCTATACTATGACCTCGTCGGGGACATGCACTAAGAACAACAAGGAGCAAACTAATATGATACCATTGATCGATATTTTATAAGAAGAACAAAATGAAATACATATATATACCATCAACACAGAGATACAATGAACAATAACAAAGATACAATAAAACTTGATTTCTATTCATTAAAGAAAATATGTTGAAATTGTAAAATGTAGATTGAAAACAAGCTTGCTAGAATGGTGGTGGCTTATCTATGAGAAGATATGTGAGGTTTGCGCTCATTCGCAAGAAGATGAGTACAATAAGGCTCCAAAGGCCTTTTTACATCAAACATGAATGGTAAAACCCTATAAATCCAAAAACCTAACCCTGGGAGATGAAGCGCCAAAACTTATGTGAGCCCCATTTGGGTAAGTTGGTACATCAACTTCCCAGGGTTGTAACTTTTGCATACGATCTCCATTTTAGGCGCACAATATCCCATTGGAAAGGTCTATCTGAGGAATACACATTATGCCATCACATTCCAACTCCATCTACAATGTGACTGTGGCAATCCCAAAAACGTTGTTTAGGGCCTCAAAATGGCTCTGGAAGTTCATGACATGAAAATCTAGGAAAAATAACTGCAAAAATGAAAACGACATGTGAGCCAGTTGGAATAGGTGGGTGGATACTGATATCCACCTAGATCACTTTTTCTCCTCCACATACAACATAACATTGACTTGATTAAAAAACCATTAACTTCAAAAACACCCTTTGCCTTTTCTCATTCATCAACTAAAAAACTTGATATATAAAGGCTATGTCTTCATTTATTTTCATTTCATGAGTTGCATTAAATCCTTCTTCAAAACCATCTAACCATCCTTGTATTATATTTGATCATATGCATAGAGGTAAACTTAACTTATTGGATTTGAGCATGGTTGGAATATTTCTCTTGCTGCTTGTTATTGCGGGATTTGTACTTGTGCAAATCCCAACACGGGTCCCACAAATCTGCGTAACTATGGAAAATCCTACCACTATCACCTTAGTAGGAAATTCCCTCATTTTAGTGATGGAGAAGGTCCATGACAGGGGAGGCTTCCTCGATGAACTCAAGGGATCAAAGTAGCAACTAAAGTAGCCAAGCATATCTCCTCCTCTCTTGATCACCTAAAGATTAGTCTAGGTCAATTTAGTAGAAGAATATTGAAGTTGTTGGAGTACCTAGCCAGAACAAGAATACTTTATAGAAAATATATGATTATTTCCAAGTCCAAACATGCAATAAATACTCCTTGAAGACACTAGACAATGAAATTGCTATGGTTTTTATGAATTTGCAGCAATGAACAACAGTACAAGAGAAACAAGTAAAGTATAACCACAACAACAATTATCAATCATAAATGCAACAATTGACAATGTAAATTTAGCACACATCCACTAGAGTAATATCCAGTTATTATATGCAATTTTTAAACATGTTAGGCCACCTTTCCAAGAGTGTATGCAACAAATAAGAGTGTATTTATGGGTGTAGCAAACTTTTGCAACAACAGGGTTACTAGAAAAATAGTGAGTGTTTGTAATGGTTCCCTAGCTTAACTAAGGAACATTACATGCGGAAAAACACATAGATTCAAGATTACTTCTACTAATTAATTCTTGTAGCTTACCATCTACGAATTGAACACATTTTTAACTAAAATATGATAACCATAACTAAATGTGTCTACAACATTCTAAAAGAACATAATGCATTCATAAAATCATCTACAATAGTCTGTAAAAATCATTTTCATGCACAAGGTTAAAAAACAGCCATAAACTCATAAGAGAAAACACAGAAAACAATTAAACACTTATTTTTTTAAACGTTTGTGAAACTAGCTTCTTGGGAAGGACATTCCACCCAACCATATACTTTTTTTTCCAAACCTCAACAATAAGTCACCCATGAGCTAAGGTTAGGAATCCACAAGAGAAGGGTGCCTCTCACAGTCCCCTCAGAGCTAAATAACCCAGAATCCCACTGGTATTTTCCTATAACTATCCTGAAATTCATCTAGATATCTTCCTCTTGACTTGCCCAACCCAATGAATGTACCCCTTCACTGCTCTCAGTCCCTCGATCATCCCATTCGTTTATCAGAGTCTCTCTGATACAGGTAACCAAGAATCTCTCTGTTGGGAACTCAAGGGAACTCGTTGCTAGGAAAAATAACAACACCACATGTTGTTACAATGAAACTCACCCAGGAGTTCACTCTTTAGGCCTAAAAACCTGGATCTTCAATTTCCAGCTCCAATTTCCCCCAAAAACTCTCCATCATTCTCCAAAATTCACCCATCCTTCTTAGTTAGCTCCAGTGCTCTTTTTTTCTTTTCTCTCCTTTTGTTGTTCATGAAAAAACTGAATGTGAAAAACTGTGTGTTCTCCCCAATATGAATTTCCTCTATTTTCCTAAGATAATTGACTTCTCACTCTGCCCAATGTGGATCATACTACAACCCCATGCTTCCAATAGCTATGGATGTCACTTCTACACCCACCCCTGGCAGGTATTTAATGATTAGGCTCTAATACACTCAAACAGAAAATAGAAGTTATCCCCAATGGTAATAAAATTCATAAATCTGGGTTGAATTAATACCCATAATTAATTTCCTCCTTGGGTTCCTCTTAGACACTCTTATGCATTCCCTCCCTTGTGGATAAATCAGCCCCCATCTCTATCCATATTCACAGCAATTGGCATCGCAATATATTTATTAAAATTAGAAACACAATTCACATATTACATTGTTTGGCCATAGCCATATTTATATATACATTATGCATAAATAAAAATGTGGATTATAGTGGGGATGTTATAGTGTTATTGTTATCAAATTTAGTAGAAATCTTGAGAAAATTAAAAGAGAGTGTTTCTTGATCAATTTCACCATAAGAGAGTTGTAAATCAATGCCTTTAAGGGCTACGGAGTGTCTATAACAACAATACAACAATGCTTGAAGATTGAACAAGCAAATATCAATAGGTATGGCTTAAACTCTAAGGTGTTATAACATTAATTCCTTAGGGTTTAAGCCTTAAAGAGAAGGATTTCTAGAGTGCAAACACTTTTGGGATGTAACTGTTGGATTACTGAGAGGGGGGGTGAATCAATAATAGCGTAATTATAATCGTTTTTCTTCAAATGTTATATCAATGTAAAATTATTATCCAATAATGAGCAGTAAGAAATAAACAATCACACACATACAAAGTACACCAGTGTTTTACGTGGAAACCCAAATCGGGAGAAAACCACGGAATATTTTTTTTTATATGTCTTGAAGAATTACATTCATTGGAAGCACCAACTTCCTTTGTTTTCTAGCTGCAACTGGAAGGAGGCTCCAACACCCTAGTTTCTTAGGCTACAACCTCATGGAATCTCCAACTCCCCAATTCTCTGGCTACAACCAGAAGGAGGCTACAACCCCCAATGTTCTCCGGCTACAACCACCTGTCCTTGCCCCATCATGCCATCCTGAAGTAGAAGTAGAATGATGGAACCACTGTCACACTATCACTATGAGATATACCGTTGTAAACCTGTACCAATAAATCTGAACCATGCATCAACATGTACCTCAACCTGTAATCAATTTGTACCATAAACAAGTGCATCAACCATGCACCAACCTATAATCAACCTGTACCATAAACAAGTGCATCCAACCATGTACCAAGCATGTACCAATCATGTGTCAACTACTCATCAATATGTACCAACATCATCAACTATACACCTCATGTATGTGTGCCAACTCATCAACTACTTGTCTCAACCATGTAGTCAACATGTACCACAACCAAAAGCCCTCATCAATTTCATCATCCAAATATAATTTGTAGCTCTGTAATAGACCTGGTGTATATGATCACATTCCTTCAAACCTTCATTAACTTTAAAAACAAAAGACTAGCATTGTCATCAAACGTTTCTTTAGTCTCACATGCCTAGTTTTGGATTAGTCAACAACCCTAACTTTAAGTAATCATAACTTTGAATCTATAATGTATAAATATCTTAAACTGATAAAAAAATGTTTTTTAGTGTGTTTAATGCAATTCCTCCAAGTTTCACTACTTGGAACCTCTCAGAAAAGGATTTATAGCAAAAATGGCATACCTTGCTGAATTCTAGCTTATTCAAGAGAGCGACCTTGTAGAGCATGCCCGGCACAAAATATTTGATGAAATGATCTGAAAATATTACACAGCATACTGCAGACTGTACCCTAACTAACACATTTTGTCTCACTGAATTTGGATCTCTTATGAAGAAGTTATAATGTTTTTACCCAAAACACTTGTTTTTGACTAGTTTCAGGACTAGCCACAAACCTTATCTTCCACGGAGTGTAACTCCCAAAATATAATGACCCATAAGCTGTTTTTTTTTCCATAGATACTTGGATATGTTTTCTCACTTTCATATCAATTTCACAGAATTAATAATTATAGAAACAAAGTTATAGCGAAAATGGTGAGATGACCTGTAAATAACATACCTTAGAAAGCATCCTCAAAAGAATTTATCCTTCCTTGCATTTCGGCCTTCTTTTCTTCACCTTCACTCAAAATTACAGTTTAGATATCCTTGGTTACCTCAGACACATATATATATTCAATATTCTCAAGTGTGATTCAAATGAGAGAGCCTTGCCTCTTATTTATACTCTCCAAGTAGCTTCCTTAAAAACATCTTCTAGCTCACTTGGCCCACTTTCCTTATTTTAGGGTTGGGTCCACTTCTAATTTTTCCATTAAATTTATTATTGAAATAATTTATTTTGTATTCACTTTGAATTATAATACACTCATCACTTCACTTTATTATTTACCTTTTAAAATCT
>ML779862.1:742336-756405 GCA_009831015.1 Picea engelmannii
TAAACCACTTTGACTACTTTGACCTTTTGGGGCTTCTAGATGACATATGAGGGTCCTCCAACTTCGTAAGGCCATAACTCTCAAACCGTGAGGAGTTATGTGACGATCTACATACCACCAGAAATGGCATGAAATTTACTATCCATATAGAATAGTATTATCTAAAAATATATCATAAATCATACCGTTACCCATCAAACAAACTTGGGTCCATTACCCAAACCCGGGGTCTCCAACTTTTCATGGCCATAACTCTCTAACCGTGAGGAATTATGTGATGTTCCACATACCACCAGAAATATAATGACAAGCACTATCCATCTAGGATATTTTTCCTGAAAAAATCACTTTCCTTCATCTCATTATTCCACAATTAAACATGGGTTCTCTTACTCCACAAAGCGTCTTCTCGTGAGGGCTTTCACCATAAGGGGACCACTTTGGAGTTCATCCATATTTACTTCTTATCAACCATGAAAAAACAATAACGATTCATATTTACATCAAACAATATTGGGTCCATTACCCAAGCCTTTGTGTTATGGGGCTTTCTTCAAGGGTTGACATCAATGACAACCAACCTTAATCAACAATCTCCCCCTTTGGCATTTATGGAAACACTCTGATGCAATACTAAAATCATATCACTCATGCTCCCCATAGAACCATGCCTTTGTCCTATGAATCTAATAAATCTACTCCCCCTGGAACCATGCCTCTGTCCTCTGCATCTGATAAATCTCTCCCCCTTTGTCATCAATGGCAAAGGTATCTTTCCATCCAGGGTTGTTCTCCCTGACAGACTGTCCTCTTATGGTGCTTCCTTGTGTACATATAAGACATATAAGATAAGCATTCAAAAAGCATTCATTTTTGGAGTAGAAATAACTTCAAGTCTTTGGTGAAGATATTCAAAGGCTTCCCGTGGAAGTGGTTTTGTAAAGATCTCTGCCACTTGTTGTTTTGTGCCCACATACTCAACTTTGATGTTCTTTTCTGCAACCTATTACCGTAGAAATTGATACTTGATTGGAATGTGCTTCGTCTTGGAGTGCATCACCGGGTTTTTTGAGATATTGATGGCACTTGTATTATCACAATATATTGGAATGGGCTCATCATACTCAACCTGTAAATCTGTCAAAGTTTGTTTCATCCACAGAACCTGTGTTAAACATGTTGTTGTTGCAATATACTTTGCCTCGGCTGTAGATAGAGATATCGATGATTGTTTCTTTCTTAGCCATGATACCAAACACTCACTTAAGTAGAACGTTGCTCCACTAGTGTTTCGTCGGTCATCAATACAACCTGCCCAATCTGCATCTGTGTAGGCAATAAGTGATAGATCTTTTCCTTTTGGATACTATAATCCAAACTCTTTTGTTCCTTTGAGATATCTAAATATCCTCTTTACTACTAATACATGTGATTCCTTTGGTGCTGCTTGAAATCGTGCCACCTGTCCAACTGCCTGCATTACATCTAGTCTGGATGTTGTCACATATAGTAGGTTGCCAATCATTGACCTATATTGCCTTTGATCTGTAGACTTTGAATCATCATCTTTTCTCAACTTACAACTAGTTTGCATGGGAGTGATAATTGTTTTGCAATCTTCCATTCTGAACCTCTTTAGCATTTCTCTGATATACTTGGTTTGAGAAATAAAAATTTCTTGGTTGTTTTGACGTATCTGAAGTCCCAGAAAGAAGGATAGTTCCCCAAGTAACGACATTTCAAATTCATTATGCATGTCTTTTGCAAATTTTTGGCTTAACCTGTCATCATCACTACCAAAAATAATATCATCAACATAAACTTCAATTAATAAAATATTACCTTGACTTACCTTGATGTAGAGGTTGTTGTCTGCACTTCCTTTTTTTGAATCCTGTCTATTGCAGATACTTATCCAGTCTGGAGTAACATGCTCTAGGAGCCTGTTTTAGACCATAGAAGGCCTTCTTTAATTTACACACATAGTTTGTGTTCTCTGACAACTGAAATCCTTCTGGTTGTTCAATTTAGACTTCTACTTCAAGTTCCCCACTCGAAAAAGTTGATTTTACATCCATCTGATATACTTTAACATTTTTGGAGCATGTATAAGCTAAAAGAAAACGGATTGCTTCCATTCTGGCAACTGGGGAAAATGTCTCTTCAAAGTCTATTCCTTCAATCTGTGCATATCCTTTACATACCAATCTAGCTTTGTTCCTTGTAACCTGTCCATCTTCATTCAATTTATTCTTGGAAACCCATTTTGTGTCGATCACATTCTTATTCTTTGGTCTTAGAACCAATTCCCAAGTGACATTTTTCTCTATTTGATCCAATTCTTCATCCATGGCCTTATTCCAAAATTCATCCTTGTTGGCTTCTTCAAAAGCGTTTGGTTCAATTGTAGATAAGAGTGTTAGGTGTGTTTGTTCTGGTGAACAGATTTTTCTTCTCGTCTCAACTCTTGCATATTTCTTTCCAATAATCTGATCTGAAGGATGATTCTTCTATACTCGTTTGCTAGGTGTCTTTGGAGATACTTGTTGAACTTGCTCTTCTACTTCTATTGGATTCTCTTCATCTTCATCTTCCTCTTCTTCTTCTTTTTCATTTTCGTCTTCAAAAAGTTGTTTCATTGATTTATTTTCTTCTTCCTTTGATTTTAGACTATCTATTTCATCAATTGTTACATTGATGCTTTCCACAACTTTGTTTAATCTTAGATTGTAACACTTGTATGCTTTCCTTGTACTTGAGTAACCAACAAGTATTCACTTGTCCACACGAGAGTCAAACTTTCCCATTCTGCCATCTTCTCTTCGGATGTAGCATTTGCTTCCAAAAACTCTGAAGTGTTTCACATTTGTTGGTCTTCCTTTCCATAGATCGTAGGGAGTTTTATCAATGTTGTTTCTGAGCATTACTCTGTTTTGAATGTGAATTGTTGTATGCACTACCTATGTCCAAAAAATATATGTCAACTTTGAATCCATTATCATTGTTCGAGATATTTCTTGTATTGTCTTGTTCTTTCTTTCAACAACTCCATTTTGTTGAGGTGTCCTAGCGACGGAGAATTGCCTTTTTATTCCATGATTGTTGCAGTAGTCAATAAATTCTTTTGAGGTGAATTCTCCTCCATTATCCAATATTAAGCATTTGATTCTTGAATCCATCTCATTTTCAACCATTTCCTTGTAGATCTTGAAATTTTCAAATGCTTATGATTTGTTCTTGAGAAAGCAAACTACAGTCATTCTTGTATAATCATCAACTAATAACATAAATTATCTCTCACCTTTTAAGCATTTTGTTGTAGTTGGTCCAACTAGATCAGTATGCACAATTTCTAGTGGTTTTGTTGTTGAATATTCCTTTGATTTGAACCTGGTCTTTGTTTGTTTTCCTTGTTGGCAATGCTTGCATAAAGTGTTGGTTGGTTTTGTGAACTAGGGCATTTCTCTGACTGCTTCTCTTTTGCTGACTTTGACAAGGTTATAAAAATGCATGTGACCCATTCTTCTGTGCCATAGCTAACTTTCATCTTCATTTCCTAGAAAACACTTTTCATTTCCAATTTCACTTAACACATATATGTTGCTTGAAATTCTTGCAGTTGTAGCGACCAATTTCCCTGAACCTTCTTTTCTTATCTTACACTTTTGTGAATCGAAAGTAACTTTATGACCTTGGTCACACATTTGACTCATGCTTAAAAGATTATGTTTCATATCTTCTAGCAGTAGAACATTTTCTATCTTTTCATTCTTGTTCTCAATTCGGACTGTGCCTTTTCCAATGATTTTGGATGAATCATCATTTCCAAAGGAGACTGCTCCATCTCTTTCCTTTCATAATGTAAGAAACTTGTCTCTATCACCTGTCATATGTTTTGAACATCCACTGTCAGCATACCAACCATGTTTCTTCCGTTTAGCTTGTAGAGAGACTGTGCATTCGTCATTGCTATATTGATCTTGCTTTTTTATCCATGTCATTTTCTGAGGTTCTTGTTTGTGATTCTGTTGAGGTTCTTTAGGAGGGACTATTATTCTGCAATTTTTGGCCATGTCTCCAGAATTGTTACATTTGTAACATTCCAGTTCAGTGCTCAAGGATTCAAACATGTTGTAACTTCTTCTCTGTGTTTCATTAGGTCTTCTTGAATAACCCCTTTGTGTATGGCTCTCAAGTTAATGTTCATGTTGTTAGCTCTAGAATTTACAGCTTTATGTCCAAAATTATTACAAGCATAACATAAACCAAAAAATATAGTTTCATACCTGGTAGTTCAAGATCTTATGAAAGGAGGTACTCTTATGAATCCTTCTTCTTCTTGAGGCCTGTCTATCTATTGTTGATTCTGAAATCTGAATCTTCTCGGTGGAGGAGTGTCCCTGTAATCTTTCTTGTATATATTTTTATCCCCTTTGATTGTTTCTGCATAACTTTTTAGATTTGTTTCTTACTCTGTTGTTTTGGAGCTTGATCCCTTTTCTATCTGATTGTACCCAAGTTTAGACTTGTCAAGATAAGATTTTTGACTGTTGATAATGTCATCCAGAACTTTTGAGCCATTCTGCATATTTTTCTTTTGAATATCCTTTCTTAGTGTGACAATCTCTTCTTCCAGGTTTCCAATGATCTTGTCCTTTCCTTCTAGTTGTTCTTTGAGTTCTTCTTCAATTATGTTATCTTCTTCTCTTTGAACCTTCAATTTTGTGATCATTTGTTCTAGTTCTTAAGTGTTTTTTTTCTTATCTAGTTATGTTTGTAGTTTCTTGTTTTTCTTCTTTTCTCTTCTGATAACTTCTATGGCACTCATTAATTCTTTTCGGAAGTCAACTTTTGTCTCTTTAATTTCTTCTTCATATGATTCTTCATATTCTTCTTCGGAGTCTTCTTTATCAATAGAACTCTCCTTGTTTCACTATCACTGACTTCATCTTCATCTGATGATGAGATGTCTTATTTGGTGAAAAAAAAAATCTTGAAAACTTTCTTTGTAGTTCTTTTACCTTGATATGTTTGTCTGTCTTTTGAGTAACCTTCATCATTTATCTTTTTCTTATGAGGACATTTGTTAGCAAAATGCCCAATACCATCACAATTAAAACAAATTAAAGGAAGCTTACCTCTGTACCTACCATTGGTTCCCTTGTTCAGTCTTTTGACGAAGTTGGTCACTTCTTCATCATCTTCCGAGACGTCGTTGTTGTTACTATATTCTTCTTGTTCCTTTTTCTTTTGCTTTGATCTTTTGGATTCTTTGAAAGCTGCTTCTTTTACATCTAGATTTTCTTGTTCAGTTCTCATCTCATATGCTGTGAAGATTCCATGCAGTTCGTCCATGCTTATTGAGTTTAAATCCGATATTTTTTCTAGTGTTGATATCTTAGGGTTGAATCTCATAGGAAGAGATCTTAGTACCTTTTGAACAATTACATATTCTTCGATTTCTTCTCCCAATCCTATGATTGCATTCACGGTTTCATCGACTCGTAAGAAGTAGGCTGTGATATCTTCATCTTCCTTCATTTTTAGTTGTTCGAACTGACCTCTATAAGTTTGAAGCTTTGCTTCTTTGACTTTTGAATCTCCTTCATAAATATTTCGAAGCTTGTCCCAAATCTCTTTAGCAGATTTACAATGTGCAACTTTGGTGAATACTGTATCACTGAGACCAGTCAAAAGTGCATTTATGGCTTTGGAATTATTCTCACTGAGTTTCACTGCTTTGTCATTTGTTGGTAGAACTATTGGTGTTGTGTATCCATCTACAATTGATTGCCAAACTTGAAATCCATGTGCCTGTATATATGTCTTCATCCTTATGCTCCAAAAAACATACTTCTATCCATCAAACTATGGTATTCCATTTTTATACGAGTTGGTACTCTCCATGATCTACCTTTCAGTGGTTAAACTGATTTCTGAAGGAACCTGCTCTGATACCAATTGTTGGATTACTGAGAGAGGGGGAGAATCAGTAATAGCGTAATTATAATATTTTTTATTCAAATGTTATATCAATGTAGAATTATTATCCAATAATGAGCAGTAAGAAATAAACAATCACACACATACACAGCACACCAGTATTTTACGTGGAAACCCAAATCAAGAGAAAACCACAGAATGTTTTTTCTTATATGTCTTGAAGAATTACATTCATTGGAAGCACCAACTTCCTTTGTTTTCCAGCTGCAACTGGAAGGAGGCTCCAACCCCCCAGTTTCTTAGGCTACAACCTGAGGGAAGCTCCAACTCCCCAATTCTTTAGCTACAACCAGAAGGAGGCTTCAACCCCCAATGTTCTCCGGCTACAACCGGAAGGTGGCTACAACCACCTGTCCTTGCCCCATCCTACCACCCTGAAGTAGAAGTAGAATGATGAAACCACTGTCACACTATCACTGTGAGATATATCATTGTAAACCTGTACCAATAAATCTTAACCATGTATCAACCTATACCTCAACCTGTAATCAACCTGTACCATAAACAAGTTCATCAACCATGCACCAACCTGTAATCAACCTGTACCATAAACAAGTGCATCCAACCATGTACCAAGTATGTACCAATCATGTGTCAACTACTCGTCAACTATGACTCATCAATATGTATCAACATCATCACCTATACACCTCATGTATGTGCACCAACTCATCAACTACTTGTCTCAACCATGTACTCAACATGTACCACAGCCAAAAGCCCTCATAAATTTCATCATCCAAATCTAATTTGTAGCTTTGTAATAGACCTGGTGTATATGATCGCATTCCTGCAAACCTTCCTTAACTTTAAAAACAAGATACTAGCATTTTCATCAAACTTTTATTTAGTCTCACGTGCCTAGTTTTGGATTAGTCAACAACCCTAACTTGAAGTAATTATAACTTTGAACCTGTAATGTATAAATATCGAAAACTGATACACAATGTTCTTCAGTGTGTTTAATGCAATTCGTCTAAGTGTCACTACTTGGAATCTCTCCGAAAAGGAGTTATAGCAAAAATCGCATACTTTGTTGAATTCTGGCTTATTCTAGAGAGCAACCTTGTAGAGCATGTCCAACACAAAATATTTGATGAAATGATATAAAACTATTACAAAGAATACTACAGACTGTACCCTAACTAACACATTTGGTCTCACTGAAATTGGATCTATTATGAAGAATTTATGATGTTTTTACCTAAAACACCTAATTTTGACTAGTTTCGGGACTGGCCACAAACCCTATTTTCCACAGAGTGTAACTCCAAAAATACAAAGACCCACAAGCTAAAAAAAAATTCACAGATATTTGGATATGTTTTCTCACTTTCATAGAAATTTCACGGTCTGAATCATTATAGAAACAAAGTTATGGAGAAAATGGTGAGATGACCTGTAAATAACATACCTTGGAAAGCACCATCAAAAGAATTTATCCTTCCTTGCATTTCAGCCTTCTTTTCTCCACCTTCACTCAGAATTTCGATTTAGATATCCTTGGTTACCTCAGACACATATAGATATTCAATATGCTCAAGTTTGATTCAAATGAGAGAGCCTTGCCTCTTATTTATACTCTCCAAGTAGCTTCCTTAAAAACATTTTCTAGGTCACTTGGCCCACTTTCCTTATTTTAGGGTTGGGTCCACTTGTAATTTCTCCATTAAATTTATTATTGAAATAATTTATTTTGTATTCACATTGAATTATAATACAACTCATCACTTCACTTTATTATTTACCTTTTAAAATCTCTTAAACCACTTTGACTACTTTGACATTTTGGGGCTTCTAGATGACATATGAGGGTCCTCCAACTTCGTAAGGCCATAACTCTCAAACCGTGGAGAGTTATATGACGTTCTACATACCACCAGAAATAGCATGACATGTACTATCTATATAGAATAGTATTATCTGAAAAATATATCATAACTCATACCGTTACCCATCAAACAAACTTGGGTCCATTACCCAAACCTGGAGTCTCCAACTTCTCATGGCCATAACTCTCTAACCGTGAGAAATTATGTGAAGTTCCACATACCACCAGAAATGAAATGAAAAGAACTATCCAGCTAGGATATTTACCCTGATAAAATCACTTTCCTTCATCTCATTATTCCACAATTAATCATGAGTTCTCTTACTCCACAAAGCATCTTCCCGTGAGGACTTTCACCATAAGGGGAATGCTTTGAAGTTCATCCATATTTACTTTTTATCAACCATGAAAAAACAATAAAGAGTCATATTTACATCAAACAATATTGGGTCCATTACCCAAGCCTTTGTGCTACGGGGCTTTCTTCAAGGGTTGACATCAATGACAACCAACCTTAATCAACAATCTCCCCCTTTGGCATTGATGGCAACACTCTGATGCAATACTGAAATCATATCACTCATGCTCCCCCTGGAACCATGTCTTTGTCCTCTACATCTGATAAATCTGCTCCCCTTGGAACCATGCCTCTATCATCTGCATCTCATAAATATCTCCCCCTTTTTCATCAATGGCAAAGGTATATTTCCATCCGGGGTTGCTCCCCCTGACAGACTATCCTCTTATGGTGCTTCTTTTTGTACATCTAAGACATATAAGATAAGCATTCAAAAAACATTCATTTTTGGAGTAGAAATAACTCCAAGTCTTTGGCGAAGATATTCAAAGGCTTCCTGTGGAAGTGGTTTTGTAAATATCTCTGTCACATGTTCTTTTGTGCCCACATACTCAACTCGGATGTTCTTTTCTACAACATGTTCCTGTAGAAAGTGATACTTTACTGGAATGTGCTTCGTCTCGGAGTGCATCACCGGGTTTTTTGAATTATTGATGGCACTTGTATTATCACAATATATTGGAATGGGCTCATCATACTAAACCTATATATCTATCAAAGTTTGTTTCATCAAAGAACCAGTGTACAACATGTTGTTGCTGAAATATACTCTGCCTCGGCTGTAGATAGAGATACCAATGATTGTTTCTTGATTAGGCATGATACCAAACACTCACCTAAGTATAATGTTGCTCCACTGGTGCTTCGTGAGTCATCAATACAACTTGCCCAATCTGCATCTATGTAGGCAATAAGTAATAGATCTTTTCATTTTGGATACCATAATCCAAACTCTTATGTTCCTTTGAGATATTTGAAGATCCTCTTTACTGTTAATACATGTGATTCATTTGGTGATGCTTGAAATCGTGCCACATGTCCAACTACCTACACTACATCTGGTCTAGATGTTGTCACATATAGTAGGCTGCCAATCATTGACCTATATTGTCTATGATCTGTAGACTTTGAATCATCATCTTTGCTCAACTTACAACTGGTTTGCATGGGAGTGATAACTGGTTTGCAATCTTCCATTCCGAACCTCTTTAGCATTTCTCTGATATACTTGGTTTGAGAAATAAAAATTCCTTGGTTGCTTTGACGTATATGAAGTCCCACAAAGAAGGATAGTTCTCCAAGTAACGACATTTCAAATTCATTCTACATGTCTTTTGTAAATTTTTGGCTAAACTTGTCATCATCACTACCAAAAATAATATCATCAACATAAACTTCAATTAATAAAATATTACCTTGATGTAGAGGTTGTTGTCTGCACTTCCTTTTCTGAATCCTGTCTGCTGCAGATACTTATCCAGTCTAGAGTACCATGCTCTAGGAGCTTGTTTTAGACCATACAAGGCCTTCTTTAATTTACACACATAGTCTATGTTCTCTGACAATTGAAATCCTTCTGGTTGTTCAATGTAGCTTTCTTCTTCAAGTTTCTCATTCAGAAAAGTTGATTTTACGTCCATCTGATATACTTTAACATTTTTGGAGCATCCATAAGCTAAAATCAAACGGATTGCTTCAATTCTGGCAACTGGGGCAAATGCCTCTTCAAAGTAGATTCTTTCAATCTGTGCATATCCTTTACATACCAATCTAGCTTTGTTCCTTGTAACCTGTCCATCTTCATTCAATTTATTCCTGAAAACTCTTTATGGCTCCAGGATGCTAACCCTAGCAAGGAGATTTCACCAATTTTAAACAAGAATAATCTTGTGAGAGCAGGAAGCAATTTCTATCCTTCTTCTTCTTGAGGCCTGTCTATTTGTTGTTGATTCTGAAATCTGAATCTTCTTAGTGGAGGAGTGTCCCTGTAATCTTCTTTGTATATATTTTTATCTCCTTTGATTGTTTTTGCATAACTTTTTGGATTTGTTTCTTGCTCTGTTGTTTTCGAGCTTGATCCTTTTTTTGTCTGATTGTATCCAAGTCCGGACTTGTCAAGATAAGATTTTTGACTGTTGATAATGTCATCCAGAACTTTTGAGATATTCTGCATATTTTTCTTTTGAATATCCTTTCTTAGTGTTACAATCTCTGCTTTCAGGTTTCCAATGATCATGTTCTTTCTTTCTAGCTGTTCTTTGAGTGATTCTTCAATTCTTTTATCTTCTTCTATTTGAACCTTCAATTTTGTGATCATTTGTTCTAGTTCTTGAGTGTTTTTTTTCTTATCTAGTTATGCTTGTAGTTTCTTCTTCTTCTTCTTTTCTCTTCTGATAACTTCTATGGCACACATTAATTCTTCTCGGAATTCAACTTCTACATCTTTGATTTCTTCTTCATATGCTTCTTCATATTCTTCTTCGGATTTTTCTTTATCAGAGTCTTCTACTACCATGAATAGAACTCTCCATGTTTCACTGTCACTTACTTCATCTTCATCTGATGATGAGATGTCTTCTTGGGTGAAAACAAAATCCTTGAAAACCTTCTTTGTAGTTCTTTTACCTTTATATGTTTGTCTGTATTTTGAGCAACCTTCATCATTTCTCTTTTTCTTATGAGGACATTTGTTAGAAAAATGACCAATACCATCACAATTAAAACAAATTAAAGGAAGCTTATCTATGTACCTATCGTTGGTTCCCTTGTTTGGTATTTTGACGAAGTTGGTCACTTCTTCATCATCTTTTGAGACGTCGTTGTTGCTGCTATATTCTTCTTGTTCCTTTTTCTTTTGATTTGATCTTTTGGATTCTTTGAAGGCTGCTTCTTTTACATCTATATTTTATTGTTCAATTCTCATCTCATATGCTGTGAATATTCCATGCAGTTCGTCCATGCTTATTGAGTTTAGATCTGATATTTCTTCTAGTACTTATATCTTAGGGTTGAATCTCATAGGAACAGATCTTAGTACCTTTTGAACAATTACAGATTCTTCGATTTCTTCTCCCAATCCTATGATTGCATTCACCGTTTCATCGACTCGTAAGAAGTAGGTTGTGATATCTTCATCTTCCTTCATTTTTAGTTGTTTGAACTGACCTCTGTAAGTTTGAAGCTTTGCTACTTTGATTTTTGAATCTCCTTCATAAATATTTTGAAGCTTGTCCCAAATGTCTTTAACAGATTTACAATGTGTAACTTTTGTGAATACAGTATCACTGAGACCATTCAAAAGTGCATTTATGTCTTTGGAATTATTCTCACTGAATTTAGCTGCTTTGTCATTTGTTGGTGGAACTGTTGGTGTTGTGTATCCATCTACAATTGATTGTCAAACTTGAAATCTTTGTGCATGTATATATGTATTCATCCTTATGCTTCAAAAAGCATACTTTTGTCCATCAAACTGTGGTATTCCATTTGTATACGAGTTGGTACTCTCCATGATCTACCTTTCAATGGTTAAACTGATTTCTGAAGGAACCTTCTCTGATACCAATTGTTGGATTACTGGGAGGGGAAGTGAATCAGTAATAGCATAATTATAATCATTTTTCTTCAAATAATATATCAATGTAGAATTATTATCCAATAATGAGCAGTAAGAAATAAACAATCACACACATACATAGTACACCAGTGTTTTATGTGGAAACCCAAATCAGGAGAAAACCACAGAATGTTTTTTCTTATATGTATTGAAGAATTACATTCATTGGAAGCACCAACTTCTTTTGTTTTCTAGCTGCAACTGGAATGAGGCTCCAACCCCCTAGTTTCTCAGGCTACAACTTGAGGGAAGCTCCAACTCCCAAATTCTCTTGCTACAACTAGAAGGAGGCTACAACCCCCAATGGTCTCCGGCTACAACCACCTGTCCTTGCCCCGTCCTGCCACCCTGAAGTAGAAGTAGAATGATGGAACCATTGTCACACTATCACTATGAGATATACCATTGTAAACATGTACCAATAAATCTGAACCATGCATCAACTTGTACCTCAACATGTAATCAACCTGTACCATAAACAAGTGCATCAACCATGCACCAACCTGTAATCAATTTGTACCATAAAAAAGTGCATCCAACCATGTATCAAGTATGTACCAATCATGTGTCAACTACTCATCAACTATGACTCATCAATATGTACCAACATCATCAATTAAACACCTCATATATGTGTGTCAACTCGTCAACTAATTGTCTCAACCATGTACTCAACATGTACCACAACCAAAAGCCCTCATCAATTTCATCATCCAAAACTGATTTGTATCTCTGTAATAGACCTGGTGTATATGATCACATTCCTACAAACCTTCCTTAACTTTAAAAACAAGATACTATCATTTTCATCAAACTTTTCTTTAGTCTCACATGCCCAGTTTTGGATTAGTCAACAACCCTAACTTTAAGTAATCATAACTTTGAACCTGTAATGTATAAATATCTGAAACTGATACACAATCTTCTGCAGTGTGTTTAATGCAATTCCTCCAAGTTTCACTACTTGGAACCTCTCAGAAAATGATTTATAGCAAAAATGGCATACCTTGTTGAATTTTGGCTTATTCTAGAGAACGACCTTGTAGAGAGTGCCCCACACAAAATTTTTGGTGAAATGATCTAAAACGGTTGCAAAACATACTACAGACTGTATTCTAACCAACACATTTGGTCCAACTAAATTTGGATCTATGAATACGTTATGACATTTTTACCCGAAACACCTGATTTTGACTAGTTTCAGGACTAGCCACAAACTCTATTTTTCACGGAGTGTAACTCCCAAAATACAACAACCCACAAGTTGAACTTGTTTCCACAGATACGTGGATATGTTTTCGCACCTGCATAGAAATTTCATGTTCTGAATCATTATAGAAACAAAGTTATAGTGAAAATGGTGAGATGACCTATAAATAACATACCTTAGAAAGCATCATCAAAAGAATTTATCCTTCCTTGCATTTTGGCCTTCTTTTCTTCACCTTCACTCAGAATTTCTGTTTAGATATACTTGTTTACCTTAGACACATATAGATATTCAATATGCTCAAGTGTGATTCAAATGAGAGAGTCTTGCCTCTTATTTATACTCTCCAAGTAGCTTCCTTAAAAACATCTTCTAGCTCACTTGGCTCACTTTCTTTATTTTAGGGTTGGGTCCACTCCTAATTTCTCCATTAAATTTATTATTGAAATAATTTATTTTGTATTCACTTTGAATTATAATACACTCATCACTTCACTTTATTATTTACCTTTTAAAATCTCTTAAACCACTTTGACTACTTTGACCTTTTGGGGCTTCTAGATGACATATGAGGGTCCTCCAACTTCGTAAGGCCATAACTCGCAAACCGTGAGGAGTTATGTGACGTTCTACATACCACCAGAAATGACATGACATGTACTATCCATATAGAATAGTATTATCTGAAAATATATCATAATTCATACCGTTACCCATCAAACAAACTTGGGTACATTACCCAAACCTGGGGTCTCCAACTTCTCATGGCCATAAATCTCTAACCGTGAGGAATTATGTGACGTTCCACATACCACTGGAAATGAAATGACAAGCACTATCCATCTAGGATATTTTCCCTGATAAAATCATTTTCCTTCATCTCATTATTCCACAGTTAAGCATGGGTTCTCCTACTCCACAAAGTGTCTTCCCCTGAGGGCTTTCACCATAAGGGGACCACTTTGGAGTTCATCCATATTTACTTCTTATCAACCATGACAAAACAATAATGAGTCATATTTACATCAAACAATATTGGGTCCATTACCCA
>ML779862.1:763748-777638 GCA_009831015.1 Picea engelmannii
TCTCAAACCGTGAGGAGTTATGTAACATTCTACATACCACCAGAAATTGCATGACATGTACTATCCATATGGAATAGTATTATCTGAAAATATATCATAACTCATACTGTTACCCATCAAACAAACTTGGGTCCATTACCCAAACCTAGGGTCTCCAACTTCTCATGGCCATAACTCTCTAACCGTGAGGAATTATGTGACGTTCCACATACCACCGGAAATGAAATGACAATAAATATCCATCTAGGATATTTTCCTTGACAAAATCACTTTCCTTCATCTCATTATTCGACAATTAAGCATGGGTTCTATTACTCCACAAAGCATCTTCCCATGAGGGCTTTCACCATAAGGGGATCACTTTGGAGTTCATCCATGTTTACTTCTTATCAACCATGAAAAAACAATAATGTGTCATATTTACATCAAACAATATTGGGTCCATTACCCAATCCTTTGTGCTACGAGGCTTTCTTCAAGGGTTGACATCAATGACAACCAACCTTAATCAATAGTAACAACCTTTTCTCCCTTCTTAATACTTCAACTAGATCAAGAAATAAAGTGTCTAGGGATAAAATCCTAAAGTTCTATCACTTTATGGCTCCAGGATGCTAACCCTAGCAAGGAGATTTCACCAATTTTAAACAAGAATAATCTTGTGAGAGGAGGAAGCAATTTTGCTCCTCTCTTAGGGTTTTACCAGGTAAGACGTCTAGCATAAAGAAGCAATATTCACCATGTAACATAACAACATAAAAATAAATTACTGAAAATTAACTTACTTTAGACAAGAAACCAAGAGACAAAACCCTAATTGCATAAATTCTTCTTCAAAATCAGCAAAAGCATCCACAAAATGATGTTCCAAGAATGGTGCATTAGTAGAAGAGAGAGATAGTCCAAGATAGGAAAAAAATTGTAGACTTGATCTCACAAGTGTTGAGGAATGAATGATGATAAAATGAAATGATATGGTCCTCTATTTATATGAGGTTATCTAAACCAATTTGTCCACATAAATTTTCAATTACAAATTATAAGAGGGTCGACCCCCTTTATTTTCCCTTACATTATGAAAAAATGAAAAATACATGAAATAAAACCCTAAAGAGGGTGACATAATGCCCTAGTTGGGTGACATGGAGCTAGAGAATGTGATGTCCATCCTCAATGAGTGAAACATTGGGCCTCCAAATTCCATGTGTCATGGTCCTATATGAAAATGTCTTGTGCCATGAGCCTCCACCTATCAAACCACCTCCAAAATCCATCATCCATCAAACCCTAGCTTCCAAGATGATGTCAAGGAATAGAGGCCAATGTCCTAGGCCTCGAAAGGAAACATTCAAGTGTAGAAGGTGACATCATGTGTGGTTCATCATCCTTTATTGGGAAAGGTCCTGCAAAGAAAAACAAGTATGCCCTCCAAGGGTCCACAAGCCATATGAATCATGCCAAGTAAGCCACATTTAATACAAGAGGCACCCAAACAAGTGCATTAAATCCCCCTTTTCAAATTAAACAAATTCTCAAAGACCTTATAAACTTTTCCAAATTTAGGTATGGGAGGGGTGGCATGGTTCCCTATTGGGTGGGCCAATCCCCAAGTCAAGGAATGTTTCCCAAGAATACCCTATTTAGACCATGTAATAAGTATGACGTGGATTGGGGAAGGACTCTTGGAAATGGGGTTCTTGTCAAATCAAGGGTTCATATTGTCTCATTTATGGGTGCCTTTCTGGAGGGTGTGCTACATCCTTGAATTTCCCTTTGTTTACAATGCAACTTTTTTCTAATCCCTTTATTTTCCTTTTTATTAAGTCCGAACATTGAATGTTATGTGCAATGTAAAGAAAAAGAGCATTGCAATTCCATTTGAAGTTAGAACACATTGAGTGCTATACCCACTGGAAATTAAAGAACACCACAAGGCATTCCCCCATCAAGCGGGACATCATTTATTCATTTTTTATTTAAAATTCCTTTCATTTAGAGAAGTGTTTCATGGCTCTCGGGATTTTAGGGTGAGAATTTATGTATGATGTTAGATACAACACCTTTGGGACTTTAGCCCCTTCTTCCCATGAAATAAGATATAAACCCTTCTTGGGGTCAATGCATCCAAAAACCTAAAAGATGAGGAAACTAAGGGGAATAAGTGTGGAAAGTAGTAAGTATGATTAAGGAATGGTACGATGACCCTTCAAGAAAACTGAGGGGAAGAAGTGTGGAAAGTAGTAATTATGAGTAAGGACTGGTACGATGACCCTTCAAGGAAACACCCTGTAGAAACCATTTTCCCAAGGTTGAACCACTTACTAGGATGTCATGTCAACCCCCAAGGTGAAATTAGGAAAAATATATAATTTCCAAGAAAATGTTCCATAATCAAGAAAGGACTCTTTGCAATATGCTCAAATGCTTCAAATATTAAAGTGACACTTGCCATAAGACTAGAATTGTTACCTCATGAAGCAAGACCTATTGTCTTATGGGAGCCAAGTTGGTGTAGTGGACACTTCTTTGTTTCCAATGATGATGGTGAGGTGTGGTGAAGAAGAGGGGTTATGTGGGTTGTGTTATGCATCAGGTTCTCAACACTCCATGTCTGCTACATGTGGGCCTCGAGACATCATCTCCTTAGTTACCCCTAGGTTTGGGCATAGCATCTAGATCCTACATGTGGACATGTGCTCATTGTAGAGCACATGAGAACCGCAACATCTCCTAGTATGACACATGCCTACACAAACTCAAGCAAATGGTTTAAATTGGAGGGGTGGTGTAACTCACCCCCTGTTTGTATGGAAAAATGATAACTACCAAAATCAGGAGAAAACTCAAAAAATAAATTGTTTTCGATATTTTATTCCAACATGCAAATCATACGAATGTAACATAGTAACATGCAAAGATGCAAGAAAAACAATGAAAAAATATGTATGGAAATCCAAACAAAGTGAAACTACACTACCATGACATGTGTGATGCAACATATATATAATGTAATGCAGGACGCAAATGCCTACCCTACCTACTCTAATATATGTCATTTGAAATGCTAGGTATGATCATATAACCAATAAAGTCATCCTAGCATTGTGCCAGAACATCTACCATTGTTCTTAATCATAAGCCAAAATAAAGATAAATCAAGCACAAAAAGAATATGAGTTAGAGAATTCATTATATCATACATAATAATAAAATCTAACTCATGGAGGCAAGAGGGAGGGACCAAATCATGCAAAGAGGTATCACCGCAATCCTGCCCTATCCATCCTAGGACAAGGAAAAAATAATTAGGAAAAGGTAGATCCTTATCCTCAGCTACTAAGCCAACGCTTGAAGATCGATAAGGAATGAGAAGGAACCTAAGGAAAACTCTAAGATTTCCCATGGAAGGAGAAAGAGAAGGGTAAGGGATCAAACCAGGCCTGGAGAAAAAATGGTGCTCCCAACCCAAGGTTTGTTGATATTGTGTGTGAAACTAAAAACCCCCCCAACAAACCATAGGTTGAAAACAACTATGCCCCACAAGTAAGTGACTATCATGTGGAGAACTACCAACCATATATATAGCGGAATAGAAAGGTGAAAATGGATAAGGCTAGAAAACCTCGTTATGAAAATCCTACTCTTGGTCAATCATGTCCTTACCCTCATCAAAATCAGAGCACAATGATGGTTGAAAATTTTCTTCATAAAATAAATCCAAGTGCTCAAAAGAATAAGTATCAAACCCTCTAGGATGTGACCATAAATCATCATGAGAGTGTTGTGATATGTCATCCTTGGGTGGTTGGAACAAATATGTAATCATGTCATCTTCATGTTTCCAAACATCCAAATCATTAGCAATCACATATGGTTTTTATGATTGCATCAATTGAAAATTACCTTCTATATCATAAATGGGATATCCATTGAATCCATGACAAGCCGCATCCCATTTATGTCTCCCAGCATGTATAAAATCATCAATATCATCAATCAGATCATCACTTTCAATATAGCATGAAGGGACTAGTGTATCCAAGAGTTCCTCTAGGACTTCTTCACTTTTCGAATCATAGAATATAACATCATCAAAAACATGGAAATGATTATAACTTACCACAATTTCTTCTTCATGTGCAAGAGGAATGGAAGCTTGGATGACTTCATCAAATAGTGGAGAAAATGTCGATGTTTCGTCTTCATGAGGGGCATGTTCGTGGATAAGGTATTCAACATGGTGTGTTTCATCAAAGTGTTCTTCTTCAGTATATTCACAAGGAAACTCATGTTCTACTTCGTTCATTTGGTGATCATCCTCATGATCCAACCCTTCAGGCTCTCATTCTTCAATAAAGTCTTCATTGTCTTCAATAGAATCTTGAGGTCATTCTTGCTCCTCTTCAAGGGGTTGGTAACCCTCTTCGTAAATCTCCTCCTTGGGTTCTTGGTATTAGGCATGGTGCACCTTCCTGATATCTTCTACAGTGTCAGTGGTGAACCCTTTGTCCTCAAGGACTACTATGAGATTTTGAAGAACATGTTCATATGTCTGAAAATTTGGGCGTCAATACTCAATAAATCTGCCAATGAGATCTATGAGAGAAGATATTCCCTTTGGCTTGCAAAAATCCTTAACCCAATTTCCCACTTCCAAGGGCATGCAATGTATAAATAAGTTTATATGTATGTCCTTCTGTTGCTCTTTTGTTTCCAATAGATACTCAGAGAAATATACAATATGAATGGCGACAAAAACCTCAAATTTTGTATAGACTTCCAACCATCTTTCACCAACATCAAGCTCATTTGGGTATTCGGAAATATTCCCAAAATCAATAGAAGGATAAACTTCGTGAAAATTCCAGGGTGCCATAGTTTCTTCACTAGAGTGTATACAACATCACAAAGTTGAGAGCAGGATGACACCTAGGAATATATATCAGCGGAGTCGCCAGATGATGCCCTTTGGATCATCAAAGGAAGGTGATGGAATCATGCTGATTGGAGTCACCGTGTAAAATTGAGAGATAAGGGCTTTGGAGAAAGTTTACCAAAGATATGTCGTTGAGGAGAAGGACTCAATCTTCCCTAGAAATGACACCAAAATGTTATTGCATGATTTGTACTTGTGCAAATCCCAACACAAGTCGACAAAATCTACATAATTATGCATATGCATCCATGGTAAGTTCTCCCAACTTAAGCTCATGGAATTCCTTGATTTTATTGTCATAATACTTTTCTGATAGGTAATCCTTACGGAAGTATTTCTAAATTGTTTCCAAGTTAGTCTTATTTTTTTTATCCCTTTAATTTCCTTGAGGTCTTCCCACCAAATGGAGGCCCCTCCATTAAGGTTAAATACGACAATCCTTTCCTTGGTATTATCAGAGTAATTGTGTACATGAAAGCACTTCTTCAAACCAAATAGCCATGCTTCAACTTTTTCTCCTTTATTTATCTCTCCATCAAAGGTAGGTGACTTAGCCTTATTGAATTATTCATTTAGATAACTTTGAGCATTATTTATCTTTCTCTTATTATGAATGTTGGATTATGTGCCACTATTGAACTTCTCTAGTGCTGAAATGGTCTTCTGGCTAGATGACTCTTTGGAAACACTTCCACTCAATTTTCATGTCATGACATCCCAATGATTCTTTTTGGAATAACTCCTTCCGGCATCTTTGTGATCCAATCCATGCTTCTAAGCATCTAAAGGGGTTTTCAACCTATTTGACCATTGCAATTATACATTGTTAGGGCCTTGTTGCAGATGTTTCTGAATTTCATACAGGCTCTGTAGTAGAACTTCATTCAACTCTGTTTGTTCGTCCTGGGCTCTCATAATCCTCTCATTGTCTTCCTTCAAAATTCTAATGGTGTCCATAAAATCTGGAGGGATTTCTTTATCCATTTGACCATCATATTCTTCATCTTTGAGATGTGAGGTGTCATCCATACTGTGTTGCACCATTTAATTATGTGGTCTTTCAATACGTCCTACTTGTTGAAACAACAACTATCATTATCATTTTATGTCATCATTTAAAACAGGCATTCCAGTTAACAAAGAAAATATTTCTTAAACAATTTTAAGCGGTCTTTGATATAGACGGATATCGATGGCCACCCACCTATTCCACTGGCTCAAAGAATTTTTTTCCATTTTGGAAGCCTTTATAGTTTTTCGAGTCCAAAACTTTTGAGGTCGTTTTGAGGCCCTAAACAATGTTTTTTTTTTTTTACTTTTGGGAGGATATACCTTTTTGACGAGGTATCGAACACCCCAAAAGGAGATTGTATGCAAAAGTTATGCCTTGGGGAAGTTGACGTATCAACTACTCCCATCGGGGCCCACAAACTTTTTGGCGCTTCATCTCCTAGGGTTAGGGCTTTAGATGTTTAGGGTTTTCTCATTTATGCTTTATGTTAAAAATGTCTTTCGATCCTCATTGTAATCATCTTCTTGTGAATGAGCATAGTCGTCACCTCTCTTCTCAGAGATAAGTTTCCACCATTATAGTGAGTTTATTCACTTTGTGTTCTTACACTTTATGTACATTTCTTTCATTAATAAAAATTGTGTATTATTGTATCTATCTGTTTCTTGCAATATCTCTGTGTATTTCCTTATTATATCTCCACCTTCATTTCATTCTCAAAATAATAATTTGGATCAGTCTTGGTGACCCATTCAAGCCTATAGTTTGAACTCTGATCTAATACCACTCTATAACACACCTGACCTCCTAAACCTCATTTAGGTTGATGGGGTGTCAAAATTCTTCTTTTGACAAACATATTTTCTCTTTAATTAAACATCGTAGATGGATTCATCTCGCTTAGAGATTTCCAACGAATATAACCATTCTCAATTTCAAGCTCTGGATCAAAAGATACAGTCTCCCAAAGTTTCTTAGACCTACATTGGTCCAAAGGTCCCCCCCATGACACGTGGCACCCACGTGGCTTCTAACCACTCATGGTCTCCCACCTGGCATCAACGTGGTACCTACCACCTAGCCCATCATGCCTCTAGATCAACAGCCCCAATTATTTGGACCAACCTTTGTTGTCTTTGGGATCTTACCTTAAGGAGTTACACACCACCCTCGACTGATATGCTCCGATGACAATCACTTTGATAGATTCTCCCTCCAGATCGAACAACTCTCGAAACTTGCAAACCAATGGCTCCGATCAAGTGGCCCAACCTTTGTCAGAATTGGGATTATCCTCCCATGGTGTTATCAACACCCTTAACCAAAGTTCTGACGATGAACTCTTACAAGTTCATCTCTAGATCCGATAGCTCTTGGCGCTCGCCATCCAACAACTCTGATCATGTCGACACCCCTAACTTACACAGTGATTAATTCCCATCTCTTGAGCCTCTTCTTACATGACCATGGGGGACCCACAACATATCGACGATTGAGATTTAATCCTAGCTACTCGTCGATCAATGGTTGTCGTTAATCCCGAGATCTTGTTGTTGGCGACACTTAATTCCCAACACGCGACCGTGACAACCTCCCATGCTCCGACGACAACATGTTTGGATTCAACGGTCCAGATCTCGTAGGGGCTCCTCTTAGTGGATCAATGGTCCATATCTCATTGGGGCTCCTCCTAATGGATCGGCGATCCTTATTCCATCTCTGAGACCTCATCATCGTTGAAGCACTTCTTCCACTCTTTCTTTGGGGCTTCAATAACCCTCCTTTGATGAACGAAGGAGATCTATCAGCCTATAAATATGACAACCAAGATTTAAAGTGAAGGCCTAAGGGCCTCCACACCCAACCTGACCCACTCATTGATCAACGGTCAAGATCACTCAACCTAATGATCTAGGGGATAGGATTAAGACACTTGTCCCTAAACTTAGAACCGACAGGGACCCACTCTCTTTTTGTTGGCCAATCCCTTAAGGACACTTGTCACCACTTTAACTTGTTGGTTGTCGAGTTGGAAACCCACATCATCCTCACATCATTACTCCCTCACCTAACTTAAGTGGGTTCTTATGTAGATCGACGACGAAGGATTACCCACGTCTCACACTAATCGACGAATCTCATCGAATCTTGTGCCATATCGTCATTGTCGACACTCTTGGCCTGACCTCACTCCCCGTCTATCTAAGCCCCAATGAAGATAGATATCACATTGACAGTCTGGATATCTTCTTTATGGTCTTTAGAGGATCAATGACTGTCGTTCTCTTTCAATACCTTTATCATCGTCGACCCTCTCTAGATTGAAATGAGACTTAACCATCATTCTATCCTAACGACGATTTTGTCGATTCCCTCTCGACAGATCTACAATTGTCGTTACAACACACTTTTTTTTGTCATCACCAAACTTTTACAAGTCTTGGGACTCGACCACTCCCGATAACAAGTCTTTGTTGATGAAGGGTTGAGATTCACTCATCCCACCAAGTTGATGGTCACAAACTCTTTCGACCCATCCCATGGTTTCTTGACTGGTTAACTCACCGAATTAGGACTTAATCATTTCTCAGGTTCTTCAGAATTCAGTCCTGACCTTCAACGATTCAAAAACACTCTCAGACCATCGCTAGTCTCTCAACCTCATGAAAAAGGAAGATTTTGCATATCTTGCAAGCTTTCCACAAAAGACTTAGTCTTCCTTAAGACATAAATCCCTTCATTTTTCATACGGACCTTCCCGAAAATAAGACACATACATCATTGAGTGAGTGATGTTTCACTTCATGTCCTTCAAACTTTCCCTAAGGATACAAGGTTCTTAGGGACATAAATGGTCCATACCTATTCATTTTCACAGTTCAACAGGTTAAGCATATCTACCACAAGCAACTCCATTTACTCAGAAGTTTCAATTCATCACAGGCACTTATATTTCTCATTTATCTAAACAATACAAGTATACATCATTCATGCACATTTAAACAACACAAGATAAACACTTATGTGATAAGGAAAATTAGCCAACACCAACTAAATGAGAGAGGATGCCTTTCCTCCGAACCTTAGGCCATACTGTAGAGTGCCTTCCCATAGTACACCACCCCCATGCCAAGCCTTGATACCACCAGTGGAACAACTCAGATGGATCTCCAAACTTAAAATGATCTAGGAAGGTTACTCTCCTTCCTTCCCTGACATAGTAAAAGTTGCCCCCTTCCCACTAAAATAAGGAACTCTACAGGTATATCATGTGGTTTCTCAATTGGATTCCTCTGCACTAGGGAGTTCCTTCTCTGTTAAATTGTTCCTCAGCGACCTCCCCTTACCAATGTCGGTTTCTGTCTAGTAAGCACCAAACTATAGTCCTTCTTAATCTAGTTTGGATTTGGGTCTTCTCTATTCAAGGTGATCATCAATAACTCAGACGAGCTTCCTATTTTCTTTAAGGAAAACTCTCTTCTTTCTTCTTATATTCAATATGTCCCCACGAACACCTCTATTCACTGCCTCACAGCTAAATCGGGCTACTACTTACTTGTTCTTATTTGATTCGGCTCTGCTCGAGCTTCTTTGTGTTTTCCCTGCTTCCTCTTGTTATTTGTTCAACCGTGTGTGTTTTTCGTGTGTGCGATCCCCTGAGCCTCTCCTAGTCTATATTCTCCTTTTGGCCTATGACAGTTGCTCATCTAGTGGTGTTTTCCACCTTTTGACGTGTCTTACCCAGTCTCCTCGAGATCCTCATGGCTCCCTACAGATGTAACCTACAGTCTACAATTCCCATCTGAAGGGGGAAAATGTGTGGTGTGTCCTGTTGTTATTCATTTAATTAACCCTTTATTCTTCAAAGACCAACTACCATCAACCATTAATTGTTCTAGCTACCTTTGTGACTTCCTTTGCTAGTCGCATGGCTCCATAGAGTTATGGTACGTTGGTGGGTGTGTGTTTATGCTTTACCATCATAAGTTGGCTTGCTAAGCAAGCTTCCCTTTTTTCTTCATTAATACATCTCAGCTCCTCTTCATCCATTCATTCAATCAATCTTTGCTTCATCAATTCCCTATAATGTATTATAGCCAATACTATCAAGGTTGTTCCCTCTCAATCTGTAGTTTAGTATTTTCATTAAATTAAAACATAATGACATGCTTCATAAACATACTTACATGAAGTCTTAACATAATTATACTTAGCATAATTATAGTCTTTGAGGGAAAACAAAATGTTACAATTATACTATGTTTATATTATTTACATTAACTTTGTTTAACAGATTCATAGCTTTGACTAGTCTTAGTAAAAATAATACAACTATTCATTTTCTGCTCCGAATTGGCTTTAGGTAAATTTTTAATGAAGACATAGATATAAAATAGCTTACGTTGAATAGAGGTTTTGGGTTGTATGAGGTTTAAATATTGAATATTATTTTCTAATTAATGTAAAAAATATGCTAAGTTATTAAAAATAAAAAGATCATAAATTATTATCAATTATATTTTTTAAGTTGTTATAAAAGAAAAATACTTTCTAAAAATCTTTTACAAAAGATTAAATATAAAATATTTTATCTTTGACGTTACAATGTGAAAAAGATGACAAATTATTAAAAATTAAATAAAAATTTAAATTATTAAAAAAAAAAAATCTTAAATGTTAATATTACACAATGAGAATGATGTGTTTGTAAAAAAAAATTCAAAAAAATATTAAAAAATCAATTTTATTAATTTAAAATTATAATTTCGAAATAAATTACATATCTAAATTTTAATAATAAAAAAACTAAAACCAATTAAAAACATATAATATTTAACTTTCTTATTATTTTAAATTTATAATATTTATAAATAAATATTACACTATATTTTCTTATACTTAAGTGTTATTGAATTTATTAAAAAGTGAAATATCATATTGTATCTTGAATTTATTAAAAAGTGAAATATCATATTGTATCTTATTACATGTGGTAGTATTCAAATTGAGTTATTTGGGGTGGTAAGTGTGTGGGGTTATCTATAATTTAGGTGGAACAAGTGTATGGGGTTATCTATAATTTAGGTGGAATAATTGAAGCAATTTATTTGTAGATTATGGGTATCCCATTCAATAATTTAATAGAGATGTATGGATTATAAGGTGCTACTGGTGCTACTGGAACTGTTGATGGTAGTGCTTCAGGTTTGACTGGTTATGGTGGTATTGGTGAAAGGGCTGGTGGTGCTACCTTTGCTTTTGGAACTGGGTCTGCAACTAGATATACTGCTAGTGCTACAAGATGGGACCTTTCATTCCCTTACCCAGGACTGCCTTCTCAAGATAGAATCCCATTTGGCATCCGTTACCAATCCTAACCCCGGCTAACCCTTCTTAACCACCTTATTTATAAACCTCTTACCCCCTGATTCAGGAGCCTGCCTGGTGAACCTAAACTACCTGATTCAGAGGGGGTTTGAAGTTTGCTCAGGTAAAGAAAATGCAAAAGTTAATAGTTTATAGAGATTCAATATTTCAATATTGTTCATCCGACACATTATCAATGACACAAACTTGACAGACACCATGATGGCTTTAGTTTTATGACGCATGTGCCAACTAGTCTCTACGTTCTCATGCCTACGTTACTATCACGTCTTAAGAGACAACAATGTGGGAGCAGGTCAGTTGGGAAATCAAGCAAATCAAAAAGTGGTGCGGACCTTGGCTATCAACATTGAGGTCACATGGGAGTCCATACTCTAAGTTATGAAATGGCTCTTGATAGTTTAAAGGAATGTCTAATCTACATGCAGGCATTAATGATTGTAATCAAGAGGGAGGAGGGAACAACGAGACCTCCCATGTTCTTCATGCTTTTGTTGAAACGCCTCTCAATCCATGGTTTCTCTGAGGAATAATGTTTTTGTTTTGGTTGGGGGTTTGTTCGTGGTTTTGTTGGGGATGGCGATTTTGGAGTGAACATGTGTTATGCTCAGGTTATTTTTCAGGTGCTAGTCTGGGCACACGCTGGCTCGTTTTGGTCATAACTTGCTACTAAGCCTCTCATAATAGTTCAAGCTCTTTTACACCCTTTGATAATATGAAAATAACATGAAACAATCCCAGTCAAAATGCCAAAAAAGCTAAAGGGACCAAAGCATAAGAAAATGAAACAAGATGTTCACAAAGCTGAGGTAGAATTTAATTTCGCTAATATATTACAAAGTAATGAAATTCTTAGAGACATTTTGTAAATTTTTCACTTATCAACACAATATTTTTATAACTCATGTTGAAAGTGCACTCGATATAGTTGAAATTTTAGATAAGATGCTACTATGTAATGTAATGGGTTGGTCAAAATTGTTTCCTCACTGTAAATTTTCTAACCGTTTTTTATAATATAAAATTCCTCAATTTCAATTAAAAAAATTCTAACAATTTTTTATAATGTAAAATCCTTCAATTTCGATTAAAAAAAATCAAATTGAAATCAAGTTATGAATTATAACATCACAACTATTTTTTTAAACAAAACATATTCTATTTTATTTAAATATAAAGTTTAGTTAAGAAATATCACCACTACCTCCTCGCTAACCAATCAAACTCTTAATAGTTAACCTTTAATATAATATAAAGATTTAATTTATTATATTATAATTCCATAAACGTAAGAAAGAGTAGAATACTAGCCATAGAAAGCTTATCCATGTTCAACGTTAAGGACCCTTCGGATGGCACGAGCTCCGCCTTCTCGTGTCTAGCAAAATGTTCACTTTAAATACCATAGAAAACTGACAAAATGGCAACTTTGATGGGATATGATACTATTCGTGGGGGGACACGATTAGGGTTTTGCTCATGAGTTCCCCAATAGAGGTGTTGATGCATACAGAAACACCTATAGGGACTAATGACAAGTTTGCAGGGCACAGGTCAATGTGTCAGTATGATGTGGTCAATGCCATTTTCAGTTGTGACTAGGCAATCTTTATCTGTAACCAAATGTCCTTCTAGTCTAGTTTATGAATTTTCTTTTGCTCTAGCAAACCCTAGTTGCATGTGATTCAAATTCCAACATGGTTTAGAAAAGTGTGGTCCCAAACCTAAGTTTATATGAATATTATAAACTTTTAAACTAAAAACGACAATATTAATTGTGAAATTAGTTACAAATATAAACCATTAGAGAGTACCATGTACCACTTTCTAAATTATAATAAACTTCGTTGTATTGATAATCTAATGATGAGGGATGGTTTTATTTGAAGTTCATTGGTTTAAATTGATTTTCCATCTTGAAAATATTGAATTATTTGAATATATTTATGGAATAATTTTTTAATTAAAATGTCAAATTAAGATAATCAATAAGATACTTAACTTATTTATTAAGTTATTGATAGAGATTCAACTTACGACGTTGTATATAGAGTAGAGTTATAGTGATGTATAAGCACTATATAAAGGTATTGAATTTGAAATCAACTATATGTATATGTGAATATATGTATATGTATATGTGAATATCGGTACTTAACCAAATCATTAAACTAATAAAAAATCAATTGATGGAGTTGTATGTATAACATTGTAATGATGCATATGAATCACAAAGGGGTATTGAGCTTGAAATGAACTATCTATGTATATGGGTCTTTAGTCAAAATAATAAATTAGGGCATTGAGCAAGGTACCCACACCATTGGTAGAAATTCAACCTATGGAGTTGTATGTGGAGATGTTGCAATGCACATGCATTATGAGGGGGTCGAATTTGAAACCAACTCCTTATGAATATGAGTCCTTAACCAAAACCCTAGACCAAAGCATTTGACAAGGCACCCATGTTATTTGTAGAAATTCAACCCATGGATATGTGTATGAAGTTGTAGTGATATACAAACATTGTGGATAGGGAAAGGGAGGGGGGGGG
>ML779862.1:786257-815776 GCA_009831015.1 Picea engelmannii
TGGGCCCTAGCCAAAACATTAGAGTGAGGTGTTTGGTAAGGTAGCAATGTGATTAATAAACATCTTGTCTTCTTCTCCTGCATGGAATCAATTCAATTCGATACGACCATGTCAGGTAAAATCGACTAAAATAATCAACAATTTCTAAAGTAATAAAAGAAATAAAGTTAGAGAACTCAAAAACACAAGCCCCCTTAGTGAGGTGTTTGGTAAGGTAGCCATGTCATTAATAAACATCTTGTCTTCTTCTCCTGCATGGAATCGATTCAATTCGATACAACCATGTTAAGTAAAATCTGCTAAAATAATCAACAATTTCCAATGTAATAAAAATAAATAAAGTTAAATTCAATTCGATATGGCCATGTCAGATAAAATCCACTAAAATAATCAACATTTCCAAAGTAAGAAAAAAAAATAAAGTTAGAGAATTCAAAAACACAAACGCCCTCACTGAGGTGTTTGGTAAATTAGGTATGTAATTAATAAACGTCTTGTCTTCTTCTCCTTGATTTGACTCAATTAAACCAATAGAAAATCATATCATTCCTTCACCAAATCATTAAACTAATAGAAAATCATATCGGTCCTTCACCAAATCAATAAACTAATAGAAAATCAATCGATGGAGTTGTATATACAACATTGTAATGATGCACATGAACCACAAAGGGGTGTATTGAGCTTGAAACCAACTACCTATGTATATGGGTGTTTAACCAAAATACCAAACTAGGGCACTAAGCAAGGTACCCACACCATTGTTAGAAATTCAACCTATGGAGTTGTATGTCGAGATGTTGCAATGCACATGCATTATGAGGGGTTGAACTTGAAACCAACTCCTTATGGATATGAGTCCTTAACCAAAACCCTAGACCAACGCATTTGACAAGGCACCCATGTTATTGGTAGAAATTCAACCCATGGATATGTATATGAAGTTGTAGTGAGACACAAACATTGTGGATATGGAGAAGGGAGGGGGTGACTTGAATCCAACTACTTGTGTATATGGGCCCTAGCCAAAACAATAGAGTGAGGTGTTTGGTAAGGTAGCCTTGTGATTAATAAACATATTGTCTTCTTCTCCTGCATGGAATCGATTCCATTCGATACGACCATGTCAGGTAAAATCCACTAAAATAATCAACAATTTCCACAGTAATAAAAGAAATAAAGTTAGAGAACTCAAAAACATAAGCCCCCTTAGTGAGGTGTTTGGTAAGGTAGCCATGACATTAATAAACATCTTGTCTTCTTCTCCTGCATGGAATCGACTCAATTCGATACAGACATATTAGGTAAAATCTGCTAAAATAATCAACATTTTCCAAAGTAATAAAAAGAAATAAAGTTAAATTCAATTCGATATGGCCATGTCAAGTAAAATCCACTAAAATAATCAACAATTTCCAAAGTAAGAAAAACAAATGTTAGAGAATTCAAAAACACAAACGCCCTCACTGAGGTGTTTGGTAAAGTAGGTATGTAATTAATAAACATCTTGTCCTCTTCTCCTCAATTCGACTCAATTAAACTAATAGAAAATCATATGGGTCCTTCACCAAATCATTAAACGAATAGAAAATCAATCGATGGAGTTGTATGTACAAAATTGTAATGATGTACATGAACCACAAAGGGGTGTATTGAGCTTGAAACCAACTACCTATGTATATGGGTCTTTAACCAAAATAACAAACTAGGGCACCGAGCAAGGTACCCACACCATTGGTAGAAATTCAACCCATGCATTGCACATGCATTATGAGGGTGTCGAACTTGAAACCAACTCCTTATGGATATGAGTCCTTAACCAAAACCCTAGACCAAAGCATTTGACAAGGCACCCACGTTATTGGTAGAATTTCAACCCATGGAGATGTATATGAAGTTGTAGCGACACACAATCATTGTGGATAGGGAGGAGGCGGGGGGGGTGAACTTGAATCCAAATACTTGTGTATATGGGCCCTAACCAAAACAATAGAGTGAGGTGTTTGGTAAGGTAACCTTGTGAATAATAAATATCTTGTCTTCTTCCACTGCATGAAATCGATTCAATTCAATACGGCCATGTCAGGTAAAATCCACTAAAATAATCAACAATTTCCAAAATAATAATAAAAAAAAGAAGTTAGAGAACTAAAAAACACAAACCCCTCAGTGAGGTGTTTGGTAAGGTAGTCATGTCATTAATAAACATCTTGTCTTCTTCTCCTGCATAGAATCGATTCAATTTAATACAACCATGTCACGTAAAATCTACTAAAATAATCAACAATTTCCAAAATAATAAAAAGAAATAAAATTCAATTCAATTCAATATAACCATGTCAAAAAAAATCCACTAAAACAAATAACAATTTTGAAAATAATAAATAAATTCAGATAACTCAATAATACAACCCCTCTCACCCCTCTCTAACCCAATGATGAAATCAAAAAGACCAATGACCTAGAGAGCTAAGATGGCAAGATCTAGTAAGAATCCAAAGGATATAGATAGATAGATAGAAATAGAGTTTAAGTGAGGAAGGGACCCATGTGCATCGCAATCACCGCACCCTACCTTCTGCCGGCAACTTTTTCCGGCCGTACTCCACAGCTCATCAACCTGCCGCATAACCCCACAACAAACCCGAAGTTAACCTCCTCTTATTATTTAAAAATCCTAATAAATACTAAATTTTGAAAAGAAAAAGATTACAAACACGCACGCATGTAGTTAGAGGTCGAACGGAAATTAAGGTTTTTCGAAGATCGTGCAAGCGAGACGACAGAAGGTATCAAATCCATGCAGGGAGAGGAGGCAATGAGGACAGAATACGAAGGCAAATCAAGCCAACCAAAATTAGGGTTTTTCGTTGTCGCTTTTCTTTATGTTTTCTTTAATTCCGAAAACTGGAAGATAAATACAAGTTGAATTGAATGCATTTGAACGAACAGGCAAGATGATGCTTACGAACAATAAGTACAGTGGAGAAAGGYTTGTGGGCGTTGTTTCCCGCCTCACTGTGAGCATCTAATAGAGTTGTTCAGTTGGCAGGCAGTGGGTAGCAGTAGCAGCGGCAGGAGCAACAGGAACAGCATCATCAGATATTATTTGACAGCASCGGCAACAGGACTGTAAACATGGTGTGTAAGTGTGTGTGGGTACCTATGTTTGTGTGTTGGTTGTGTCAACTCTCTTTCACTACTTGCTATCCATTTGGGTACGGTCTGAGTCTTTGAATGTGTGTCTGTCAGTTTGTTGCAGATGGGTCCTCCTGGCTACCTTTGGATCTGTGTTTTTAAATTTTTTCTTTCTGTACTTTTTGTAATTTAACCTTTCGGGAGAATAGGGTGCGGTGGTTCCAGTTGAATTATAACAACACACCCAATTGCCTTTTGATGTGTGTGGAATTCAGACTGGATTGGAATTGTAGAAAGTGGATTGGAATTCTAGGAAGAGGATGGGTGGAAGTGGCCATGAGTATGATGAGAATGGTGGTGGTTTGCAGGTGGGCTATGCATTGCAACACCAGAAGCCGGCATGGATGGAGGGACTGCTGAGTGAGAAGTTCTTTGTTGGGTGTGGGACTCATGACACTGCAAGAAAGAATGAGAAGAATATATACTGTTTGGATTGCTGCAAGAGCATATGCCCTCATTGCTTACCTGCACATCTCACACACCGCTTATTGCAGGTAACTAACCAATCTTTAATAATCTTTCGTTTTCTAATTGTGGTCTTTGGTTTAAGGAGTCTTCCATGTTGAACCTTTAATAATCTTTAAGTTTTAATTGTGGTCGTTGGTTTAAGGAGGTTTCCGTCTCCAACTTTAATTTTGTGTTTTTTTCCCCTGTCTATCATACATTTTAGAGAATTTCAGCCTTGGAAGCATTTTGGGGGGAGTTCAATTCTTTAAGATTTCTCTTGAAACAAGTCAATTCTTGAATCTTTGCTTCCAAAAGGTGGAATGCGTTTTTTTGTGAGTACAATTCTTGAAGATTCCTCTTGAAGCAGGTCAATCCTTGAGTCTTTTCTTTCAGAAGGTGGAATTTGACCCATCTGGCTTGGGAGTTTGCTCTCCTTCTAGAGTGAAGGTAGAATTTGGCCCAGCTGTTAAGGGAATTTTCGCTTCTAGATTGACCGCTTTCTTTTTTACAAAGAGTGATTTCATTCATGCATTTTCGTTTCAGGGCATGCACTACTGTTTTGTAAGGGATGTTGGTCTTTTATCCCGGACACGAAAGTGCAAGAATCAGAAATTTGCTTTCCTAGGCTTCAACTTGCAGCTTACTGATTCAATTTTAACAGAATTCTGTTTGAAGTTTGCAGATGGTTATATTGTCCTGGGAGTCTCTTTGCTCTGTTTCTATGGTTATAATGTCCTTTAGAGTCTCTCTGCTCTTTCTTCTATCCTTAAAGACCATGATGATGGAAAATTCGTAAGTGTCCAGTGCGGACCTCTCAAGCCAATGGGTTTCCAATAAGCGTGGAGAATCGTATGTTTCCTGAGCTTCCTTTACTCAAAATCAAAATCATTAGAACAATATGCTAGAAATGCCTCGATGCAACAGGGTCCCAGGATTCGACTCGTTCAAGCTTGATCTGGCTTCAGGGGAATGATGTCTCTCAGTTTTGCCAAGGATTTTGAAGTCCTATACCCAAGATGTTGAATTTTGGTTCTTTGTTGAAGGGAAGAATGTCTTGCAGCCATGCAAAGCACAATAGGGTCCTTAGATTGGGGGTTTCAGACTCGCCTTTCAATTTTCGATCTCTGATAATTCTAGCAACATTTTGAAGGGAAGCGAGTTTCTTATTGAACCATTTCTGTCAAAAGTCGATCCATGTTTACTCTGAGGAGCAATTTGAAGAGAAATCTGTAAATAATGTCAGAATCCCAAAAACTACTCGTCAAAAGTTGATCCTTTAGTTGAATCTACCTTTGTTTAGAGTCACGTTGTTTCTATCAAGCGAATCTATTTGATTTCTGATCAGTGTATGGAAGTTTGATGACCTGCTTACTTCTTTGGAAATGTGCTTTCGGTTAGTCTGTATATTAAGTTACTACTAATCTGGCTGGTGCTCCAACGGATAGGAATTTGGTTAGCAACTTAGTTGAACTGTGTTTCCTAAAATCAGCATCTCATTGTTTTTCTTGTGGGAATTTTCTACAATAGGTTCGACGTTATGTTTATCACGATGTTATAAGGCTTGATGATCTGGTGAAATTGATAGATTGCTCATATGTTCAGGTGAGTTAGTACTTTTGATGCAAGGCTGAATTCTCCATCCCCCTCAGTGTGTTTATTGTTGGCATTGATTTGAATTTTGCAATAGAAAATGTCATGAGAGGCAAGCTCCTTAAATTAGAAAAATATTCAAAATTCTCTTCAATAGTTTGAGAAGCAACAAAAGTCCTGATTCCTGTCAATTACTGCTTTATTTTTCAGTCATATACCATCAACAGTGCGAAAGTGGTTTTCCTAAATCAGAGGCCACAGTCTCGGCCTTTCAAAGGATCTGGAAACATGTGCGGAACTTGTGAAAGAATCTTGCAGGAACCATATTGTTATTGCTCCCTAGCTTGCAAGGTTAGTAAAGTTCCTCATCTGTCAGTTTCATTCTCTAGTAAAATTTGGGGTACAGATATCCTACTGATTTTCACTTAACTTTGTCATTTCCATTTGGGCTGGCACTTAGAAACTGGTAGTGATTTTCATCATGTCCCTGTATGAAAATTAGATGGTATTGTAAACTGCAGGTGGATCATATAGTGAAACAAGGGAAAGATCTCTCTCGGTATTTACATAAATGTGAAACTTTACCACTCTCTGATTTTGTATTCACTCAACTGGAAAGCCTGAAGAGTGATAATGGAGATCTGGATGATGGGCAGATGACACCCAATTCAATTTTTGACAACCCATTATCTTCTGGATCCAGTGCTAGTGGAACAGTGGGTTGCAAGACCTTGGCATGCACCGCTACCACAGATTTTGTAAAGAAAAAGAGAAGCGGGCAAATTAGTCAATACTTCCCACCAACCCCAGAGGTGGTTGCATCTCTTAGTAGGAGAAAGGGCACTCCTCAAAGATCTCCTCTTTATTAGTAATCCTTTCACTTTCTCCATTGAATGTAAAGGTTTCTCTGTGCTTGTTCTTTTTCAATTTTTATTTGGGGCCAATCAGATTCACAAACAAAGCTAAGAATGAAAAATTCCTTAGTTAATATGTCTGCCATGACTAGTTAATATGTCTGCCATGACTTAATCTGCCATGGTTTTTGGTGATAATTATATTATCTCGGCTATATAGAGAAGGGAAATCTGCAGGGCTGCTCTAGTTAGACCCATTCCCCTGTGTTCTCAGAACTGATTAGGAGGACAGGATACTTATTCTGTTAGGAGTATAGTTTGCAGCTTGCAAGCCCTGAACAAAGGCCATGTTGTTTTGAGGCTTGCAATTTTGAATGCAATTATGTTAATGTGCAGTATGAAGAAGGTCAAAGTTGTATGGAAGGTCAAAAAGATAAGGCATGTGCATGCCAATACTTGTAACAGAGATATACTTTATAATTTCTTGCTTAATTTATGGAGATCTGGTTATCTTTACTTTGCCTAGTATTCTGAAACTTTGTCTATACTTTTCATTTCTAAGATGGGGGACTCCAAAATAACTGTGAAACGAAATAAATACAACGCAGATGTTATATACTGCTATAGGTAAAAGAAAGGGCCTGTTTTTTTTTTTAAGATTATTTGACAGTGCTTTAAATAAGTGAATCTATTGGTAAATTCAAAAAAATATTTTTCACTAATATTTTGTCAGATGTGATGTCCTGTTATTTGTATTATTTATAATTTTAAATTGTGGTGATTTATGTGTTATGTTAAAATTCAGTTACACATTTATATATATATATTTTTAAATTTATGGATTATATTATTAATCAAATTTTCATATTTACATTTATTTTTTTAATTTTATTATAATAATAATAATTTATTGGTAAAGTTTAAGAAATAAGGAGGTATACATACCCTATATTCTAGATTTGAACTTGTAATCTTTTAGGAGGAAACACATTCTTAACAAAAAAAGTTAACTTTTTTTATCTAGAAAAAGTGTCTCCAAGATAAAGAATAAAAAAAGCTAAGGAGATATACATACCCTACATTCTAGATTTGTAATCTTTTAAGAGGAAACACATTCTTAACCGAAAAAACTAACTTTTTTTTATTTAGAAAAAGTGTCTCCAAAATAAAGAATAAAAAAAATTAAGGAGGTATACATACCCTACATTCTAGATTTGAACTTGTAATCTTTTAGAAGGAAACACATTCTTAACCAAAAAAGCTAATTTTTTTTTTATCTAGAAAAAATGTCCAAAATAAAGAATTAAAAAAACTAACTTTTTTTTATCTAGAAAAATGTCTCCAAAATAAAGAATGTCTTCTAAAATAAAAGTTTATAAGAAATTACAAATTATCTAAAATAATTTCCAATAATTTTCTAATAAATTTGCTATTTTTTTAAATAACAAAAAGTATAAGCATATGTTAAGATAATACTAAAATATAGAGGTTTATAAAAAGTTGCAAATTATTCATTGAAAAAAACATATTTTCCAATAATTATATAGCAAATGTAAGAAATTTTTTTAAATGGTAAAAAGTACAATGTTAAATTCACAATAATAATGATAGTAATATAACTCTTCAAAGGTAATTTGCAAGCCTGGAGTCTATAAGGTACTCTTGAGGATTAGGAGGCTTTAGCACTCAAAGATGATTATTTGAATATTGGTTAAAGGACCTATTGTCCGGGGGGAATTGGACGGTCAGTGAAGCCCCATCTTCAATTGTCTTCCCCTCACATTCAAGCATCTAAAGGAGTTACTCCAATTTAGCCCCATGCACGTGTGATTTGGATCTATTAAGGGTGGCAATGACCTCAAACAATCAGATAGCAGAGAGCTAAGGTATCATATTTGAGTTTGGGGAAGCTCAAGTAGTAGGTTATCCAATGGTCTTTCATTGTCATTACAACAAAAAAATCCTAGGCCTTCAGGTATTTATGTTTACTCTCTAAGATGTCATTACAACAAAAAATCCACGACCCTCAGGTATTTCTGTTTACTCTCTAAGATTAGAACCTCTCTCCAGTTCTTTTCAAGATAACCAAGGGATAGAACAATGATACAATTAGTAAAATTCCTTTTGTTAATTCACATGTCGGTAACATTGTAGAAATTTAGTTTTTATCTCTCAGGTGTTGGGCTTGTCTCCTTGATGCCTTTGATACTTGTCAATTCTGGTCGAGTCTCCCTGTTGATTCACAAAGCCATCAAATCTCCTCTAATTTGTTGTTTAACCCTATCCCTTTTCCCAAATTTGACTGCATTCTCGTGTCTTTGTGCCCTTCTTGGCATCAATATACGATATGGTTTCCAAGAGGGTTGCATTTGTCAAGTATTTAAATGAGGGGGATCTTCCTTCCTGGGTTTTCACTCACATGATACATCTTGCTTTGCTCTTAGGCCACAAGGAAATTGTTGGTATATTTTGGTCAACACCCACAAGGCTCACTTTCCAGCCAACGATACAAGGTTAGTAGGAGACCTGATTTTTGACAAAAACTAACACAATTTTGTTCTCCAACATATCACTCAAATTTTCAAATTATAAGATACAGTGGGAAATAATTATGGCAAGGAGTGGAAACTATAATGCCCCATTCGAAATTCTGGGGATTTGGGATACATAGACAATCTCATAAGCAAGGGAAGGCCAATACACAATGGATCCTTCATGGGGAGAAATTAAAAAAAAAATTGTGACGGTATGAAGACATCTCGGGTGCAACTCAGGGAATATGTTGCAAAAGTAGTCGGGCCACGTGGCTTGAAGGTCTCCTGGCCAGGGCTCTTCCTCAATATACGTCGGTCCATCGTCCCATTGCTTGCCACCTTCCTCGTTGTGCTCAGCTCCCTTGATGTCGTCCTCGCGCACGTCCTTCTTCCGACTTGTTTCTGCTGGGCTCTGCATCTTGCGCTGATCTACACCTTTAGCAGCCTCGGGGTCCTCCATTGGACTGGTTTCGGTAGAATCCGAAAGTAAAGCCTTGTGCAGGGATGAGAGAATTTTAAGAAATCTTGCCACCTTTGCGTCCGTAGCCTGTAGGCGATAATTTAAATCCACTACCTCCTTCCTGAGTTCAAAAACCAGGTCATGCAATACAGACAGGCTTTCTTTGAATTGCATTCTATCAAAGGACTCAGGGAAACATGGACCTTCCCGCTTAGGCTCACCATGACGAGAGGGGTCGCCGCCCATGTTACCCAGAGGGTCACGAAATGGCATGGGGTTAGAGGGATATGTTAGGGGGTCTAGGGAGAGCCGCAGGATGGAAATTGGCGTTCGTGGAATTATAGCCATGGAGTTGAACTGCGGAGCTCGCAAAGAGACAGGAGGAGAATTAGTTTGCTGGCGTGGGGAGGAATCAGTGGAGGTCGAGTCAGGAGGCGTAATCGAGGGCCGTCGAGGCCTCCAGGGAGAGCCTCTCCTCGGTCTGCCTCTGGGTCTAGTCATTGGAAAATCGGTGCAGCTGGCCAGGGAAACTAAGACCACTCGGTGGAGGAGTATGATAGGGTCTGCCTCGCGCCAGTGGAGGAGAACAAAGATGAGCCCGTGCTACGAAGGGATGAGCCCTGCAGCCAGCATATAGAAATGCGCCCCAAACATTTTGAACCAGATCATTCGAATTCGCGGCGAAGGGGAAAGGACTATCGCATAAATGCGCCTTCGCTTCATATTAAAGACCATTTAAGCTTCGGGTAGGGTGGTGGGCTGTGGCACAAGCCCATCACATGGCGTCATGCCACGATGCCCAGTACCTTCGCCCATCGCTTGCCACGACGCACACTCTGACACCCCATCCAGGGATTCAAACAAGTATTTAAGAAAAAGGTAAAATCACAAAAACTTAAATAAAGTGGTAAGATTATGAACCTATATAAATTCTAAAATCAAATAACTAGATTATAAAGATAAAATATTATGTTTAGTAAATAAAATAATTTCTCGTGAGGAATTATTAGAATTATTATATTAAAAAAAAAAACTTAAATTAAATAGTAAGATTATGAACCTATATAAAATCTAAAATAAAATAATAAATTAAAGGACTATGTGAATATGTTCTACAATAAATAAATTATTAAGATTATAGAAAAATGTAAAAGCAACAATAAAATGTAATTACTTTTTTGAATTTTTTTAACAAAGTTCCATATCTTTATGTTGATAATCACTTTACCTTCAATTTATTTCAAAGTTTTGTTGGACCAAGTTACTTTGCTTTAAAAAACTGGTGTTTTAAATTGTTGAGATAGAATAAATTAGTGTTTCTATTGAAGTTTAAGTAATGTGTCAAATAAAATTACATTTAAGTTTAAGTAATGTATTAAATAAAATTACATTTGAACTTGTTTATTATTTTTAATAATATTATAAAAAGTAATTTTAATATATAAATTTAAAAAAAGTCAAATATTTTGAACCGTTATTTTATTTAAATTTAAAAATATGAAAAACCATATCATTAACTTAATCACAAATTTAATAATATAAATTACTTATATTATTTCAAATTTAATAATATAAATGGTTTATATTATTTCACTATGGAACAACATCTAAAAATATGAAAATCTTCATAATTATCTTAATAAAAAATTTGATAACTTAAACAGTTTATATTACTTCACAATCAACAACTTTTCAAATAAGGAGAGACCTTATAAATAAGTTGTTAATTTCCCATACAAATTTTAAATGAAATAATTTTTTTACATTTTATAAATCATAATATTATAAACAAATACAACTTTTTTAAAAGTGTTTTTAGTTAGTATGTATATTAAGTTACTGTACTAGTCAAGCTCATGCTCCATACAACTTTTTTAAAAGTGTTTTTTAAGTTAGTTCAAGCTCATGCTCCAATACATTAGGAATTTGGTTAACAACTTATTTTTATCATGTTTTTTTTTAAATCTTCATTTTATTGTTTTTCGTGTGACTTTTTTGTGATTGATTGAATGTTATGTTTATATTGATGTTATCAAGATTGATAATCTAGTGAAATTGATGGATTGTTTATATGTTCAAGTGAGTTAATACTTTTTCTATAAGGTTGAATTCTCAACTCATGCTCCAATACATTACGAATTTGGTTAACCACTTATTTTTATCATGTTTTTTTTAAATCTTCATTTTATTGTTTCTCTTGTGTGAATTTTTTTGTGATAGGTTGAATGTTATGTTTATCTTGATGTTATCCAGATTGAAGTGAAATTGATGGATTGTTTATATGTTTAAGTGAGTTAATACTTTTTCTAAAAGGTCAAATTCTCCTTTATCCTTTAGTGTTAGAATTGATTTGAAATTTGCAATATACAATGTGATTGTAAACTTTTTAAATTAAAAACTCATTTCAATTTTTCTTCATTATCAAAAAAGTTTCTTCTTATTATTACTTTATTTTTCAATGCTACACTATCAATAATGTGAAAGTGGATTTCCTAAATCAAAAACCATTCTTGTTCTACCAAAGGATTTGGTAACGTGAAAAGAACCAATAAAAAAATGTTGAGAGAACCTAATTGTTATTTTTGCTTTTTTTTTCCAGCAGAAAAAATTGCTCAACTATATATTAAAATATAATGTGTTCTCTCAACAAGATTACAATAGCAAGATAGATAGCCCTAGAAGGCAAGTCTTTCACTTGCAGTGGGGCTTCATGCCAATTAGGCAGAGAAAAGTAGTGTTGCTGCAATAAATATTCAAGGGGAGAAATGTTATCAAAAAGAGCTCTGCCAAAGTACTGTCAAGACAAAGGGCTAAGAATGAACTGTCCTAAAAAAAAATTGTGGCGAGAGTGGGGCCCTCATGTCCATCCAGCCAATGGGTATATGTAATTAGGTCATCTTTCCCTTGTAATGTTGTCTTTGATAGGAGGTTGACTTCCAGGTCGTACTCTCAAGATGTATGAGTGTAAGTGAGCTTCTTAAATTGGCGTTGAAGTGTTCTTATTCTGTCCTTCTAGGCCAATAGGGAGATGGTATGCAACTTGTCTTTATGATTTAGCCAGTCGATGATAACTCTTGAGTCCCTGATCAATTGAAGATGTTCAACATGCAGTCTAGAGGCCAAATGAAGTGTAGCCCAGGCACCCAATAGTTCTACCCTTGTGTTGGTGCTTGGGCCGCAACAGAAAGTCCATCTATAAAAAGAGATTTTGTTAATTCTAATCAATCCACCTGTGCCACTTATAGTGCCACTAAGTTGAGTTGCTCCATCGAACCATCCCATTGGAGTATCCTCAATAAGAATAGGTTTGACTAACTTTTTTATTTTTCCCAATTCTGGATGAAGGTTTTTCCAACTTTGGTACAGTCCAAGGACTTTATAGACTACAATGTTGATGGAAGGAGGTTTGTTTTCAAAGATTTTTAGATTTCTAGTCAACCAAATAAACCAATTCACAAACAGAGGAAGAATCTTGAAGATGTGTTCGCTGGAAAACCAATGTTCAAAGCATGTAGTGAGGGAGATCCCATTCCAAGCGGTATTGATGTTGTTTACCTGAACAATCTTGTCCCAAACATGGCGAGTAAAAATGCATTGGGTGAAGAGGTGGTTAACTGATTCTGCATCTTTGTAGTAGAGTTGACAGAGATTGGGGCCAGCCCATCCTTTTCGTTGGAGGTTATCCCAGGTGGGGGTTTTATTTTCAACTGAAAACCAAGTAAATAGCTTGATTTTTAGAGGGAGTTTCCAATTCCAGAGTTGCAAACATCATCCACTGATGTTTGGCTGCCAGACAGATTTTATCATGGCTGTGTAAATTTTGTTCACTGTGGTAAGGCCCGTGTTGTCCCCTCCGTCCCACAAGAATAAATCCTGTGTGTTGTGTAACAGAATACCCGCGCGATTGAGATCTAAGCAGTACGAATTCCACTCAACGTCCAAGCCTGACGGAAGTTCCAATTCGGAGTTGGTTTTCCATCTTGCGATCGGGGGTCCGTGAGCTGAGTGCGCCACAGCCTGAAAGAGGTAGCATATGAATTTTGAGTTTAAATAGGCGATTAATGGAGGGGAAAAGAAGGAATTATGTCCGAGCCCTATGATGTGATCCTATCCGATTAAAATGTTGTGACCATAGCCCGATTTCCAGGTGAGTCCACTCAAAATCAAGTGCACTGAGGTCGCTAGATTCCTCCAGAACTGTGAGGCGGCTCGGGAGAGAGGAGTGCCAGTCCAAAACCAGGAAGCAACAGAGGTAAAATGAATATATTTGTCCTTAATTACAGAACTCTAGATGCCCCTTGTGGTCAGGACATGCCAGAGAGAGTTGGCAGCTAGAGCGTTGTTGAACTTGTAAATATTCCTGAACCCCTATCCACCCTTGTTTTTAGGTTTAGCCAGCGATTCCCAATTGCAGAGATGTAGCTTGTGGTGTTCGTTGCTGCCCGACCAGAGGAAATTGTAGGAAAGTTTTCTTAGTCTTTCCAGGAAAAATGTAGGTATAGTTGCAAGTGCCATCCAGTAAATTGGTTGTCCTTCGAGGGCGAATTTAATGAGAGTATAGCGGCCTCCTATGGAGAGCCATCTATTACACCAGTGGTGAATTTTTTTCTACCTTGGCAATGAGCCAGTCCCAGTCTGAAGCCTTGTAGTGATCTGCTTTTAAGAAATACCCAAGGTACTTGAAGCCGAGTGAGAGATGGGTAAAATTATGAGGGAAGAGATCCTTCAGCTGATCCAAGTCAGGAACTTGTAAGTTGGCGAAGTGGAAAGTGGATTTTGACCAGTTAATATGTAATCCCAAGGTGTTGCAAAAGATCTTTAAGAGACCAGAAATCTCCCTCCATTCAAGTAGGTTGGCATTGGTCATTATAAGAACATCATCAATGAAGAGAAAATGAAGAGATTTTACTAACCTTGATACCTTGATCCCAGTGATCATGCCCTCAACTTGGCTTTTTTTTAGAAGGAGGCTTAAACCTTCCATATCCAAAATGAACAAGAGCAGTGATAGAGGGAAGCCTTGTCGAAGGCCTCTGCCGCTCTGGAAGAAAGATGAAGGTTCTCCATTGACTAACACAACAAAATTTTCACTTGTGACACAACTCATAATCCAGTTTAAGGTGGATTGGCTGAATCTAATATGGATTAAAATCAGTCTGAGGAAGTCTCAGTCTACACAGTCAAAAGAGTTTTTTAGATCAAGCTTGAGGATGAGTGCACGTAATTTTTTTGGTGAATGTTGTGTAAGCATTCATTAGAAATACCAATGGCGTCTAAAATTTATCGGCACTTTAAAAAGCCCAGTTGTTCGCCTGACAGAGAGCGTGAAAGGATGGGTTTGAGTCTGGTGGCAATGATTTTTGAAATGAGCTTGTAGCAGAGATTGTAGAGAGCAATCAGTCTATAGTCCCCAAAGGTGGTCAAATGATTTTCTTTCGGGATGAGTGTCAGGAAAGTAGAGTTTATAGCTCCATAAATCTTGCCATGTATCATGGTGTCTTCCACAAGCTCTAGGAGCTCCGACCCAACCCAGTCGATGAAATGTGTATAGAACTCAATGGTCCAACCATCAGGGCCCGGGATTTTATCCGTAGAGAAAGATTTTAATGCGTCCATAAACTCATGAAGTGTACAAGGTTTGTCCATGTTCATGGAGTCCTCAACTGAAACCAAGCGGGTGAAGAGACGTGTCACAGTGATATGGTCTTGTAGAGTGACATGAGACCTTGCCTCATAGAGAGTATTAAAATAACTGGAAGTTGCAGCCTTGATGTCTTGTTGACCTCTGTGAATGATAACAACATCATCAGTGATATCCCAAGTGTATTTTTTATTCTTGGATGAGCTAGCAAAGCGATGGAAGAATTTGTTGTTAAGATCGCCACATTTTAACCAATTAATTTAGCTCTGTTGCCTCCAAAGTGCTTCATCAACAAGAAAGAGTTTATTCCTCTCTGATTCAAGTAGATTCAAATTTTGGAATCTATCCCCATCGTAACTAGCATGTGTGTCAAGTTGAATCAATTATTTTATATTTTGTTCGAGGGAAAGTAGCATGTGCAGTGAGTGCCTTCGGTGGTGAGAGACCCACTTTTTTATACAGTTCTTTAAATGTTTGAGTTTCCAGGCAAATCGTTGTTGTATTCCATCTTCTCTCTGGAATATATGATCTATCCAGGCTGTGTCTACAGTGGCAATAAAGTCTTGTTCCGCAAGCCAACAGGAATTTAGCTTGAAAGGATAGTGTATGTGAGTTGTCGGAGATCCGAATTGAAGAAGAATCAGAGTGTGGTCTGAAAGGAAAGGTAAATCCACCCAAGTTTTGATTCTATCATTAGAATTATAAATATTTACTGAGATATAGAAGCGGTCTAAACACTTGGAAATAGAATCCTGACCCACTCTGTCGTTTCGCCATGTTGGAGCCAAGACGTCCGGAGGGAAGTCTACTAGTCCATGAGCCGAAAAAAGAGCTTTGAAGAAATCGGCCAATGGGTCTTGTGCAGCAGCAACACCCCATACTCCGCCCGAGCTAGTGATGAAGTTCAGATCACCAACAATTATTAAGTTTACATGATCAAGTAGACCTCTAGATTCCACTTTTTCCCAGAAGGTTTTCCTATGTGTGCAAGGACCATGTGAGTTGAGAAAATTTATCTGTTGGTTGTTCCACCTACAAGATCCAGATAAAAAGATGCCACCGCATCTCAAGTACGAAATTAAGTAAAAAAGAGAAGGATCCCAAGTGGCAGCAAGACCACCATAATTTCCCAACAAGTTAACTGAGCAAGAGTGCCACTCTAGGCCGAAATTATTAAGAAAAGTTCTAGTTTTTTTCCCATCAACCAATGTCTCATGTAGGAAAAATAATATATGGGGAAGACCGAGAGAGTAGTCTTCTGAAAGCAGAGGATTTAAGGGCCCCCCCCACCCCTCTGATATTGAGGGAGAGCAAGATCATTATTTGGTTCTCGCTAGGGCTTTCATGCCTCTAAGCGCCCCAATATCAGTGTGTTGAGAAGAAGAATAAGTGGTAAGTGAATGAATGGGTTCCTGTTTGCGACGAGTGCTTCTTGTTTTTATCGGTGAGTGTTCATACCCAGTTCCTCTTGAGCAAGTGTGAACTTTTTCAGTATCTTCTCCAGAGGGGTCCTTGTGTCCCGAGCTCCCCTCCTCAGTGGATGGCTTAATAACTGACTTCCCCGGGAAGGTAGGTAGAGGGACTGGTGAGAGGAATTATTTGTAGGATGGGAGCAATGAGTCCAGGATATTAATAAGAGTGTTATCTTCTAACTGGGATCCACTAGCACTTGGTTGTGAGTGATCCGTCCTCTGAGCAGGCAAAGTTATTTCTGTGCTAGCAGGTTCCAAAAGAGTATCAGGAAAACAGGTAGGGAAGGCCCAATATTGGTCACTAGACTAGGGCACAGAGGGAGGTGGCGTTGAGAAAGAGGTAAGGGTCGTAGAGAGGTTTACTCTCGAGGAGAAGGCCTGAGATTGGTCAGTCGTTGTAGGCGTAGAGTGAAAAGATGTGAGGCAGGGGGTGGCGGTAGTAGGGGGGAGGGTTGGTGGGAGAGGCGGTTGGAGAGGGTCAGGTATAGTGGTGAAGGGAGGGGAGGTAACAGGAAGGGACAAGTGAGGGACCCGCTGATAGGAGGAGTTGTATAAGGAGGAGGCGTCCAGAGGAAGTTCAGTCTGAGTTGGATTCGGTCGATGGAGGGTAGTGCCCAGTATCTTAGCAACAACATTGTCCAACAGATCTTTTTCCCAAGAGATAAGAGAGAAGTAAAATGATGGGCAGATGGAATTGAGCTTACCAATGATCGAGTCTGGGGTGGCTTGCTCTTCGAAGTTTGGTAGGTCCAGAAAGGTAAGATGGGTGTTCACATATGGGGAATCCATCCTGGAGGATAGTTTGAGCATTGTTTCCTCTGATTGATCCACTTCTAGTCGACCCGGGTAGGCGTTTCTAAGGTGGTATGTATGTCTGCAGAGTGCACACCTGAATGGGATGCCAAGATAGTCCAGAGTATGTCGTAAGTGTTGTCCTGGCCATTCAATGTCGATAGGTTCTGAAAATCCGTCGTGTATGTCTATCTCCACCATGACTATTGCCATTTTCTTTGTTGAGCCCATGAGAGACTGTGGGTCTATGAAAATGAAGCAACCAAGAGCAATGCCTATAACCTCAAGGGATTTCAAGTTCCATAGGTGTAGTGGCAGTCCTGGGAGCAGAACCCAGAAATGTCTCCAGTGGAAATAGTCCTAAGAAGGATCGAAACTAATGTGCCAACGCTTGAGCATGAGGCTACCACCATCCAGTATACAGAGACTGTCCAATATTGTAGTAGTGTCCTCCGGTGTATTAATCGGAAGAAAATCCAGCCCCAAGTTAGGTAGGATATCTCCGGAGTATAACCTAGCAGTGGCTTCCAGGTTGCTTATACCCAATCCGCAAGGTTAAGTCGACAGAGATGTTTATATGAGATCCTACCCACCAGTGCACAGAGGCTTAAGGAGACAGAGTCCTCAAGGCCAATATCCTTTCCAAGAACCATTTTCCTCTTTGTTTTTTTTTAGCACCAGGGTCTAGCCTGTGTATTTGAGCAGTTTCTTGTGGTAGCTCCAGAATGAGTATTGTGCCTGGAAGAGCCCACGGGCTTCCATTGAGAAGGGTTAGGGAAATATACACAAATGGTTGAGGTGATATAAGGGTCTAATGGTCTAGTGCCAGGGAGAGAGGAATGGGAGAGAGGAGATGAAGGATTCTGAGACAAGAGAGAGGAATGACGAGGTTGTAGTACGAAAGAGGATGGGAGAGTGTGGAGAGCGGTTGGTAGAGGAGTCGGGGGATGTGTAGGATAGTTTGGTGGGGTTGATATGGAAGATATGGGGTTGGAGGAGGAGCAACAAAGGTGAGAGGTCCTCAGACTAATGGTGGAGGTTTGTGCAAGTCTAACCAGTTCATCCGTTGAGGCATAGAGAGCCTCACTATTCCAGAGGGCATCGTCAGCCATTAGTGCACTGACATCCCTCTCCATCAAAGTGAATATCGAGGTTGGTAGGTTCCAATGTGATGAGATGACATCCTTTGGCAGAGTGTGTAAGATGGTCAGTGGGCCAGCCCAACGAAGTGTAGGAGACTGGAGAGCAGAGAGAGCTGAAAAAGAAGTGGGTATAAGTGGAGGGACAGAGACAGGCCAGTGTGTTGGGTGACCAGTCTGATCAATGCATGTTCCTCAAGGTTCCAACAGGTGTTAAACTAGATAGGTGAGGAGAGGATTAATAAAATGATGTTGATACGTGACAGGAAGGTCCAAGGCCTTCAAGATAGTTGTAGCTCCCATGTTGATCAAGCACAAAGTTTAATGGATGTCGATGTTCTCAAACTGCAGGAGCAAAAATGAAGTAGGAAGAGTAGGTAGGTCGTTAGAGGAAGGGAGCTTGTTTTTCCAAGAGGGTCCATGGCCGCCTAAGGAAGTCCCAATTTCTTACTTCCTCTTTTTAGTTTCTTCAGGATGCAAAGACTTAAAATATAAAAACCCTCACCATCACATTTTATTTCAAGGTTAGTAATGTTCCTCATCTTTGAGTTTCATTATGTTTCTTGTAAAATTTTGAGTACAATCATCCTATTAAGTTTGACTTAACTTTTTCATTTTCATTTGAGCTAATATTTAGAAATTGATGATGGTTTTTACCATCTGTTGTTGTCCAAATGAAGAGTAGATGGAATTATGATTTGCAAGCAATTCATATAATTAATTAAGGGAAATATCTCTTACAATATTTACATAAATGTGAAACTTCACCACTTTGATTTTTCAAGGGAAATATCTCTCACAAAATTTACGTAAATGTGAAATTTCACCACTTTGATTTTTCATTCATACAACTTGAATAGTGATATTGGAGATTTAGACGACACTCAATTCAATTTTTGACAACCCATTCTCTTTTGGATCCGATTCTAGTGGGACATTGGGTTGCAAGTCTAAAGAGAAGTGGGTAAGTTTGTCCAAACTTTTCACCAAATACGAAGGTTGCATCTCTTAGTAGGAGAAGCGACACTCCTCAAACCTTTTCACTTTCTCCATTGAATGTATTGGTTTCTTTTTATCTATTTCTTTTTTTCACTTTTCTTTAGCAAATTATTCACTTTTATTTAACAAACTTCTTCTGTCAAAGTTTTTGGTGATAATTATATTGTCTCAATCATATAACTAAGGGAAATTTGTAGGATTTATTTAGTTGTATCCATTCCACTACATTTTCAAAATTGATTCCCCTACATGTCAATGTTGTTGGTCATTTGGTTAGTTCTGTGCCAACAAGTGCCCATTCAAATATCTTTGGATGAGGTGCACTAGTCTATGTCAATGAGTTTACTAGGGATGTCATTCATGAATACGGGGAAACATACTTTGAGTTTCCGCGTGGCTAGTAAACCTATTGGCGTAGACTAGTGTGTCTCACTCAAAGGGATTTAAATGGGCACCTATCAACATGGAACTAGCAAAATGCCTAACAACTTTGGTGGAAACCAGTTGAACTAACCCATTGGAATTATATATAGAAAACCTCATGAGGAAACTCAAGTTATGCTTCTCCATATTTGTGAATAGCATCCCTTGTAAACTCATTAGCATAAACTACTACCCCTCACTTATAGAGATTCAAATGAGCACCTATTGACATGTTGTGAGTATAGAACTAACATAATCCCAACAACATTGATAATAACTAATTAAACTAATTCTTTAAACTTATATCTCATCTAATTTATATCACTATAACCAATATTTTTAAAATATTAATTTAAATTAAACTAATTCTTTAAACTTATATCTCATCTAATTTATATCACTATAAGCAATATTTTTAAAATATTAATTTATAATCTAGTATGAAGATGCTAAACAAACTTATTAAAAAAAACTGCAATATATTTGTTGTATATATATTGAATGAACCCAACCAAGCATTTAATTGAATCCAAAAGATTATTATATTTAATGTATATACATTGAATGGACCCAACATTTAAGCATTTAATTGAATCCAAAAGATTATTAAAGTAGTACGAATCCATAATACATCTATACTTGGAATTTACTTAGATGTATAGAGCATATGGCAAACTATGTAATTTTTAATATTGTAAATATTATTTTGATGTTTAGAGCGTAATAAGATCATCAATTTGGTATTTAAAAAAAATATTATAAATGGCATTATTATTCATTAAGAGGGGCTTCCGATTGTCGTTTTGTTGGTTTTTTTCCTGACATGGTAATAAAAGTGGTACAAATATAATTAACGTGTTCCAACTCTTAAATTCAAACACTAGATCTTAAAAGAGATAATAAAAAAAATAACAACATATCTTTCGATTTTACAATACTAATGTACTATTAAAAAATTGCTATTATATTAGGAATATTTGGGTATCGTTTTATACATCGCTCTCTCATCCACAAGTTAAATTTTCTACCTTATTCATGGCTATGCCCATGGGTATGAGACTTTCATTGCTATTTCATTTAAATAATTTTTTATTAAAAATATTAATAAAAAAATTGATAATTAAAATAGGAATTTGTATTTTAAATTAATTAAGTTAAGGAAAATTATATGTTAATGATGTATGTTTTGAAAGATAATTGGAGGAAGGAAGAGTGATGGAGGATGTATACCTAGTGGATTGCTCTTTAGATCCATAGAAACATTGTGTAAAGATTTCATTTTCCCCTCAAATGAGAAGGTTTTGTGGAAATGGTCTTTAAGGAGCGATGAAACTTAAAGGTGGGAAGAAGAGAGAGTTGTTGAGATCCTTCGGGCCAAAATAACTCTGTGGGAGGTTTCTTTTCCACAAATATAAGAGGGTCCAAAATCCCTTATCTTAAATTTTGGGTAATATGTTTTGGTCGTCCATTTGAATTGGAATTGTCCCATCAAGGAGAATGAAGCTAGAATAATTTTCAAACATGGATCCACTACAAGGCATGAAACCCCATAGACTTATAGAAGCCCTTGGACCCTTGTTGTCCACTAGGGACAAATCATGAGAAGATATGGTTCTTGAATCAAGCATCCTATATAATCTAAGTGATACATAGGTATGGGCACTTCATAAAATTATTAAAAAGGGAGAGAGATCATGCTCATATATTTTTCCCTTCACATGTAAGGATCCCATACCAAACTAGATGCATCCAACATCAAATGTCATTGGAAGTGGGGAAAAGATCAAGTAAAAGAAACCTCAAGTAGGGGGGGATTTTGAAGCTAGACTAGAGGTCAACCTAGCTTATGTTGTGGCTACTTGTGATTAAAGTAGCTAGGAAGAAGGACATTTTGGTAAGTTTCCCCTTGGAAACTGTATCTCTTGTAACCCTCTTGAACTTGGTTTTCAAAAATTGTCGGTATAAGAACCACTAGGTGGGGGATTATGAGAGAACAAACCTCAGAAGGAAGGGCTTGCTAAAGATAGTATAAGACCAAAGATGAAGAAAAGAAGATATGTAAAATTACTAAAAGAGAATATGGAGTTAGTCTTTGGATAGGATGTAATGATCAAACAAATAGGGCTTAACTTGGAGACACTTGGAGACAACCCTTATAGGGAGGTTTCATGGCAAAACCATCTCTAATAAAACCTTCACTATATAGATAAAGAAGGATTAGAAACAATAACTAGGATATGCCCTAATCGTCCACATCCCGGGCAAGGGGTGGATCACTTTCATATATAAAATGGAAGGGATAGGGACTTAATAGGGAAAGGCCATCAATGGCATTGGGATAATGCCATCTTATCCTTGAAGAAATGACATCCCCATTTTGATGCTTTAAATAAATATTTACTAAAGTTTTCCCCATATGGGTTAAACTTTCCTATTTTACCTTGATAATGTGGCAAGAAAGGTGTTTGAGAGCAATTGGGAATAGAATGGATAGAATTCTAGGCATATATATTTGAAAACCCTCAATAAGGAAATGAAATCTATTTCCAAGATATATGTGGAAATGAGTCTAAGTGGTTGCCTTCTTGATGCCATGGAAATAGAGATTGGAAGATACAACTATCAAAAATAGATAGATTAAGTTCAAATCACCATCATGTGCACCATATGCAAGGAATATATGAGTAATTAAAAATAAAATGTCAATGTTGATGATGGGGATATTCCAAAGGAGGTTAGGGAATAACCCAAGGTTTTTAAGAAAATGAATGTTGAATTCTTGAGTAGTTTAACCTTGGCAAAGGGGAAGGAGAAGGTAAACAAAGAGGGAGGTGATCAAAATACCTCTTATACTATAGCAAATCAAATCATCCAAAAATTGAATAGTGTTAAGAAAAAGAAATATTCTTTTCAAAAACTCTGAACGTTTTAACTTAGAACAAGAAATGAAGATGATTTTTGGCCACAAGGGTGAGAAGCGGGTAACTCCTAAGAAATTGGAAGGGGAATTTTTCATTGACATAATTCTTATAAAGAATAAAGATAAAATAAAGGAACCACCCCAAATAAACAAAATCAAAGGTATGTTGAGAGAATATGGGGGTGGTGGGGAGGCATGAACAAAGGAATCAATATTAGAGATCATAGGTACACTAAGATTTTGGACCATAAAAGACAAAGAAGTGGAAGAGGAACCCTCTTTTATCAAAAGACCCAAATTCCAGGATTATGAAAAAGGTGGAATCCTTGTCTTTGAAGCTAGTATGCACACTTCCTTCTTTACCGCGAATGAGGAATATGCCCCAAAAATGAAGAAAAAATACCACCTTAGGTTTGCATTTAGGAGATCAAATAGAGGATAAGTTGTGATTGAAGGTGGTTTGGTTACTATACCAACACACTCTACTTCACAATTTGGACAAGGTAGAAGGTCATACTTGGTGTTAGTACAATATACAAAAAAGAAGGAAGAACAAAAAGGAAAGTAAAGGATAAATTTTGGGGCCCTTGGAGAAAGGAAGGCCTCTATAAGAGGTAAGAAATGATTATGTTTTTCATAAATATTCATGGGTTTGGATCTTCCCATGAAAAAAAAATCCATAAAGCAGGTAGTAGATAAATATAAGCTACATATATTCATGTTTAAAGAAACAATTAAAGGAGTAAATGAAGCCCAGAAATGATTATGCTTTCCATAAATATTCATGGGTTTGGATCTTCCCATGAAAAAAAATTCCATAAAGTAGGTAGTAGATAAATATAAGCTACATATATTCATGTTTAAAGAAACAATTAAAGGAGTAAATGAAGCCAAGCACACTTTGAGCCAAATGTTTGTTGGATGGAATTCTAAAAATTTTGGAGTTATAGAGAGATCATATGGGATTTTAAAGGATTGGAAGAACATTGTTTAGAGTAGGGATTACTCCCTTTTTAATTATACTATCTCCATAAAATTCTTCTCCAAACATCTGAGGAGAAGGCTCACAATTTTAAATATATATGGCCCTTACTTCCAAACAAAGGGGTAATGGGAAAGATTTCTAAATGAAGATATTTTCTCGATGAACAAATTGATATGTGGGGGGATATGAAATTTGTAATAAAGAGAGAAAATTGTAGGGAGGAAGATGGAAAATATGATCCACTTGCAAAATTTTTCTCTCATAAACTAGAGGAGAAAGGAATAATAGATGTAGAGCCTATTGACGTAGTACCCACCTAGAGGAATAACAAGAAAGGAGTGGAAGGCTTACCAAAAAGGCTAGATGTGTTTTTGGTCTCTAAAAAATATATTAGAAGAATAAGGGAGAGTTAGAGCATGGACATGTATAAGAGGTTCCTCATATCATAGGCCTATACTATTTCATATTGCTAGAGGAGAGATGAAACCCTAATCCCTTTCCAAATTCAATCCTTTTTTGCTCACTAGTTATGAATATAGGGAAATGGTAACACATGAATTGAAGAAATTTGATAATTAAGGATAATCAACAATGAAAAAATCCCAAGATAATCTAGTGAATATCAAGAGAATGACCTAGAACATGACAAAATAAAAGTTGAAAGAATCTAAGGAGGCCCTAGAAGAAATGTAACATAAGTTGGTGAAGATATACACTAACAACAAAAGTGATTCTCCCACATGATTAAAGACTTCATACCTATTTATCTAGAAATACAATTTACAAAGATCATATCAAAAGTGATCAATCCATCTTAAGCCAATATCATTAAAATCAATTTCTAGAGAACATTTTTTATTTTTAAATGGGAGACAAATACACAATGGTGTTGGAATAAATCAATAGGGTAAGAAAATTTTACTTAATATTTTTTCTTATACATGTTGCTTCCAAGCTTCCTTTTATCAATTGGATAGAGATATGCCTTTCTTCAATATCTTCCGTTGTGCTAATAAATGGGTATACTTCAAAGTTATTCAACTCATCAAGAGGGTGAGGACAAGGATGGCCAACTTTGCCTCCACTCTTATTTTTATTAGTGGAATAAAGGCTTGTTAGTTATATAACACATATATTAAAGGAACAAGGGGGAATAAAAGGAATTTGAATCACTAGGCACTTATCATTTACACACCTCCTCTTTGTTGATGATGTATCCTTATTTTCCAAATGACTCTGTCAAGGATGCACAATCATATGAACAAGTTCTCAACTTGTTTGGAATTGTAATATGAATGGTCAAAAATATTTATAAATCTTCCATCTCTTTTAACAAAGTATCCCCTTGGCATGAGCAAGCCATTAGAATGGTTCTTCCTTATAAAATATCTCTTCTAGACACATGCATAAAATATTTAGGTTTTGATTTAAAGAAAAATGAGTATGGAGTTAAAGACTGGAAGTGGTTATCTTGGAAGATTCAATCAAGAATCAAGACCTAGTGTAATAGGTGTTGTCGCTTGGAGAAAAACTAACATTAATCAAATATATTATGGAAACCATTCTAATATATTGGATCTTAATTGTCCTTATCTCCAAATCAATCATAAATGGAATCAAGAAGATCTATTTCAAGTTTTTGTGGGAAGGGAAGAAAGAAATAGGGATTCCAAAGGGGTATTGGTAGCAGGTCATGGTGAAGAAATACATAAAGACACAATCAATTGAATCTTGTACTAGGGCCCCTATGAAAGTAGATTCCAGTGGATCTATTTTTTGAAAGGCATTGGTCGATTTCTTTCCTTTGGTGGGAAGTTTTTGGATTGGAGGATAGGATATGGGATGAAAGTGGAATCGAGTCTTGACCTTGGGATAGGAGGGAAAGATGTATACACAATTTCAAGAGGCATCAGAAAATTCATTGCTTAGAAAGGATGCTCCACTCTAGCATATGTATGTCACCAAGATGGAGGAAACATGTGGATCTCAAGTTGGAAAATTGATGTAAATATTGAGCTAAAAGAAAGATAGGTTGATGAATGTAATAGGTTAATGAAGGAACTAGTAAAGGTTTCATATAATTCAAGGGATGAAGAGGATTAATTGATGTGGACAACTAATCCCTATGATGGGTACTCCAATACAGATTGGGGTACTACATAGCTTATCCACATGTCGAAGAAGAGTAGTCAAGATGGAGGTGGTCCAAATATGGAAATTTAAAGCCCCTCTTAAAATTAGGACCTTTTTGTGGCTTTCCCTAACAAATAAAATTCTAACAAGGGATAACTTGCACAACTGATCCTGGAACGATCGTAGTATATGTTTTTTGTACAAAGAACACATGGAAAGTGTAAACTACGTGTTCCTTGAATGCCACTTTTCTAAATTATTCTAGGATGTTGTGAAGTCTACAACATGAGGAAAAGGGGTTTGGACAAGTGGAAATGTTGAGGATGCATTGGAAAAGTGTGTAGATGATAGAGATATTAGTGAATACCCAACCCTTCCTACAATGGTTCTTTAGTGAATATGGATTACTAGGAATAAAATAATATTCCAAGATATTGCTTTTTAATGCTCATAGGTGTTGCACATGATCAAACATAGATGAATTTCCCAAAAACTACAATAAAAAAGAACATAGGCATATTCCAAAGTTTACCAAAGACAACACCTACCCTTAGGTTTTTTATGGAGCTTCTAAGGGAAACCTAGGTTCATGTGGAGAAGATAGATGCCTCTACTTTTATGGAACTCTTTGGATACTTTTTTTTAGATTGGATATTAGCACCAACAACTAGGAAAAACTTAGATATTCTTTCAAACTAATGGCACTATCAAAGGAAACAAATGTGAAAGCGATCCATGCCTTTAGGTACTCTAAATTGGTAGTGGAATGGATATAGAGGGGTTTTAAAAACCAAAATATTCTCCTAAAAGATGCTATCTATTGAATAACTAAGCTTAATGTCTCTTTCCCAATTATCCTTCACACATGTTTGCAAGGAGAATAATTCTATGACTAATGACCTATTGAAAATGATTGTTTATTCATAGGAAGGTATGTTGGTGTTGACAGAATCTCGAGAAAATGAGGTCTTCTCTCTCCCTCATGAGTAAATTCACATCTAATTCTATTATATTTTATATCTCCTAAGTTAAAAACTCCATAAATATTTATATAATAATATAGTTTTTGAAATGATATTTTAAATATAGTTTTCCATTATTTTAATAGATAAATGTTATCATTAGAATCTTTTATAAAAACTAAGCATCTTAGATGTTTCACTCAAAAGTCACCTACAACTATTACAAAATGTGTTATTGCCTATTTCTACTTCTACTTTAAAAAAATGTTATGATTTTTCTAGGAGAAAAAGATGCTCTAAATTAAAGGATTACATGAGAGTGCAAAATAAACAATAAAATGCAAGTACTTTATTGAAAAGTCCCAAGAAATCTCCTAAATATTGTTGTTGACAAAGTCTACCTTTATATTGAAAACCAGCTTATCTTCAATATGTTCCAAAGACAACACCTACCCTTAGGTTTTTTATGGAGCTTCTAAGGGAAATCTAGGTTCATGTGGAGAAGATATATGCCTCTACTTTTATGGAACTCTTTGGATACCTTTTTTTGGATTGGATATTAGCACCTGTTGGACGCACCTACCACACTTAGAGGGGGGGTGAATGAGTGTGGGGCACTTTTTCCCAAAACTTCCCTCTTGCACTAAAACTCATCAATTAGCATTCAACATTTATTCATTACCCATTGCTGTCATTTATAACTAGTTATATGTAGGCACATATTGATCCAGGTGGATATCGGTGGACACCCACCTTTTCCAAATGGCTCAAAACAATTTTCTGGCAATTCTGGCAATTTTGGCAATTTACTATTTTTAGCAAGTTTTAACTTTCGGGGCCATTTTGAGGGTCCAAATGAAGTTTTTTATAGATTGAGGTTCTCAATTATATCCAAATTCATTATTGAGCCCCTAAAATGAATCTCCTTGACGATACCTTTCCAACGAGCTATCACACGCCTAAAACGGAGATCGTATGCAAAAGTTACGACCCCAGGAAGTTGATGTACTCACTTACCCAAACGGGGCCCACATGACTTTTGGCGCTTCATCTCCTAGGGCTAGGTTTTTGGATGTATAGGGTTTTTGGCATTCCTGCTTATTGTAAAAATGCGTTCAGAGCCTCAGTGTAATCATCTTCCTGCGAATGGGAGTAGCCGTCACATCTCTTCTTAGAGATAAGCTGCCACCATTCCAACGAGTCTTTCACTTTGTATTTTTTCAGTCTCTGTACATTTCTTTCATTAATAGAAATCGTGTATTACTGTATATCTGTGTCTATGGTTTCATCTCTGATACATTTATGTTATATTATTGAATATCTGCGACATCTTTGCGCATTTCTTTATAATATCTCCGATCTCATTTCGTATCGAAAATAATCTGGATCAGTGGTATCAGAGCAGGATGCTCTTGATCGTTTTTTCAGTGCATGTCCCCGACGAGGTCCGATTATAGCAAGTTGGGTCTCAAGCTTGTCTCTCTTGAAGACAGTCACTCTTGCACACCCAAGAAACCCTCAATGGCGGAAGAAAAGAAAAGCGACGGAGCAGACGATCCTATCAATCTGTTGCTTGAGCAAGCTCTCATGTGACAGAGGGACGAAATGATGGAGAATTTTTCCCACATCCTCCAACGCCTGCCGATAGCATCAGGCGCATCTTCATCAAGTGGCCACTTTGGAGGCACCTCGGCTTTTAAGGTACAAGTTAATTTTGATATTCCTGTATTTGAAGGACAGATAGATGCAGAAGCCCTAGAAAAATGGTTAACTCTGCTAGAAGGTTATTTCTCCGTTCACAATTTTTTCGACAAAGAAAAGATCACCTTAGCACTCCTTAAAGCTCTCCCTCATTTCAAACATTGGTGGGAAATTTACTGGGAGCAAAGTTCCACAGAGGAGTCTGGAATTTATGGGGCCGATCCCACTTGGGATTTTTTTGTGGATGCGGTAAAAGAACAATATTATCCTGTTGACAACTATGAGGACCAGTACATGAGATGGACCACATTGCGGCAAGAGAGGGGCCAAGCAGTTCGGGAGTTCACCAATACCTTCCATACCTTGCGCACCAAGCTGGGTACAAAGACTCCAAGCGACATTTGGTTCTGAAATACCGTGGGGTTCTACACAAATACATCCAGATTGAAATGGATTTTCTAGACATCTCATCACTCGGTGCTGCTTATCGATACACTGTTAAAATTGAGAAGAAATTTAAGCACTAGAACAAATGGGAATTCGGGTCTGCAAATCCGCAACAAACAAAGTATGACAAAGACGACCCTAACAAAAAGTCTCTCAAAAACCAGTCCAAGACACAGGAAAAGAAGGGTCACGGGAAGACAAAGAAGGACACCGAAAAATAGTGTGATTTCCACAAAATCCCCTGGCACAACACCGATGAATGTCGCTCAAAACAATCATTAGTGGTCGAGATCAAAGAAAAAGAGTCGAACCCTGATTCAGAATCTGATTATGAAAATAATGGTAAAGGATAGATCATTGACGCGGAACCCACTGCTATTGTCACTACCACAACAATTCAACCAGAAGAACCAACAGATCCTGAAGAGGGGGAGGGCCTTTTTCATTCACAGATGTGGGTGAAGGGGACCCCGCTGCATTTTATTGTTGATAGCGGAAGCCAGAAGAACCTCATCTCAGCAAAGGTCGTCAAACAGTTGGGATTGTCAACAACACCACACCCGCAGCCATACAACATCGGGTGGCTTCGGTAAGGACGAGATCTTCATGTCAGCCAATAGTGTCGATTGTCATACAACATCCAAACCTTTAAGGATGAGGTATTATGTGATGTTTCCCTACTGGATGTCTGTGATGTTCTCTTGGGCCAACCATATATGTGGAGACGCCATGTTGTTTATGAGTCTCGACCCCGTAGTGTCATTGTTACTTTGGGGGGTCATCTCTACAGAATACCAGAGGTAGTTCCGACTACTGTTCCAC
>ML779862.1:824946-850790 GCA_009831015.1 Picea engelmannii
TATATATATAAAAGTTATTTTTCAATTAACGAGTACGAGTAAGAGTAAAGATAATAAAAAGGAAATTTTAAGCAATTTGAAACATAATATTCGAAAATAAAAGAAGTTTAATTTGAACATAATTAATAATATGGTTTGTATGGCAGTTTAGTCCCTGTCAAATAAATTTGGAAATGGAGATGATAGCTCACACCCTATAATTATTGATGATGATGATTACTGTGAAACATGAACAATATGTTAACTAGGGGCTAGTTTCATAGTATTAAAAGAAATCAATTTATAAAGATTTTAAATGAAAAAAAATTCAGAGTGATAACTATATTGCAAGAAAAATTAGAATTCAAAAAATTTGACCTAGACTCACAAGGAATGGAAGAAGACGTGGTGCCTCCATGACACTTAGTTTATAGATTTGTCATATGCAGTATTTGCAAGGATCTCTAACCACATTTTTACTTTAATATGGATGTTGTATAGTTTTGAGATAAACCTAAATTTCCTTCCAATTAAGTTAAGCTAACCCAATGCAAATTACATTTTAAAAATATTCATTTTTTCTTTTTGAAAATAAACATTTCAAATTTAATAATATATATTTTTATATAATATTTATTATATTACATAATAAATAATAAATAATATATTAGAGAATAAATAAAATATAAATATAATAATGCATAATAATAAATACTAAATAATATATTAGATAATAAATATAATATAAATATAATAATAAATAATATATTAGATAATAAATATAATAATGTATAATAATAAATACATAGTACAACTTTTTATATTTAGATGTGGTGATTGGTGAAATTCATTGATTATATAATTAATTTTACATATTGAAAGACGTGGAGACAACAATAACACTTCAATTCTATCAACCAATTAGAAATGAGAGACACAAATATTTTTATTATATCCAAAAATATATATTTGTTGTCATATGTTAAACATTACATTGCATACACAAATTTACGGTAAAAAACAAATTAATGTCACATCAAAAGCAAACTCATTGCTATAGTTCCTTAGCTGAAACTAATAAGAAGTTTTAGAATCACCATGAAAAAATTGAAAAATTGATTTAATGACGGTGATATTAATAAAGATATTGCCATCACTCTAGCAATAAGATTTCAAAGTTGAAGTCTAATATGCAAGATAAATAAAAAGCAATATTTACATATGCTTATGTTAAATAATATGCTTATGTTAAATATTTGATATAAGAAAAATTTTAAATTAAAAATTAAAAAATAAAATAATAGTAAATCAATGATTAATTAATGTTATAATTTTGATTTTTAATATGGATTAATAAACCATGTTAAAAGAACAATAAAATTGGGTAGTTTAAACATTTCACATTTAACATTTTTCTGAGCATATTGTGTTGCCATAAATTGTTAAAATTGTTTGTACTTTCAAATTTATCAAATATTTGGGTTGGATTAGAATCACAACTTAATATGATATGAGAAAAATGAATATGGTTTTATAGTGCACATGGAAATCCATTTTATCAATTAATTTAAATTTATTGATAATTAATTTATTATTTTTATTTTTGTGAAGGTGGTAAATATAATTGAATGATTTAATGATGATTTTTAAGGGAGCGAACGTTCACTTATACAAGATGTTTTTGGGTTCCTAAAAAAAGACAAGTTCTTACCTAATCAAATACAATTCTTAGATTCTACTCCAAAACCAAAAAATAATTCAACTTAGATAATATCTCAAGAAATGTAGTATAGTATGTACATTTTAGTTATTACTTTTTATAGAAGAAAAATATAAAATTTATTAAAAAGAAAATATATTTTTAATAAAATTTTAATTTAAAAATTAATAAAAAAATGTCTTTTAAATTAGTATTTTTTAATTAAAAATAATGTTTTTTTTTTAATTTATTTTATTATAAAAATTAAATGTTATTATTTACATTTTATTCCATTTTTTTTTATAACAAAAATTAAATGTTATTATTTTTATTTTTTTTTATAACAAAAATTAAATGTTATTATATAAATTTTACTAGAAGAAAAAAATTTAAAAGAAGAAAAGTTAGACAAAGTAAAAAATGGATAAACACTATGAATTTATTTTTTAAATGATTTTGATCAAATTTAATTGATTGAAATTTTGAAGATAGAATTTTTTTTTTAAATATTTAAAGATAAAGTTTTGTGTTCAAAATTTATGGATTTATAACTTTCAAGAATTTTGATTATTTTTTATAATAATTTGATTAGTATTAGTTTAGTTTTGTTTGTTTTTTTATTTATTAATAATAATTTATAATAATTTGATTAGTATTAGTTTTGTTTTGTTTGTTTTTTATTTATTAATAATAATTTATAATAATTTGATTAGTATTAGTTTAGTTTTGTTTGTTTTTTATTTATTAATAATAATTTAGATTTTTTAAATGGATTACAAATTTAAAGTTATGATTAAAATTTATAAAATTATAGCTTGTAATAAAAATTTGATTTCATTTGAACATAATAATTTGATAAAGAAAATTCATATTTAATTTGGATTTTTTTTTAATAAAATGTATGCTTATTAACTAAATTCTATAAAAATATATTATTATAACAAAATAACCAATCACATAAATAATAATTTATATATCTAATATGAATTATAAGATCTAGCAATAATTTATATATTTAATATGAATTATAAGATCTAACAATGAAGTCTCCAACAATAATAGCATTGAAGTGATGTGTTGACATGTTAGCATGTGGGTTAGCTTGTAGTCTTGAAATGGGGATTCAAGATTATTTAAGCAATTAAAATCACTAGAAGATCACGCCAATCTTTAACATGGTTGGATTTTTTTGGGTGTCTCCTCTTGATTACCAAGTTTAAACCTTGATCCCCTTACATAACTAAACCCTCAAAATCCAACTATTCTAAGAAAAAAAATGTATCACATTCAACAATGTATATTCTCAAAGTCATATTCCAAATTAGAACATTTTAATATGTTGAATATTAAATTATGATGGTGATTATTAATGTCCATTTAGATCATGTTCTCTATGAACCCTTCAAATGGAAATTAGACAATTACAATGTTCTTAAAAAAAAAATTTATTATATCAAATTTTCTAATAAAAAAAATTATATTGAAATTTTAAATAAATATTCTATAATGTTTAATATTTTTAGAAATAAGTATGTCCCCGAGGTGTAGGACAGTCGGTGATGGAGTGTGTTGTTAAGCCACTCCGTGATGTTAAAGTCACCGGTTCGAAACCTGTGGGGACAAAAAATCCAACCATGTTAAGGGTTGGTGCGGCTCAGGCCGGGTGCGATCCCCGGGTGATTCACACAAATTAACAAACAAAAAAAAATATTTTTAGAAATAAGTAAGTTAAAAACATTTTATTATTAATAAAATTATGTAATTTTTTATAAATTATAATTTTGAATTTAAATGTTGGTTTTTTTTAGGTTGGTAATGTTTAATATTTTTAGAAATAAGTAAGTTAAAAACATTATTATTATTATTATTTAATTTTATTATTAATAAAATTATGTAATTTTTTATAAATTATAATTTTGAATTAAAATGTTTTTTATTTTTATTTTTTAAAGTTGGTTTACTCATATGTTAATATAATATAAAAAAGTTATAGACATGGTTGTTTGAGGCCAACCAAGAAGGAAACCAAAACTTCAACCACTCTTTAAAAGTATTCCCAAATTGTCTAAAATAGTCATATTAAGATCAAAATAGTTGGAAAGGATATAAAACATAAAAGACATGCAACTAAAACTAAAGTAAGATTGATAGATAAAATGATCAAGGTGAAGTTGGTCCAGAAGGGTTTGGTTGGCACAAAGTATCTGGACCTTTGGCTTCGCCTGACACCTCCTGTCTTGGTTCATCCTCAATTATTATTGGGTTGGAGTTGGTTCCTTGAGAAAGTCTAGGAGTTCCCATGACCTTTATTGTTTCCTCTTCTTTGTCTGGTTTATAGTCAAAGACTTTGAAACTGAGCCTAAAGATGATCCTGCACTGTAAATTTGGCTTCCAACCTCCTTAGTCCATCCAATATTTATGGCTCCTAATGTCCCTTGTTCTCCAATGTGATGGAAATAAGAGTCTTGGTGATCCAGTAGAATTCCATGGCATGAAACACCTTTGTGCCTCTAGACATGGAGAAGCTAGAGTCCGAGACTCAATCATGAAATTTATCTGATATTTGTTGTTTGGAGGTATGGCGACACTTCTATTGGACCACATCTACTAGACCCTCAATCTCTTGTTGAATGTGTTGTGTGATGCCTTGGTTGAAGCATGTTTAGGCCTACACAACATCCCTTTTTGCACTTGTGCATCGAGGGTGAGAATTGGCTCATCTAGGGGCTTGAGAGTTGGTTTTTTCCCTCCTCATTGAACCCCGACGATTAGATTAAGGGGTTTCCAATGTCACCTTATCTGTCATAGCTATCAATAAAATATGAGGACACATGAATAGAGACCTTACCAACAAAGAATTATAAGCAACCCACCACCTGCAACCTCAGGATGCATTAGGGCATGGCCTCCTAACCACAAGAGGGGAGAGAGTCTAATTAGTCAACTCTCAAGCAAGGAACAAAAGAACCAAGGGAAAAAACCAAATAGCCCATTGCACCCCAGAAACCTCGAACTAGAGCTTGGGATTAATCGTCAGCATGCAAACACTAGACTCCCCTATTGCATATGGAAGAGAATGCACTAAAGACCCGAATAGTAAAGAAACCACCAACAAATTCAAGCCAAAATACATGCAAGCAAAAGTCAGGTGAACATTATATGACCCTAGAAAAGAAAGGATAGAAACAACCTATACTAGCCAACTAAACTAAGTTGTAGGAGGGTTGGGTCTTGTGAATTCACTATACACAATTGACCAACTTTAGTGCCTCTGGTTAAAATTTATTACACCACCCATAGCCATCATCTCCCACACTCGCAATAGTCCAAATTCCTTATCACCTCTCAAAATCCTGACACCAAAGTCATCATTTGGGAATAACATTAAACCTTTTGTACTCATCTCCACCACATTCATCAATGACACATAACAACCATTGTCATCTCACAAATCGCCATAACCGCAGGTTAAGGGTTGATGCATAACTTTACCTTAAAAGTTTCACATAAACCTAAACTTGAATATGTATGTTATGTAGATCCAATCAGGAATCCATATCTCACCTATTCATCTCTTGCCAATATAGAAAAAATAGGTGATTAATCAAGTAAAAGGAAGCATTGTGTTCAATAATGAATGGGAGAATCCAAGTCTTAATGAATGTGATAAGAGTTGGTTGTCCAATAAGGATGCATTTTTATTTGAAGGCTTCCCTTGAATTTTAGTGAACATCATTTGGTGGATTTAGAATGTTTTTGCCTTTAAGAATGAAGTTGTTGTTGGGCTGGTATGCAAGATCACTTATGAATTTAAATCTAATATAAAAAAGAAGAAACCTAGGATTTCCTCTATGCCTGAGCTTATTTTTGAAGACTCTTGGGGTTTTTTTTATGGTGCTTCTCAAGGCCATCCTCCCCAATGTGGTGTCAGAGTAGTGTTATTCTTCTCCATGAATCATTTCATTCACATAAGGTACTCACCAGAAAACGGATCAAACACCATAGTTGAATTCACAACACTCTGATTTTTGCTTGAATTCACTAAGAAAAAAGGTATCCACAAGCTTCAGATCCTTGGAGATTCAAAATTAGTTTTGGATTGGGTAAATAGGAAAGTCATAATGTCCAACATCCACTTAAAATTCCCCCTCTAATATATTCTCTCGGACCTTGACACTCTGGAGTGGCACTCTAGCAATCATATCCTCTGTGAGCTCAATGTTAAAGTTGATGCCCTCTCCAAGGAGACGTTGGCTTTACTACGTGGAATCAATTAATTCAACGAAACAGGGGAGGTGGTTTCATTGGAATTTTAGCTGTAGAAAATCGCCTTGCCCAGTCCTCCAACTTCCTTTCGATCTTATATGTAATAAGGGAGACTTTAATCAGAGGGAATATAGATTATGTCTATGATCGACTAATTTGAGAACAATGTAGTAAATATTTTCATAGCAATCTTTTTGACATTCATTTCGGTAGACCTATATTGGGTAGTTTACTCAGATGTGCTTATAGCACTTCATCCAGAATAATAGAAGGGAGTATAGACTATGGAGAGATATTTTTTGTGATATTTTCATTTGTTCCTTTGAACATAAACATGTATGTTCCTTTGAACATAAACATGTATATTCATTTTTGAATATAAGGATTTTTTTCTTTGGGAAAAACAAAATCTTCTCTCTTTTATATTTTATATTTTAATTTTTTAATTTTTTTTGAAAGTGGAAAAACCTATCATAACTCAGTTGTCAACTCATAATGAGATAAACCATCATTGGTTATTATCTATGAATGCAGGTTGACTCATCACAGTTATTTAAGAAAAGTTACACCTCTTGAAATAACATGTTGGTGGTCAGTAAGAGGATATACTTTCACTCTTGCCAAATGCTTATAGGTCTTGCGTTGTTAACATGTTTCCTTACATCCAAGGAAGACGATCTCTTAACCAATCATAACTAGTTTTAAGTCTTACTCGAAAACTAGAAGGTTGTTTTAGCCCGAATAATATTTGTAAGAAAGTCAATATCCCTTGTGGTCATCACCGAAGCTATTTCCAATAGGGTCATATACTTTCAAGTAGCATTTAAATTTAACCCCATACATGAAACAAGATACTAACCCTAATTGCAATTTAGTCTCTTACTTGAGAATTCTCTTTTTAGGTGTAGTAGTTCGAATGGTTGGGAGGTAGGTTTCACACTCTCCCCACCTAGGTTCACTTCTTGTTGGGACCATTTGGCTCATTGTGATGATGCTATAAGGGTAGACATCCCCTAGGAGTGGGACCCCCCTTGTGGGTGTGTGTAAGACCTCTGCCTGTAGATGGTGGTAGGCATGCTGCCAGGCAGGGCATGGAAGGTTGTTGTAGGTAGATGAAACACTAGATGTGTCTTCTTGAATGGTTGGATAGATTTGTGACCCATCCATGTTGCCTATATACGAACTTTGAGATGCCTTGGGAACATGAGCTGTTCATGTGAGCCCAAAGGAGTGACTCGTCTCATGATGTGAAAAATTTGCCTTCAGACAAATTAAGATGCGATTGGATGCATCGACCCACTTGGATGCACTTGTGGCGCACTTGGGCTTGGATGGATGAAACGACAGGGTGACCTTTGTAAGCTCAAGATGACCTAGGCGAACATAACAATTTGATCACATGGGACAACTGGGTGGGCTCAAGACGACTTGGGAGAACCTGACACAAGATGGAATGTTCGAGGGATGGTCAGTTTGAAGTGAGACAATCAACGCTTGGGTCAACTTGATATGATGAGTCTTGCTAGTGCACAATAAGACTCATATAAGTATGTGGATGCCTCATCGAGCTAAGGAATTCAAGTAAGAGTGTTGTAAAGAGTCATCAAGGAGGTACACGACACTTGTCTTGGTGAGTTAAGGCACCAGTCAATCATCAAGGAGGTCTGTGACACCTGTCTTGGTGAGTTAAGGCACTTGTTAGTCATCAAGGAGGTCTGTGACACCTGTCTTGGTGAATTAAGGTGCTTGTCTTGGTGATGCCTATTCATACTTATGTTCTCTGTGTTAGAAATAATAAACATGCTCGTTTAACCATAGACAATATAGAAATATTGTCACCCAACCATAGGCCGAAGCCATCCCCGAGCACCTTAACCTTGACAGAGAATGATTTTGGAAGAAAACCCTAGGCCTAATAGCCAATCAATGTAGCATACCTCTCTCCAAATCTAGCACACAAGGCAAAAAGTCCAAACCATAACCAATAGAAAGTCCGAGCCTAAACCGAGAATACAAATTGCAGTAGCTGCAGTTGCAGCTACTCCCCAGACTTACGCACTTACCCAGTTTCTGTAGTGTGCACTTCTACATTTTTTCTTTTCATGACTGCTACTTTTCAATGGGAACATAGATAGATACTTCATAATCCTCAATGGATCATATTATTTAGGATTAGCTCCCTCCTAATCCTTGCTTCATGCATGAATACATGCTCTTCTTTTGGAATTCTATGATCAACTCCCTCCATCTAAGAGAGTCCACACTTCTGTTTGCATCCTTATTTCCTTCTGCAAAGTGTCAGAAGTATTTTTCTAGTTTCCTCTTGATTGTTGACTTCATTCTGTTTTGACTTCTTCTGGGTCTCTTCAAGTTTGATTTTGATTTCAACTTATCTGGCAATTGTTACTTATATAATAGCTTCCACATGAATTGTTACCAAGGATTGTCAATGTACTTCATCTTTTCATGTGTATTGCTTGACTTGTAGTCATCATGATATCAATCCTTATCTTGTTATTCTTCCATAGGTATTGTTTCACTTGAACATCTTATCTTCTAATAAATAGATATGCACGATATGTACATAAACTATGTAAACATGGTATGTACAAGAACTATGAAGAATATTGTTACCTTGTTTTAGAAGAAGAAGTCTGTTTTATCCTGCTTGGCCTTCTTTGAGGGTTCCCTTTCTTCGACAACTGATGCTTCGTATGTTTCCTTCATTTTCTTTAACTCGGGATAATGATTCTTGTAGTGAACATATTTTCGATAGTTGAAGCATTGTATTTTTGACATATCTTTCTCTTGATTTGGTTTCTTCCTTGAGTCAAACTTCTTCTTATTCCTGAATTTCTTGAACTTTGTTGTGTAGGCTTGATCATCATCTTTCCTTTGGAATTTCTCTTTTGCGCTAATCCTTGATTCTTCTTGTGCACAACAAGTCCAAAGTTCTTCAAATGTGGGATACTCCTTCCTTGTGTTCATGCTTGTGACAAATGCATCCCATGTCTTGGGAAGACCATTGAGTACTATATTTCCCAGTTCCTTCTCTGAAATGATTTCTTCAATAGCTTATAGTTGATCTCTTATCTGAGAGATTCTCACAAAGTATGATGTCATGCTGTCATCATCATTCATTTTCATGTCACATAGCTCATTCTTTAGCCTCATTACTTGTCCAATGTTTCTGACTGAGAAGAGGTTAGTTAGGGCATCGTACATCTTCTTATATGAGTCAAGATGAGAGATGTAGGGTATCAAATGGTCTTTTACAGAGTCCACTATGATACTCATGGCATTGGTGTCATTGTCCTTGAACTTCTCCATAACTGCAACGTTATGAGGTTCCTTCTCTTTTCCTTCTTCAAACAATGGTTCCACAATCTTTCCTTTCACGATATCCAACACTTTATTATTGGCAAGGATGAGATCAATCCTTGTCTTCCATGCTCTGAAGTTAAAAGTCCCTTCTAACTTGTTTTCTGACTTCATGGAATAAGTCATGACTTCTTTGACTTTGACCAAAAATTCAAACTTGGCGTCTAAGCTTGCTGAGAGTACCAGGAAGTGCGTTGGGTTAGGGTGCACTAGGCTATCCAAAAATTATGTCAATCTCTTCACTTAAGGTGCCTCAACAAGAGGGTTAGGGTTTCATTGTTGTAGCAAAAACTGACTGCAACTGCAACTGTAACTGAGGAAATCCTCCCAATCTATCTTCCAGCGGTTAGACTATCCGAAGATAGTGTGGGCCCATAACCTGTTAGAAATAATAGATGTGCTCGTTTAACCATATACAATATAACAATATTGTCACCCAACCATAGGTCGAAGCCATCCCAGAGCACCTTAACCTTGATAGATAATGATTCCAGAAGCAAACCCTAGGCCTAATAGCCAATCAATGTAGCATACCTCTCTCCAGTGCTAGCACATAAGACAAAAAGTCCAAACCATAACCAATAGAAAGTCCGAGCCTAAACCGAGAATACAGATTGCAGTAGCTGCAGTTGCAGCTACTCCCCAGACTTGCGCACTTATCCAGTTTCTGCAGTGCACACTTCTACATTTTTGCAAACTGTGTCCTCAAAATGAGCTCTGACGTCCTGTATTTATACTTTTTTTCCTAAGCTGTCTGGGTCGACTTCTCATTCTGGAGGCTAAACACTTAATATTAAATATTTCCTTTAGTTGACTTGTCTTCTAGGGTTATGTCCAATGCTTTAGGGTTTCTTCTTGCTTCCCATAATATTCTATTCTTGTCAGGGTTACACGTGGAGGTTAATACCTCCGGCAGCTACCATAATATCAACACTATAATTGTCTCATGTGTAGTGAATGTTATTGTTCCTTGCATGCTTATGCTAGCTAAGTTTTGAAACTAGCACAACCACAAACTTGTGGCTGGTGAACGCTGAAAGGTTTCAGCTGGCCCAGAAAATGAAATGCGGATTCACATCTCTCCAGTCTGTAACACAACCTTAATCTTTGTTAATCACTCAGAAGTGACAATCAACTAGCCACCATAGTACATTTTAAATATGATAAAGTAAATGTAAAAAAATAAACATCTAAAAATATGTCTTTATAATAGTGAGGAAGTTAGTGGTTGAAATCACAACCATTGATTTATTGGGACTACTAATAATATCCCATCAATATTTAATCTTATCCATACAAAACTGATTAAGCACTAAAAACCTATTAAATATGCCCATTATCAATAGATGTAAGACTTTCAACGTAATTAACTTATTTAATATAAGTGTTGTGATTGAACGTATTCTTATTGTTACCATTGGATGATCTAAGTTGAGTAGAACTTGCCATTATAAATCTAATTTAAACCCCTGTATAAATCCCAATCTCTCACATCTTTAAACCATTATAAATATTCACAATAATAGCGACAGTACTGTTATGAAGATGTCCCTTTCCATTCCTATCTTTCAAAACCTCTGTGGAAAAGGACACCGTGAGCCAAAGGCCAATCAAAATGATGAACGGCTCGGATGCGTCACCTCCCTTCCTGCTTTGGGCATCTGTATGATAATCCACCGTCAAATGTGCGTTGTCAACGTTCATTAATGTAAAATACGAGGCGGCGCAGATGCCCGGGCCAGGGTGCAATGTGACCTGGCGCTAAGTCGTGAGAGCCCATGGATTTAAACCAGTCAAAGCAAAGCAGCAGAGAAACGTCCTGTCACATGCGATTCTGGGACAATCTATTAAAGAAAAGCCATTAATTCCCAGAAAACTGTGAGGATTTTGAAGCGAGGAATTCGATTGGCCTCCTTCGTTCTTATTATTGTGAGCCGCATGCAGTCAAAGCTTCCGCAGTCTCGTTCGCTGTGGATGAATGACCGCCTTAAAATATATCTGACGTCGGAACTTAGCAGTGTGCAGTGTATTTGACTGTAGTCGGTTGGTCTGTCAGAGTGAGTGCGTGACCGCGTTTTACAAGAAACGGATAGGGGAATCATGGCGGTCTCTGGTGTGGACGTTTGGCTGTTTTGCCTTTTTGGTTTGTTTGTTGGGAATGCCAATTAAGTATTCTACCAAGGAGAACTCGAGAAGTGGAATAAACCGCTTGGTTTGCTTAATTAATCTCCAAAACATGATAATTAGGTCATTATCCTCGTCTAGTTTTCTGAAACTCTGGTATCTGTGCTTTGGTTTTGTCTACATTCATAGTGTTTTATCGTTTGATGCCATGGGAATGCGGTCAAGATACTCGATTCGGCTTCTCGCAGTTCGGTTGGTGGGTGGCTCCTGTGTCGTGGAATGTGAAGGGAGGGAAGGTTTAGGTTCTGCCATGGGTGGCGTGTAAGGCTCGCAGTAAAGACAAGGACTCAGGTGGAGGGAAACCATACAGGGCACAATTCCCCGTACTGTATCTTGGGGTTTGTGTGGGATAATCTTTATGAGCATCGACTGCAGACGAAGATTGGCGACCCCCTCTCTGCCATCCGTAGAGGGAGCAACTGTGGAGCATTGAAAGATGCATGTCTACCTTTCATTATAACAAAGTCAAAGTGGAGACATTAGTTAACAGGGACATATCAGAGGATCCCTTCAATTTATGCCCTCTCATCAATGATCAATAATATACAGTCAGGTAGCCCAGTCGGTTGGATCCCCACTGTCAAGTTTTTGATCCTTTATCTTTACTTGAGGATGCTTTTAATTTATGGTATTTTATCTTGTTTGTTTGTTTGTGCGAGCCACACCAATCTTTAACCAATCTTTAATATGGTTGGATTTTTTGTCCCCACACGTTTCAAACCCGTGACTTTAACATTATAGAGCACTTAGCAGCATACTCTGTCACCAATTGTCCTACACTTTGGAGACAATTTATAGCCTCTTATCAATAATATACATTCATTCAATTGAAATGACCCTTCAAAATCATTAGTTAATAGGGACATATTTTAGGATCCCTTTAATTTATGGCCTCTCATCAATAATATACATTCATTCAATTGAAGTGACCCTTCAAACTCAGTTAATAGGGACATATTTGAGGATCCCTTCAATTTATGGCCTCTCATTAATAATATGCATATAGTCACCAGTTCAATTGAAGTGCCCCTTCAAACACATTAGTTAATAGAGACATATTTGAGGATCCCTTCAATTTATGGCCTCTCATTAATAATATGCATTCAATCACTAGTTCAATTGAAGTGCCCATTCAAACACATTAATTAATAGAGACATATTTGAGGATCTCTTCAATTTATGGTTTCTCATCAATAATATACATTGAGCCAATAGTTCAATTGAAGTGACCCTTCAAACACATTAGTTAATAGAGAAATATATGAGGATCCCTTAAATTTATGGTCTCTCGTCAATAATATACATTCAACCAATATTTCAATTGAAGTGACCTTTCAAGCTCATTAGTTAATAGGGACTTATATGAGGATCCCTTCGATTTATGACCTTTCATCCATAATATACATTCAACAAATAAGTTAATAGGGACATCTATGAGTATCCTTTCAATTTATGACCTTTCATCCATACTATACATTCAACAAATAGTTCAATTGAAGTGATTCTTCAAACTTAAATTATCGACCAATTATATCTATTCATAAAAAATATTGAAAATCCAAATGTTCATAAATAATACTATTCTCTTACCTTAGAATCATGCCATGTCCTACTAGTGTAAACTAGCTAGCTTCTCCTAAACAAAACCCCTTACGTTTAGCCTTAGAAACTAGCTTTCTACTAAGTAAATTTCCCCAGTTAATGACCATTCCTCAATAGTATTTCTAAATATGGAACACTAGACTAGATCTTTACAACTTGAGTAGAATAGTCTGGTGAACTATTTCTCTAATGACAAACTTGTTAGGTACACACCTTTGTAGGAGGTGTGGAGGTTTGTTGGATTGATAGATTCTAATGTAATTGTGGTCAAAACTAATATACTAGTCTCCCATTGATCCCCACAACTTTCATGGCCTCCTCAAATAATCTTGGGGTTAGCTTGCAAAAGATTAATGAATACAATGGGGCAATAAAATGGTCATAGATTTTGGAAAATCATCATTATACTTATGTTCCCATAAGTCTTGGAACTAGACATGAATATGATTCTTAGACAGAACTTAATTCCATCTAATCTCAGAAAGGGATTAGTGGCACAAACAATATCTACAAAGTATGAAGCCATGTAAAACCATTGGGGGTTTTCTCGAGAAGACTCCCTATGTTTCATCACTACCTCTGACATCTTAATAGACAAAATAGATCCCCAATTGAAAATATATTCATTGTTAACAATTTGATGCATTAAGGGGACCTATGCCTCTTTAAAGTGTGAATCGTTTTTCTCTCCAAACAAACCACAAATCACAGAAGTGGCATATCTGAAAGGATCTCGAAGAAGGTGAGTTGGGTATAGCCTTTTGTCCCAAGTCATGAACTATCAATCATAAATCCACCATTTGCCTACTTCGTTTGCAAAATCTTTGGTTTTGTTGAATTATTCTAGCCATTCAATGGTAGTGCTTTCTCCGACCTCAAAAACCTATAATACTCTTCTAGATCCTTAGTTTGGAAGGAGGCAATATGACTCCTAGCCTCATTAACTATTGTCATATTGTTCACATTTACATCGTGTACAATCCATTTAATCATCTATCCATGAGGCAAGATAGTTGGCCTAGCCACTGCATCGTGTAAATGTGACCTTCGGATATTTTCATAAGCATATAAGTTAGGGTCTTCCTCATCCCCTACTAACTTGAATGGTATAGGGTAGTAGGCTTTATCTTTAAACACTTGACATATTTCTTCCCATTGTGGACTATGCTTAAATCCTATATAACTAGAGGTATCATTGTAATTTGTTTTGTTCAGAACCTTATGTTCTTCGATTACAATAGTTTCTTTTGTCATGGCTTCCTTTTGTTTATTTTGTGAAGATTTCTCTTGGGTGGGCATAACATCGACACATGGTCATTCAAAACAACCCATAGCAAAGGAAGCAATTAATGCCAATCATTATTTTCAATAGATAGAAGTAATTAATTGATAATCCTTGTGTTCTTTAGCTATAAATGGCTATGATTTGAAGGTGACTTATTTTCAAGGCTAGGGCTATAGGTTGTAGGGAATCATTTGAGTTTTCAAGCGAATGTATGCAAGCTCATGTAAGGTTCATGTAAGACCGTCGTTTCCTAGTCTGTAAATATAACTATTATCATGACCAACATTTTAGACAGACCTGCTGTGTGATTATTGAAAGACAATGGACCTATGGTAAATTATGTAATGTGAATATTTGGTTATTAATGCAACAAGGAGTTGTTGAACTACTACTGAAGGGATTTCCTTCACAGGTTACGAAGTCATGAGAGGAATGGTGAAAGAGGGAGATCCTCACTGGTTGAAATGACCCTGCCAAGACAATGCTCTGTCAAAATTAAAGGGAGTGCATACCTTGAACCATCCTCTACTCATAATTTTGATTACCAATCAAATTGGTGGTTGGGGATTCCTCTCGAAAATTAATGAGAGGAATGGGCGTAGTCCCATTAGGAAGCTTCTGATGCTACCCCAAAATCTTGGCGAAGAAGACACTAAAAAGGGGGAGAGGAAAAAAGGAGGCACACGGTTGGGTCTAGAGAGCACTAGAGCAAGGGATAACAAAAGGGACCCCCAAAAAATTCGGGGAGAAGAGGAATCGCAGGGGGAGAACTAAGTCTCTTGTCATCTCGCAGAGAAAGTTAGAAACCTTTCCTCATGGCATCGTACCCTAGCTTGAGGGTGCCGAATGTTAGGAAAACTTGTGCAGTTTGCCTATGGTTGGGTGGAGAGTGACACACTCTTCAACAGTTCCCACACACTTACTTATTTATAGATAAGTGTTTATTTTACTCTGTATGTATTAAATTGAATTTATGGTGTAGGAACGCTTGCAGAGCAATGTTGAATATGAACGCTTGATTTATCATGGGTTTGTTGTGTATTCCTTAGAATCTCCTTATACTTATATGAGACATAATTGTATGGAATTGCATAAGTGTATGTTGGTGCAAGCCATTTTGGGGAAAAGTGTGGTAATTAACGAAGGAAGTTAGGAAATGGACTAGAAAAGGAGCGCGAGCTGGAAAATAAGGAAAATTAGCGGCAGGAAACTAGGGAAGTCAAAGAAAGGAAAAAGGATGTTGATCAACGAGGAAAATGGTTGGATTTTAGACCAACCGCACTTAGGAAGTTTGAAAGTGGACAAACCTAATCCACCTCGGGTTAGCAGGTTAGGGTTTTGGTCACTGTTGTAACTTGTAATTAACCCCTTTTTTGTAATATAAATATATTGTAGCGGAGAGCATCAAAGAGTTATTTCTTGAAGTTAGTATGAGCTAATATTAGATGCGATCTTAGAGCTAGTTTTTGAGAAAGAGATAGAGATACGAGCAAAGAGTTTTTTCAAAGATTTTCATTGTAATTGAGGGTAAGATTGCAAGTTGTGGAGCTTAGTGAAATCCTATCATCCTCAAGTGTAATGCACACAACACTATAAACTTGATGAAGAATAATAAAAGAGAGAAGACAAGCAGATCTTTGTGGACGTAGCCCAAGGGGGTGAACCACGGTAATTTTGTGTTTCTGTGTGGAATGTTTATCTTATTTATTGCTATTGTTTGGTTATGAATGAATCAATATGTTAGAAGGAAAATGAAACACACAGTAGAGTGTGTTATAACCCTAATTTGCACCAGACATGCTTACCTGGCATCAAGCCATCTCAGATTCCTTCTTTGCCAAAGCACTGCTGATTAACTCTTCTTAAAAACCTCTTTTATAAAGGCCCACGTGCCCTGCTCCATTACTGCACACGTTTACACGCTATCTGACCCAAAACAACCCGCGAGTACATATAAAAGCACGAAAAAAGGAAAGTTGCCGAAGGAACACACAACTTTGGGTGAGCTAACTAAACCTTCCGGCTATGCATGGCTGAGGGTTCGACCAAATACCTAGCTTCTTCTAGCCTATAAAATAAGGGTTAGGGTTCCCATTTAAAAGAGGAGAATCATAGTAAAGAAACTATACCCAATTGAGCATTCCCTTTGTCCCAACCTTTAGCCATCCTTGTGCAAAGAGAAGTATAGAGAAAAGAAGTTGGAGAACAGTTGAAGAGGAGCCCAGGACCAAGTTCGTGGAGCAGTGGCCGGCTTCGTCATTGTAAGTTGATTTGTTGAAGTTAATAATAAAGAAGTACTTTTCCCATCCCACCATATGAGGTTTTCATGGTTTATTGCATACATGTTGTTTGAATCTCTAACCCATTAATCTATATATCAAATGCATGCAGAGTTCTTTTTTTGTCTTGTGTGAATGCAGGTCAGCCTTGGGAGGAGAGCTGCAGTCAAAGCGCAATCAAGCGTGAAGAAGGATCAATATCAAACACCCGAAATAAGGTATGCTCACTTGATCTTCTTAACTACTTATTTGCTTAAGAATAATGGGGATTAGGTCCGGGACGATGGTAGAAGGTAGGAATCTTTAGGTCTTTTTTGCATGCATAATAAAACCCTAAGTGTTAGTCCGTAGAGGGATTTCCCACTCACAATGGAATTGGTGACCATACTAGGGAAAGAGTTTAGGGTTTCTGGGAATATTTTTTGGGTATTTTTAAGAACTGGTTTCATTTCTTGTTTTTAAAGTTTCTGCAAAAGTTTGAGCTAACAGAGATTCTGGTCTTCCATACCAGTTATCTCTGTTTCTTTGCTTGACTGTATTTTTTTTTTTTTGAGACCCACAGAGGTACACGCGACCTGTATAAGGTTTGCACGCCTGTACCCGCGCCTTGCATTTTCACAGCCCGCGTGTACATGCTAGCTGAGGAAGTGTCAGTTGCGTGTATGATTCTAGAAAATTTCTTTTAAAGAGGCAGTCATCCTCTTCCATGTCAGAATTAGTCCTTCTGAGGGGTTTTCTGGAACTCTTTCTAGTCTTTGTTGTTTGCAGTCTATAGCTTAGGTTTCACCTCAGATTGGTTTGTTCTATGAAGTTTTCCTTGAATTGTTTTCTTTTTTCTGTTAAAGTAAGTGTCCGAGTCTTCAATAGATTCTGATTCTCAGTACCAGTAATCTCTGCCTGGGCTGGTTTGCTTGGATTTTCATTTTTCTCAGAGTTACAGATATACATGCGACCTATATAAGGCCAGCACGCATGTACACACGCTCTGACTTTACACAGCTCGCGTGCACACGTTTGCTGTGGAACTGTCAATAGTGTGCTTGTGGAGAGAATTTTTGTTGAAGGTGAGGCAGTCATCCTTTCTTCTGACAAGAGTTATACCTCTCAGGTTTGGGTCTCTGTCATAGCAGTCAGTAACTTAGGTTTGATCACAACAATAGCTTTCTTTTTTCATTTAGAAGTTTTCCTCAAAAATTTTCTTTTATAGGGTTTTTATACAAGTTTGAGAGTCCAATTTTAATTTGCTTGTGTGTGATTTTTAAAGTGACTCTTTTCAATCTGCGCTTAGGCCAGAAGTTTTCTTGGTTTTGACTTGTTGATATTTTTCCTTTTTTTCTTTGTGAGCATTCAAATAAAAAAAAAAATCTTTTGTTTCTTTGTTGGTTAAAAAGTGTTGTTTTGCATTAGTAACTAGGGAAAAGTCTTTGCTTTCATAAGTTCTTGACCATTTACTTAGATCATAAGTAGCTCGTAGTCGAGTGAAATCCTGCTTTGAGTTTGCTGTTCAAAGATCTTAGAATTTTTTTTAAGTTTGAAAAGTTGTTTAAGAGTTGAGTGAAGTAAAGGTTTTTGTTTCCATCTTTTTGTTTATTTTGCTTTTGTCTTTCAAACGTCACTAGTTTCACTTTCATAAGCTTTGACTTAAGACAAGACATAAAAATTAACGCTAAATCTAAAATTCATTAGAATTTTCATGTAGGGTCAACAACTAGTTTAGGGTTAGGGCCTTGAATTAGGTTGGAGAGGAAACTCTTCAAGGTCATTAAAATCAAACATTGGAGTTTGAGTTACGGAGTGTCAAAGTCCAGTATCATGAAAGTTATTTCTTCTAGCCATTAAAATAAACATGAGGTCGCATGCAGAAAGGTAGCAGAGATAACCCCTCCAAAGATAGACCAATCGTAGTGGAGAACACATATAGAGGGCTTGTCTTGGGATTCCGTCGATATCATTTGCCACAGAGCTTCGTGGGTCTCGAATTCGTTCGAGGTCCTCAGTTGTCTTCCAGACCACTTGCTTTCAATACCCTTAACAGGTTTCTGGCTCAATACCCTACTCATTGTGGTCTACCCGACTTTCGACTGTACCCGCCTGGTGACTGTTCGCGCACTGGCAACCTAGTTGCCTATCTTTTTAGGGACACACACAAGTGACTACGGGGGTATACCGCGGTACCTAGGACATACATCAGGCCACACTTTGCAGAGTATACCCAGAGGGTTCTTCCATGTTCGAGTTGCACTTGCACCGGTAAGTTGCTCTAGTGTTGGTTGTTGTAATTGTTCTTCCAATTAGTTTAGTCTTTGTTTGTTTATCTTGCAGGGACCTTTTTAGTGTGTGTGTTTTGTTTTTTGAACGAATAGACAGCCCTAGAGTGTCTTTGATCTTCTCACATAGTGGAGGATCATGAGCTCCGCCAATCACAAAGGCTTCTGGGCCTATCACCAGTTACACTGGAGCCACCCCCGCCACCACTAAGGTGAAAGCTAGACCAACACGGGTCTTTTGAAGCGAATGGGTCACAAGAAATTGTGCCCGACCAACATCCGAAGGAAACAACCATTTTAGAATTTGGAGTGAAAGCTCTTGGTCCACCTGAAACTCCAACCATTGATCTTTCAGCATCCATCATCGTACCGATTCACCCTTACGAGTGCTAGATAGTGTTGCATGCAGCAATGGAAACAAATGCTGTCACTCCCTCTGAGAATTCTTCAATTCCCACTACGGTTGTACCACAGGAGAGTTTCCACCTCCTAACCCACTGTCACCGGTCTGAGCCACCATGGTCTCGACCGCCTCTACCTCGCACATTGGTTCGATCCCATCTATGGCGGTGGCCACAACCCCTTTCACACCAAGTGCGATAGGCCCTCCGTTCTCATACGGGATGCCTAGCTCAGGTACAAGTCATGTACTTTCCTACTCCACTTCACAAACTTTAGGTCTGGGGGCAGGGAGATCTAACGCTCCTCTGCAAGGCCACATGGGGGGCACTTCAGCTCCTTTTAACGCTTTCCCTTATGAAGGAGGTCATATACCTCCTTCGTACCCTTCGCTCGGTGGCACGCATTAGCAATCCGCCAGGCCACCTGCACACCATAGTTTATTTGGAGCAAGGAGTCAAGAAATGCCTTCGCATAATATGCCGGTAGGTTCAACACCGTTTTCTTTGTTCGGTGCATTTGGTAACAACGCCTTCTTGTTAGCTGCTTTCCTGACTGGGGGCAACCCCAGTTTTGGACAACCTATTCCTATGCAGGGTACTATTCCTGCACAGGGGGCAAACCCAGGAACTTCTTCCGCATCAGGGCCTTGGAATTCTTGGCAGGGATCCGTTCCCTCGTCAGGAATGCTGATCTGGGGCAATTCTTTCCACAATCAATGGAACCTCGGACAAGGTACTATGCCTATCCCCATGGTATCGACATGGGGCAACCCTTCCCAAAGTCCTCTAAATGTAATGCACGCCCATTCATTTACGTCCTATTTTGGGAATAATCAGCCGATGATGTCTCCTCACACGCAGAATCTGTACGCTGGTCATGGCCATGGTTTTTACCATAACCCAGGCTAGCAGCCGAACTTATCCTGGAAAAATGGTGCCAGTCAAACTCCAGGTCCCTTTTTCCCAGGTTATCACCAACAACCCAAACTACCTTTCTTGGAAACCTTACATTTGCTAGACTTGATAAGGTTGTTGAATGACCCTATCTGTCATGATCCGCATTGGCCCCCTATGCCGACGAAGTTGTTTTCAGACATACCAAAGTTCGAAGCCAAGCCGAACGAAGATCCAGGTGATCATGTGATTACCTTCCACCTTTGGTGCTCATCTAACTCATTGAAAGACGACTCCGTACAGTTGTGATTGTTTCAACGTACTCTCATTGAGAGTGCCACAAAATGGTACATTGAGCTCGACCACTCAAGATACTCTTCCTTCGGTGAATTGGAAATGGCCTTCCTAAACCATTTCGAATTACCTGTGAGATACGATGCTGACACAGATAAAAGAAGACCATATCTTTGATCACATCTGAGAATGGAGACGCTGGAAGAGTTTAATTAAGGTGTCAGTCTCACCAGCATTCCTGCTTGAGTGGTTCCTTAAGTCTTTGGTCCCACAGTTATCCAAGACATCGCGACATCAGGAGTGTTTTCCGAAGAAGACGCCATCATGAGAGCTCAACAACTTGAGCTCATCTATTCTCAGTTCGGTTTATTATACAAGATCTTCCCCAATGCACCACGCTCAATACTTGATAAAACCAGACAAAGAGATGGACCACATGCCAATGGTATTGTTGGTTCAACACAAACAAAGCCCGCTGAGCAATTGACAAAGCAATTGTAGCAATTGTCTATACAACACACAACGACCATCCAAACTACTGTTTTGGCTATTCTCCCTACTAAAACGTTGGATGTACACACAGTGCAATCGACAAATCCAAAGGCCACCTAGTAGCCTGAAGGAAAGAAAAACAACGAAAGAAGGCTAAGGGGGATAAGAAACCCACAAATAATGCTGGCGGGGGAAACACTGAGAAACAAAAAGCGAGGTATCCGTTCAACTTGTGCGCGGAAGACCACCTGACCCACCAATGTCCTCGACTTGCAGAGGCCCAAATGTTTTTGACACAGCAACAACCTACTGTGTTAACCAATCCATTCCAGCATGGGCAAAACCTAACCCAAGCCTCTACAAGCATAGAAGGGGGCAGTCAAGGACCCTCTCTGTCTTCGAACAATCCCACATCCGCGAATGTGTATATGATGAAAGGTGATGCTTTTATATTGACTAGAGCGCATGAATACAATAAACCAAGCACTTCTGAGAAGGGAAAAGAAGTCGAACTCCCATCTCTTCCTCTACAGATTGAGAAGACTTTGGGAAAAATAATGACATGCATCCCAAAAGGCACGTTCAAAAAAGCTTCTCACAACCCAAATGCAAGGGCCGCCCAGAACTATTCTGTGGTGGAGGATTTGTCTCAAACCCCTTGTGCGATGTCTGCTTTGGAGGTCCTCCAAAGCTGCCCTTCCTAGAGGAAAGCTTTGTTAACCGCTTTAGGATCTACTGAGACTTGTAATCTGGGTACCATCATGCTAGATACAACCGATTTAAAACCTCGTCTGCCTTACCATGTAGTGTTTCAGATAGTAGTGGCTCACCCCACGAAAACTTTTACTTGAAATATTTTCCGCACGGTGGTTGATGAGGGCGCCTCGTCATGCGTTATGTCGTTGGCATGTTGGAAGGCCATTGGCCAACCCGTTTTGTCTCTGTCGCTTACTCTTCTCACTGCTTTCGATGGTCGTTCGTTCCGACCACATGGTATCATTCCCTCTTTTCTTGTGCAATTAGGAGGGAAGACCGTGTGTGTCGAGGTAGAAGTAGTCGACGCGTCCCTCGACTACAATCTCTTGTTAGGAAGGAGTTGGACTTATGCCATGCAAGTAGTGGTTGATACAGTTTTCTGGGTCTTGTTGTTTCCACACGAGGACCGGATTGTGACCATTGATCAATTGTCTTTCTCTAGACTTGACCCTTCATTGGGGGTGTCCGTGGTCCCGATGATTGATAATCCTCAACCAGGTGTAGTCAATGTAGGGGTTGTTTTGTGCCCATATTTGATGGGTACCTTCGACTACCCGCCCCCTCAGGGCAATGTCAAGTTCATATTTGACCACCATAAGGTTGAGATTTTCCAAGTTTCGTCATTTCGCACGATTTACTTCACCGATCCGTGGATACTTCCTTCCACATCAACCACGATGGATGGGACAGGGCACTCGGGCATGTCCATGCCCTTGTCCGCAGCTAAATTAGCATACTCTTTAGTCTAGCAAGCTTCAGCCAGTGCAGATCCAACTCCTGCACAAGATTTAGATCCGCTTCTAGAGCCTATTTGGGCTCAAGGTTCTCTCGCTGACACCGATTCGTTAGACTTAGTATTTCCCTCTGATGAAGTAGTAATTGAAGCAATGACTAGTTCAGACAAACCTTGGGATGATCTTCATCACAAATCATACTTCCTCCCAGAGTTAAGCAGAATCGAAGCCGGAGAATCCACCTTGACTATCACTGGAGATAGGTCTTGTCCTATTAATCCCTTAGCTACACACGAGGTCTATGCTGAGGGTAATATGACAACCATCGCTGAAACCATACCGATCAATATCTCTAGAACCCATGGCATCGTGGAGAATGTTTTCGTCGGAGCTGACTGCTCCCCCGGAGAGATACAAATCTACACAGATCTATTTAAAGAATTCCATGACATTTTTTCTTGGTCTTACGAGGAAATGCCAGGCATCGATCCAAAAATAGTCTAACATGAAATCACAACTTATCCAGATGCCAAGCCTGTTCGGCATAAGCTTCGTCTAGTTAATCCCAGGAAAGCAGCAACCATTAAGGTTGAAGTTGAGAAACTGCTAAAAGCCGGTTTTATCTATCCTATCCATTTGACCCAATGGGTGTCAAATCCTGTGCCGGTCAATAAAAAACAAGGCACGATTCGTGTATGTACAGACTTCCGTGATTTGAACAAGACCTGTCCAAAAGATAATTTTTCCATACCATTCATCGACCAGATAATTGATGAATGTGTGGGTTGCGAGGCCTTCTCTTTCATGGACGTTTTTTCGGAATATAATCAAATACAAATCAAACTCAAAGACCAACACAAAATGACATTCATTTGTCCATGGGGTACATTCGCATATCGTAAGATGCCTTTTGGTCTAAAAAATGCTGGATCGACCTTTCAGCGGGCCATGTCTTTTTTTTTCCATGACCTCAAGCATATAGTCGAGGCCTATTTAGATGATTTAGCATCTCAATCTCACAAGAGAATGGATCATCCCACACACCTCTGACTTATATTTGAGCATTGTCGCTACTTCCAGATTTGCCTGAATCCAAACAAGTGCAGCTTTTGCGTAACATCAGGACATTTGTTAGGTTTCATAGTATCAACAAAAAGGATCATGGTCGATCCTCTCAAGGTTGAGGCAATAATTCAGTTGCCTCTCCCACACACAATCCTTCAACTTTAGAGTCTACAGGCCAAGGCAAAATTTTTAAGACGTTTCATCGCCAACTATGTCGAGATCACAAAGGGATTTATGCGCTTACTGAAGAAAGACGTTTCTTTTCATTGGGACGATGCCGCCCAACGCTCTTTCGACGCGTTGAAGCATGCCCTCATGACTGTTAGAACTACACAATGTAGCTTTTTACCCACACTTTTTTCCACCATTACACTCTTGTTTCACTCACATTTAAGCTCATACTATCACTTTACCCTATCTTTCCAAAGGTATACAACGTCTCTTCTCTTTACTATATGTTTAATCTGTTTTGCATATAATTTTACATTACTCTCGTACTTAACTATTGATCAGAAATGTATAAGTGCTGAAATAGTTCGAACTACATATTAGCATTGAGGCCCCGTGGCTGAAACAACAACTCACACAGAAGAAGCTGTTACACAGTCCGTGGTCAACGATGCTGAAACAACAACACAATCTGTTACATTGACTACAACAGCCGCACCTCGAGCTAGTATGTCTGAGACCAAGTTGCTGAAACAGTTAGAACGCAAATCCCGTGGCTGAAACAGCCTGTGATTCGCGATGCTGAAACAACATACAACAACCGTAACAAGAAGACAAAGAAAGAAGCTGTTAATCCAGCCGCCGCAGGAACACCTCACTCAACACTTGTAATAGCATTCTGTTGGGAGAGACTAGGGTATCCTATTCCAGTTTAGAAAGTCGATCCGACTAAGAATAGGGCTTAGATATACACCTGTAATTTGTTGATCAATTGTATCGAAGGGATTCTCCTCTTTAAATAAGAGGAAATCATCATTCGATGGAGTTTCGGTTTTTGTACTAAGAAGGGTTTACAGAGAGGGACGTACTTCATTTCAGATTGTAATATGATACATTGACAGATGAATAAAAGACGGTTCTGAGCATTTCTCTCTAGCCTTTTTGTTTCAGGGGAATCTTGTGAGAAGGGAGGGCCCACCTTCTTCACAAGATTCACCCATTAGCTTTATAGTGTGCTAGTATTATTTCTGTTTATGCTTTGAGTAAAATCTGTTTTGCTGAAACACTACTTTACTGAACTTTGTCTTGCTGCTACATTGTTTTCATATGATTCATGTTTGAGTAACTGTTAATCATTCTAGTTAGCAACCTTGCTTGGTGGATTTATGAAAGCTTGATAATCAGAGACTGGTGCTGAAGGTTTCTACTTGGGAATTAGGGTCCTGTTCTGTGTTAGAGATAGTTAGCCTTCAATTATTTTAATGAGTGTGCTAATCAGAGACTGGTGCTGAAGGTTCTTGCTTGGGAATTAGGGTCCTGTTCTCTGTTAGAGATAGTTAGCCTTCAATTATTTTAATGAGTGTGCTAATCAGATACTGGTGCTGAAGGTTCCTGCTTGGGAATTAGGGTCCTGTTCTCTGTTAGAGATAGTTAGCCTTCAATTATTTTAATGAGTGTGCTAATCAGAGACTGGTGCTGAAGATTCTTGCTTATGAATTAGAGTCCTGTTCTCTGTTAAGAATTAGTTAGTCTTCAACGTGTGTCAATTGTTTCAGTCAAGCAATGAGTTCATGAAGTGTGATGATCGGAAACAGGTGCTGAAGATTCCTGCTTGGGAATTAGGGTCCTGTTATCTAGTTACAGAATAGTTGGTCTTTCCTGTTGTAGCATCTTGTTGTTATTTTAATGTAATCCAGGATTCTTCAATTAATCCTCTCTTTAAGCTCTGCAATAGGTAGGTTGCTTTCCTGTAATTCAAGTTAGAACTTCAGTTTGTTCAAGGCAAAGTGTGATTGATATGTTTTTACTACAACTCTATATTGCTTTTGAGATTGAGCATATATAGTGCGTGATTACCTTTGAAATAACAGACTTTCCTGGGTTGACAATTTATGTAGCACTTGATTGTTTAGTTAATAAGCAATTATAGTGACCAACATTTTGGCGCCGTTGCCGGGGAAGGTAATTGTAGATTTCAAAAGCACTTATGATTTTTTAGATACAAAGATTGCATGAGAGGATGTGGAGACCCCAAAGACACTGACCCTACAGGTGGCAGGGGCAGAGGAAGAGGAGGAAGAAAGACTTATATTGACGA
>ML779862.1:854908-876518 GCA_009831015.1 Picea engelmannii
CAGTTATAGATTTCTTATTTGAAGACATCTTCATCAGATTTGGAGTGCCAAGAGAATTAGTTACAGATGGAGGACCTCCTTTCACTTCTCATGGCTTTAAAGACACCCTTCAAAAATATCATATTCAACATAGAATGACTACAGCATACCACCCCCAAGCCAATGGACAGGTGGAAAGCACAAATAAAGTAATAGAAGCCATTCAGGAAAACATAAAGGATTGGTCTTACAGACTCCCTGAAGCATTATGGGCCTACAGAACTACCTGGAGAAATACTACATGATTCTCTCCCTATGAATTAGTTTATGGGAAGAGTGTTGTCTTCCCTGTGGAATTTGAAATCAAAACCTTAAGGACTGCTTCAGCTGTCAACCTTGATTTGACCGATGCATAGACAACCAGGTTGCAGCAGCTCAATGAATGGGATGAAAAAAGGCTAGATGCCATTCATCAGAAAACTATGATTCAACAGCAAAGATCAAAATGGCATGACAAAACTATCAAGCATAAGCAGTTCCAAAAAGGTAATTGGGCCCTACTGTATGACTCTCGGTTGAAATAATTTCAAGGGAAACTACGTACAAGATGGCTTGGACCTTACGAAGTAGACACTGTTTTCTCCAATGGAACAGTAAGGCTCCTCACAATCGATGACTCTAAAACACCGTTATTTGTAAATGGCCATCGACTCCGTCTGTACCAGCGCCCTATTTACAAAGAAGATTTTAAGGCCACATGCATGACAGAATCTCATTACCTCTTTTTAGAGGGGGCTTCTACATCTCATTGCAATTNAAAAAAAAAAAAAAAAAAAAAGAAGAAGAAGAAGAAGAAGAAGTTAATTTCTTTAGTATTAGATTAGATTTCGTTTACTAATAATCCCTGTCAAGAAATACCATGTTACAATCAATTTTTGCAGATTCCCGATCACAACACAGGCCACTAGGAAATGACGATCCTACTTCAAGAAGAGACAAGCTTTCCCATTGCTGAAACACCACTGTCAACAACTCTTTGCTCTTTCTTCATTGCTGAAACACCACTGTTCAATGACTTTTTGACTTTCCCCACTGCTGAAACACCACTGTCAGCAACCCCACACCATTTTCCCCCATCACTGTTCAACAACCTTTCACCCTTCTCCCCATTGCTGAAACACCAATGTCAGCAACCTTTCGTCATTTTCCCATTGCCATGGTTCAACAATTCTTCACATTTCCCCATTGACGAAACAACACCGTCCAACAATTGTTTCGCTCTTTCGTTTCTGTTGCTGAATCACCATTGTCAGCAACTTTTCGCCTTCTCCCCATTGCCAAAACACTACAGTCCGACAATTCTTCACAGTTTCCATTGACAAAACAACACCGTCCAACAATTGTTTCGCCCTTTCTTTTTTGTTGTTGAAACACCAACTTTTCAACATTATATGTCAATAAGCTGCTGCGCTCTCATACTACATTTTGTCCTTCCAGTCAACAAATCCTTGATACAATTCATATACCAAATCAAAAGTCTCCGCCACGACCATTGTAGAACTATTGTGGACATGCATTATATTTTGTTTGCAGCACGAATCAGAAGGTAAAGGCGAGGTATGTAAATTTTATGTAATACAGTTAAGCTATAGTTAATGAGAAGATTTCAAATCATTATGACCACTCGAGTGAAATCATTACTAGCCGCACTTAAAAGGGAGGGAGGAAATATCAAACTTTTATACCATCATTTCACACGTATCAACCACCGCCATTCCTATTTACCATCCTTTCGTGTGTTTCACCACCATTTGCATGCCTTCACTCGGAAAACTCACTCTGCACAGAAGATGTTACTCAAACTCTTTGACGGTGTATTTTATCGAGCTGGTAGCTATGGGAGGCTCTGTTATACGGAACGAACCCGCCACAACAGCCCTGTTAGAACACTATCCAGCAGTCTATCAAATTTTTCTGCAGGCAGGATGGCTCGGTTATTTTCAGAGACTCCAGTGGTATGATCAACAACAGGTTCTCCAATTTGCTCAAAATCTCCAGGAAGACCATTCCATTGTTCAAGGGGTCCGAATTTCAGTAACAAAAGAGGATATAGCACAGGTTTCGGGTCTCCCTACCAATGGAATTTGCATGTTCAGCCGTAAACATATCATTCTGAATGCCCAACAGAATTTCCTCTTGCCAGAGGAACAAATTGAACCTAAAGGCCAGGATATCCGACTCAGTTCATTGCCGCCTCCATGGCTGGAAGTTGCAAAATTCGTCAAACACTACCTCACCTGCGAAGGCCGATACCAGGTAGTCTACCAGCACGATTTTGTCCTGTTGTTTCATTTACGACAAAATAGACTGGTGAACATTCCTTATTATTTGCTCGGTTGTCTTAAAAATATGGCACACTACTGTAGAAAGGCTAAAGATCCCACCCTTTCACTCACCTATCACCGTCTCGTTCAACTGCTTATCCAAAAGGGTTTTGCCCAACAAAACCCTCCACTAAACAACCCACCCATAAATCCCCAAGAAGCTGCTGAAATTCCCGAAAATATTCAAGAAAAGCAACCACAAAACCCTCCATATTCTCTCGAAGTACCTAACAGTCCGCCTACAGACCCAATCATCCCAATTAACCCCCCTACCATATCAAGCCCGCCCCACATTTTACCAGAATCATTCACTCCTACCTTTCATATTCTTAGTGATGATTCTGAACCAGACAATTCTCCCTGTCCCATCATTGAGGAAAAATCCCTATGTAAACGGAAGCAAATCCCTTTATTTCCATCCTTTTTATGAAGAAAATGAACAAAGGCCTCAACAAGGGCAACCACTATTTCCACTGCCCTAGACCCCCAACCCATCCGACTAATACCCCGTACACCTCTAACCTCCCAAATGATGGAATCTTTGCCTATTCCACCCACGGGCACTGAAACACAAGAACCAGACGCCCAATATGTTGCGATATCATTCATTTCAAACCCAGTCGCTGAAACACAAGAACCATCTACTCATTCAGTAGCTGAAACACAAGAACCAACTACCCATTTAGTAGCTGAAACACAAGAACCAGCTATTCATTTAGTGGCTGAAACACAAGAACCAGCTACTCATTCAATGGCTGAAACACAAGAACCAGCTATAGCTGTCACACAAGAATCAACTACAGCTGAAACACAAGAACCAGCTGCTGATATTGTTATTGAGACACAGGAATCAGATGCCTAGGGAGCTGCAACATTACTTTCTTTACATCAGGAAGATGAAACACAAGAATCAACTGCCCTTCCTGTAGCTACTCCATAAGAACCAGCTAGCGAGGTTGTGACTGCTACATAAGAACCAGTCATTTTTCAACCAGAACCAACAATGGCCTCTATATTGCAAGAAAATGAGTTCCTAAGGTCTGAACTGGAAGCCTACAAGCAAGAACTAGCCATGGAAAAGGAAACATATGAGAAGGAACTTAACTTGCACACCCTAGCCCGCATAGCAACCATGTCAGAGGGGACTACAACAGAGATCCCGTGTAAAGAATATATGTGCAGTCAATGTGGGGACATCTACTATCAAGCAGGCTATAAAATAACTCAAATTCCAATGCCAGGAGCTCCCCCTGCACCTTCAAATTTTGCAGTCAAAGAAGGACACCCTGCTGTTACACAAGAACCAGCAGGACCTTCCAAGATTAAGACTGAGCCCTGGCCTGCAACAAATGTCAAATCTAAAACCCCTGCTTTTGTTAACAAAGTTGTACAAACAGTGCCTATTGAGGAATCTACCCCTCCCAGCCAGATCAATATCCACACCTTTGTGGAACAATCTACTCAGACCCTACCTCAGCCTACTACTTGCAACGCTGAAACACAAACTCAACCATCGGATGAGCAGGAAATAATACAGAAATGGAAAAAAGAGTCTGCTGTTTCACAAGCCAAAAGACTACAAGAACATAGACAGATCTGGATAAATCATATCTACTCAAATTGGGAAGCTTTGGAGCAAACACTCCAAGAATCTCGTGGCCTTAAGAAACACAATAAAGAGTTAAAAGGTAGATTACTCCTGATATTTGACTTGGCACAAAAGCTATTGGCTGCAAGGAAACCATCCTGCAATTACTCTCTGTTCCTTATGGAACGACTTACATAGTTTCAGATCAAATCAGTCAAAGAAGGCAGACCCCATGCAGTATTAAATCCAACAGATTTTATTAAAACCTTTGCAGAAGCCTCTGCTATGGATCAACACCTCCTCTGTGAGACATATTTTCATAATGAGGCCATCTCTGAAAATAGGTAGCTTAACCTTAATCCTCTGGTCGGTGACATCTAGATTCGGGCACTCACCTCCTTTCTTAACAATCAAATTATATGGCAGGACGACTTTCTAGCTGCCAAGTACAATGAGGATAACCGCCTTCTCTGGATAAGGCCAGAGCCATAAAATGATGCCACCTTTGTTACAAAATATTATCAGTTTTTAAAGAAACCGGGGATGACTCAACACATTAAGCAATTGCAGACATCAGTATTTCAAGAATGTCAACATTTCATTAAATCAACAAAGATTTCTACCCTACAGGCAAACAACATGTTTTGGCAATAGTCTACTGAGAAAAGACAGGAACACAACCCTTTTAGCCCCACTAATCTTGAGATGGCATTCTCCAGGGTACCTAGCTACATAAAGTGTGTTCAACAATGTGCTGAAAGCTGGATAGAGTACCAGTTTCATTTTCCTATCCTTTGGATGCCAGCAGAGAAATATCAAATTCATTATAAGCTGCCCAAGAAGACCGAAACAATAGCTTGGCAAAGGTTACAACGTGTTCAAGGGTTCAGAGCTCCAACAGACATCACTTTCCACAGCTACTGCTTGAGTAACTTGCACGCTCAGAGTCGGTATTCAGATTCTGACTCAGAGTGAAGTTGCCTGAGGACATGCAACATTTTAAGTTGGGGGGGATGTTAGGACCACACAATGTACATTTTTACCCACACTTTTTGCCACCATTACACTCTTGTTTCACTCACATTTAAACTCATACTATCACTTTACCCTATCTTTCCAAAGGTATACAACGTCTCTTCTCTTTACTATATGTTTAATTTGTTTTGCATATAATTTTACATTACTCTCGTACTTAACTATTGATCAGAAACGTATAAGTGCTGAAACAGTTCGAACTGCAGATTAGCATTGAGGTCCCGTGGCTGAAACAACAACTCACACAGAAGAAGCTGTTACACAGTCTGTGGTCAACAATGCTGAAACTCACACAGAAGAAGCTGTTACACAGTCCATGGTCAACGATGCTGAAACAACAACACAATCTGTTAGATTGACCACAACAGCCGCACCTCGAGCTAGTATGCCTGAGACCAAGTTGCTGAAACAGTTAGAATGCAAATCCCATGGCTGAAACAGCCCACGATTCGTGATGCTGAAACAACATACAACAACTGTAACAAGAAGACAAAGAAAGAAGCTGTTACTCCAGCCACCACAGGAACACCTCACTCAACACTTGTAATAACATTCTGTTGCGAGAGACTAGGGTATCCTATTCTAGTTTAGAAAGTCGATCCGACTAAGAATAGGACTCAGATATACACATGTAATTTGTTGATCAATTGTATCGAAGGGAGTCTCCTCTTGAAATAAGAGGAAATCATCATTCGATGGAGTTTTGGTTTTTGTACTAAGAAGGGTTTACAGAGAGGGACGTACTTCATTTCAGATTGTAATCTGATACATTGACAGATGAATAAAAGACTGTTCTAATCATTTCTCTCTAGCCTTTTTGTTTAAGGGGAATCTTGTGAGAAGGGAGGGACCACCTTCTTCACAAGATTCACCCATTATCTTTATAGTGTGCTAGTATTATTTCTGTTTATGCTTTGAGTAAAAGGTGTTTTGCTAAAACACTACTTTACTGAACTCTGTCTTGCTGCTACATTGTTTTCATATGATTCATGTTTGAGTAACTGTTAATCATTCTAGTTAGCAACCTTGCTTGGTGGATTTATGAAAGCTTGATAATCAGAGACTGGTGTTGAAGGTTCCTGCTTGGGAATTAGGGTCCTGTTCTCTGTTAGAGATAGTTAGCCTTCAATTATTTTAATGAGTGTACTAATCAAAGACTAGTGCTGAAGGTTCCTGCTTGGGAATTAGGGTCCTGTTCTCTGTTAGAGATAGTTAGCCTTCAATTATTTTAATGAGTGTGCTAATCAGAGACTGGTGTTGAAGGTTCCTGCTTGGGAATTAGGGTCCTGTTCTCTGTTAGAGATAGTTAGCCTTCAATTATTTTAAATCAGTGTKCTAATCAGAGACTGGTGCTGAAGATTCCTGCTTAGGAATTAGGGTCCTGTTCTCTGTTAAGAATTAGTTAGTCTTCAACGTGTGTCAATTGTTTTAGTCAAGCAATGAGTTCATGAAGTGTGATGATTGGAAATAGGTGCTGAAGATTCCTGCTTGGGAATTAGGGTCCTGTTCTCTGGTTATAGAATAGTTGGTCTTTCCTGTTGCAACATCTTGTTGTTATTTTTATGTAATCCAGGATTCTTCAATTAATCATCTCTTTAAGTTCTGCAATAGGTAGGTTGCTTTCCTGTAATTCAAGTTAGAACTTCAGTTTGTTCAAGGCAAAGTGTGATTGATATGTTTTTACTACAACTCTAGATTTCTTTTGAGATTGAGCATATATAGTGCGTGATTACCTTTGAAATAACAGACTTCCCTGGGTTGACAATTTATGTAGCACTTGATTGTTTAGTTAATAAGAAATTATAGTGACCAACAACGACTGCCCCTCTACTTCGGCCACCTAACTATAAAAAAGATTTCTTATTATACCTGGTTGTAGTAGAGTCAACCATCGGCATGGTCTTAGTTCAGGAGGATGAATTGTTCTCAGAATATGTGATTTATTACCTGAGCCAAGGCCTCGTAGGACCGGAACTCAATTATTCTCATATTGAAAAACTTGCATTGGCAACAGTTCATGCTGTTCAATGATTCCGTCATTATGTTCTGTTTCGCAAGACCACCGTCATTGCTGTCGTGAATCAATTCCAGTACATGTTGACACGACGGGTAATAGGTAGAAAGATCAGTAGATGCATAGTCCTCCTCCAAGATTTTGACTTAGATTTCATTTCAGCGAAATCTAAAAATTCACTGGTCTTCGCAGAACTTATTTCAGAACTTTCGATTGAGTCAGTTGATGTTGTGCCTGAAGAGTCACCTATCAGAGGAGATATGTTTTTTATCACATCTTCGAATCCCTGATATGGAGATATACTTATCTATCTCCAGAATTTGAAGTGCCCCACCTCTACTTCTCGTGATGAGCGTCAACGTATACGCCATTAGGCTAAGAATTATCTCATACTCGATAATACGTTGTATCGGAGAGGTGTAGATCGCATCCTGCACCAATGTCTCACTCATGAAGAAGTAGTTATCGTGCTTAACGATTTCCATACCAGAGGGTGTGGCGGTCATTTGTATGGGTTGGCAACAACCCAAAAGATTTTACGAGCATGTTACTTCTGGCCAACACTAATCAAATATTGTATCGAATCGGTCAAGAAGTGCCACCCATTCCAGATCTTCTCTCGGAAGATGAGGGCACATCCCTCTCCCATGTTTCTTGTCATCACAGTTGGTCCCTTCACCAAGTGGGGGATTGATTACACTACATGCAACCCTCCTTCAGCAAGGGGGCACCATTATATCATCATGGCCATAGACTACTTCACAAAGTGGGTTGAAGCTATGCCAACGTTTAAAGATGATGGAGAGACTGCAACTCTCTTTTTATTCAACCAGATAATAGCAAGGTTCAACGTCCCGAGGGAGATTGTCACTAACCATGGCAGTTACTTTCAGAACCAGATGATGACCGAGTTAACATCAAAGATTGGGTTACGAAAATAACATTCATCACCCTACTACCCCCAAGAAAATGGTCAGGTGGAAGCTGTAAATAAATCTCTTAAGACCATCCTACAACGAACTGTCAACTCAGCCAAGTCAAATTAACATTTGATGTTATAGTCGACATTATGGGCTTACTGAACGTCTGTTAAGACTGCAACCAATTTCTCACCTCTTCAACTCATTTATGAGCTGGAAGCAGTCTTGCCTATCGAATGTCAGATCCCATCCTTAAAGTTGGCAGTACAATTATTTCTAGACACTTCTCCACTTGAAGAACGATTATTATACCTTGAGAAACTCAATGAGCAGCGTCATGATGTGGCCCTGACCAATGAGACTCACAAACATAAATTCAAGTGTCAGTATGATAGGTCCATTCATCCTCGGATTTTCACTGAAGGTGACCTTGTCCTCATCTATGACCAAGATAAGGACCCCCTGGGGGAAAGAAAATTCAAACCCATGTGGTTTGGACCTTTCATCATAAAAGAGGTTCTTAAAAAGAGCGCTTATCGTCTGGTTGAATTTGAAGGGAACGCTTTGGCAGAGCCTAGAAATGGACTCTACCTCAAGAAGTATTACTCATAGGCAGGTCACCATGGGTAACTTTTTGTAACATATGTATAGTCTTTGTACTATTACTTTCTAGTTTCTTTTAATATTATGGACATGTCGTTTTTGATATTATCTTTCGTCACTGTGGTAGATGTCAAGTGAATCCGAGGTGTTCATTGGGTATGTAGATGGTGCTAGTCGACACACTCGGAGGCTTGCCTCCGTAGTTTGGGTAATTTTTACACCTTGAGGCCAGTTATTATCTTCCGAGGTATATGCTTAGGTGACACCACAAACAATGCCGCTGAGTATAGTGCAGTTATTGAGTTTCTTCGTGACGCCTTGTCATTTGGTATCTCTCATCTCCGGGTCTATCTCGACACTCAACTGGTTGTGTCTTAGTTAAATAGAGTCTACCATGTTCATGATCCGACTTTACACCGACGATTCCTTAGGGTATGTCTCTTAGAACGAAGCTTTGATTATATTACATATTTTCATGTTCCTAGGAGATTAAACCAAATTACAGATACTCTAGCTAATCAAATTTTAGATTGGCATCTCACACACATATGAAAGGACATACACATCAATATGTAAATACATTTTTAAGGGCAAAAATGATCCATAAGACACAAAAAGACATAAAAATCCATATATAATATCATAGTCACCAGAGTACATAGGTGGACGAAAGTGCCTCAAAAATATGACCAATAACGAGTCATGGGGCTTATGCCCTCAAAAAATATATACAAGTAGTGCTCTCGGCACGTGAAAAGTCTAACTAAGGTTAGGGCCTGTGGGCCCTGTTATACTGATCAACAACGTTTGCCAAATGCTAAAACAATTGGACCCACGTCCGTGGTGCCCCCACTACATGAGGCTGCATGGATGGTGGTAGATCCTCAATCTCTGCCATAAGGACCGTGCGAGTGAGCGAAGTAAATTTTTTCTTGACTTGTCTCAACACCCTCTCAGCCTCCCCGACTGGAAGCTCTCCTGCTGCTGCTGGTCCCCCCATGGCGGAAGGTGCGACCCCTGGTTGAAACGATGCCTGTTCCTCGCATAGTCTGCAGGTTGCACTGGTCCTACATATGCACACAACAAACACATATTCGTCAAATACTCTGGTATAAAAAAAATGATATATAAAAAAAACAACATAAAAATTACATATGTTTCACAAAAAAAAAAAGCAGCAAAACAATGATGTCAACTTACCCATCTCTCCTTGCTCCTCACCAGGAGGTATTGGTATCTCAGGATCTCTCGAGAAATCAATCCCAGCATAAGGGTAATCCTCTATGACTGGGATATGACGTGACAACCAAGAGAAGAAATCATCGTCAAAGGAATCATTGGTCCTTCCACCACCCTGTCGTAGCAGTAACACTGCCCATCTACAAACTGCAGGAAGAGGGGCCTAATGTCCTCATACCACTACTCGAGAACTGAAGCTCAGAACTCTTTCAAATAAGAAAGAGCATAGAATGGTCCTGAACCCGAAGTTCCTATGCGTCCGCGACCGACAATCTGTCAACTGCCTCTTCATACAATCTAGCAATGTGGTGCTCCAGTCAAATATTTGTGCATTTAAGCTCTGGACTGCACAGTTCATCTGTGCACGGGATGCTTGATGTAGAGCGACAGAACCAATGATCTGCCCAATAAGCAACACAATCGCCTACAATAATAAGTCAGTAATCTTGCTTATGGGCACCTGTGAGCTCGATCGGTCTGTACCAGCCTCGCAGTAAAGTCCTATCAATTCCGCTATGTTATGTGGCCTCAAAGGAAATGTCAGGAAGTTGACTGGTTCCCCTCTCCTGGAGAGGCCAGTCAAAAAATATATGTCCTCTGTCGTGGGCACCAGTGACTGCCCCTCCAACATAAAGGCCTCTGCATCCAGATGCCAATAATCAACCAAGGCGTTCAATAGACTAGGTTGTGCCCACATAAAAGGACATAAGAAGAACTTGAGCAACCCACATTGCATCAAGGCAGCCACAACATTGGGGTCTTCCCTGACCAACTCACTAACCTCCTCTGTTAGAAAAACAGAACCGTGGAGCAATAAAATAAAACAAATGCGGAAAACAAAACACAAAAGATACAAAATACAAGAGAGACACAGATTTACGTGGTTCACCCAGTGTGGGCTATGTCCACCAGAGAAATTGCCAGGTCCTTCCTTTATTATTATTCAACAAATGAAGGGATACAAACTACAACAAAACCCGCAGTAACTTCCTCTTCTTTCTCTCACAATCTCCTCTTTCAGAATACAATATTCACCATCAACCATAGCCGCAATACGTTTCCCTCATAAAAGAGGGTTTCCTTCTAGGTTAAAAAACCCTAACATAATCTCTACCGTTAGATCTGTGACCTTATAATGAACGGTCCAGATTTACAAGGAAATTTCTCCTTCCGGGGCTTCGCCCCCGAACCCCCATCAGGGGACGCTGCCCCTGAACCCCCGCTAGGGGTTCGCTTGCCCCCAGAGCCCCTAGCCGGGGGGATAGCCCCCTCGGACCTCGTAGAGGGGGTACCCCCCCTCTGCACTCCCCCGCGTGGAAGAGTGTATATACTTCTGGGGTGTAAATACTTCATGGGGTATAAACATGGCTGAAAGTAAAAGACCTCTGAATCAGGAAGATAATCAAGCTCCACAACCAACATCCTCGTCCTCTCTTTCTCTCTAGTGAACATACATCTTGCAAAACACCAAAGTTCAAGAGGCTTAACCCTTGTTTTTAAATTTTTTTCATTCAATAAGGGGGTGCATGTGGGCTGTAATGCTGACAGTCCCGTGTACACGCGTGGAGTTTTTACTTTGCCCGAATGTACATGCGGCCTGTCCTAAGACAACCTGCATGGAACTAGGGCCGACCTTTTAAAGGTCGACGCCCCCCCAAAACTTGGAACCCAAAGAAAAAATAAAGATTTAAATTGCAAGAGGAGAGAGTTTATACTTACTTGGTCCAGACAGATGATTGTTTCATCCACTGTAGCTCCCAGAATGACCACTTTTATCAAATGGGTTTTTTTTCTCCAGAGTCAATTTCCAAATCAGCAATGGTGATAATGAGCTGTTGGCTTCTATTTATAGACTTTTTAGCCTCTTTTTGTCACTTTTTTGGCCCCGCTTATCATATTTTTTAAACCAAAAACCGTTTAGAGTGATTCAGGAGTTGCATTGGAAGGGTATGATCGGGTATCGGGACAATTTTTTGGAGTTTTGGGTAACTTTTGACGGTCCGTGGGAAAATCTCAGATGATCAACTTGAGCATATAGGTTAGGTTTCTACCCTGACTTTTGTATCTCGTTGTCTTTATCCCTTTGCCATAGGATCAATCCCATTAGGTTGTGACACAGAACCATCATTGCTGCTTTAGAAGTGTCGCGAGTTGGTGGTAGAGATTACCAGAACATGGATGCCCTAGGTAGATCCTGGTTGCATTATGGTGTCCATGCTATCTCTAATCACTGTAGGCTCGATAGTCCTTATTGTTTTTTCCTGATTATGAGTTTGAGCCTCATTTGCATGATTCCTTTTCACTCTTGACCTCACCCTCGAGAATCCCAAAAGACATAACGGGTCTTCTTTTAAGCCCTTTTCATACCCTCTAAACATGAAAATATTGCCGGGCGATCTTATGGCCTTTCATGCTCGTTAAACTGAAATTTGAAGTCACGTTTGTCCGGCGGTAGTTTACTCCTTTTTCGGTCTGGATGGTCAACTGTATGAACAAAGGTATACTCTAAGGAACTTCAGTTCTTTAGAAGAGTACTCTCATGTATCATTTTAACCCTTTTTCGGGCCTGAGGCACTAAATTTACGAAAAAGGAACCCCCACGGAGTCCATAGTTAAGCTCTTTTCAGACTCCCTAAAATTGAAAAGATCGCCAACTGAACTTATTCTTTCACACTCGTTAAACTGGTCCAGAAGAACATTCTTGACGGAGTCCATAGTTAAGATTTTTTTAGATTCCTTAAAAATGAAAAAATGGTCGAGTGATCTTTTATTTATCAAACTCGTTAAAATGGTTTTGAATAGACGTCTTGTTGGTGCTAGTTTACCCCTTTTTCGAACCGACTAGACTACCTTCGAAAAATGTACCCCAATGGAGTCTCCTTTTACGTTTTTTCAAACTCTCTAAATATGAAAAACCGTCGAGCTTACCTTCTCTAGCCTCGTTAAACTTACATCAAAGGACGTTACCATTGTGTGTTTTATTAACCGCGTTTGCATACCTGCGTCTTTGGTCTAATTCCGGCTCCATGTTGCTCTCAACTGAACCATCTGAAGCATACCTTATATGCAAGCCTTATATCACTTTTCCTCTGTGTCTTGACACCTTTGGCCCCTGGAGGATTTTTCCCAAGTGTCGTTTCTCTGAACATCAGTCTTGTCTTTGTGCCTTGAACTTGTATGTTTGCAACACTCGTTCCTCCTTTTAACGTAACATTCTTTTATTCTTTTTCCAAAATTATTGAAAAAGCCAAAAAATTCAAATATACCCCAAAAAGAGGAAGGGAAAAGTATTTTCTTTATTGGCAGCATAATGAGTCTCCCTTGGATAAAGCACATTTGTCCGTTTGTTCATCAAATTATGGGATTTAATACGACTTTAGGAAGCTGTTCTCTCTACATAGAGTTGTGTCCTCTTCCATTTGGTTATTCTTCCAAACATATGGAGAGTTTGCGTTGCCTCCTGCCTCGTAAACTTATGTTAATGCTATGCTGCCTAAGTCTCATCATTTGTCATGCTATTGTCCAAGGGAAGTTTTTACAAATCCTGAGTCGGCCCCTCTATAGTTTGTCTCTTGCCCTCATACCCGGCCATCCTGAACGTCCAATCAAGTCTTTGTTCGAAATCAATGAAGTCTTTAGTTTGATCATCAAGATTCTCTAGTCCATAATCGATGAGCCGTCGAAGACCTCTAGGTAGTGAAGTCGTACACTCATATTACACTCCTACCCAAGTTTTGAAGATTTTGAAGTTGTTCCTCGAGCTATGAAGACCTCATCTCTAGCCATTAGGCCTTATCAACTTCTAAGAAGATGGATACTCTACATGTATATCTTTTTGATTTCAAGATGTAGCTCCGCTGTGTATGGTTCATGGCTACACTTTGTATAGTTATATGACATGGATTTACAGTGTATTTGATTGGTAGGCATGATTTTATTTTATCCCGAGCATGGGTATGCCCACCTCGATGAGACAATTATTATTTTTGCAGATGGTGCCTCCTGATTTCTGGTCCCTGGGCTCACTTGTTTGACACATCAGTAAAGATTGTTAATGTATTTCGGCCATCAGATGCTCTTCTGACCTCACACATTAGGGGGCATCTGTTATAACCCTAATTTNCACCAGACATGCTTACCTGGCATCAGGCCATCTCAGATTCCTTCTTTGCCAAAGCACTGCTGAACAACTCTTCTTAAAAACCTCTTTTATAAAGGCCCATGTGCCCTGCTCCATTACTGCATGCATGTACACGCTATCTGACCCAAAACACCCCGGGTGTACATACAAAAGCATGAAAAAAGGAAAGTTTCCGACGGAACACACAGCTTTGGGTGAGTTAACTAAACCTCCCGGCCATGCATGGTCGAGGGTTCGACCAAATACCTAGCTTCTTCTACCCTATAAAAGAAGGGTTAGGGGTCCCATTTAAAAGAGGAGAATCATAGTAAAGAAACTATACCCGATTGAGCATTCCCTTTAGCCATCCTTGTGCAAAGATAAGTATAGAGCAAAGAAGTTGGAGGATAGTTGAAGAGGAGCCCAGGACCAGGTTCGTGGAGCAGTGGACTGCTTCATCATTGTAAGTTGATTTGTTGAAATTAATAATAAAGAAGTACTTTTCCCGTCCCACCATATGAGGTTTTCATGGTTTATTGCATACATGTTGTTTGAATCTCTAACCCATTAATCTATATATCAAATGCATGCGGAGTTCTTTGTTTGTCTTGTGTGAATGCAGGTCAGCCTTGGGAGGAGAGCTGCAGTCAAAGAGCGATCAAGCATGAAGAAGGATCGATATCAAACGCCCGAAATAAGGTATGCTCACTTGATCTTCTTAACTACGTATTTGCTTAAGAATAATGGGGATTAGGTCTGGGATGACGATAGAAAGTATGAATCTTTAGGTATTTTCTGCATGCATAATAAAACCCTAAGTGCTAGTCTGTAGAGGGATTTCCCACTCACAATAGAGTGATAATGTAATTATTGCAGAATGAACTTTAATGAATGTAACTGATTACAAAATGGTAGATATGGATAGAATGTTGTATTAGGATAATATATATAATGTATTTTGAGGTAGAAATAATTTCTATCATCCCCACAGTAGCCTCCCTTCCTAGATTGCATACATCTGGGTCCTACAGTCACCCATAAGCCATCTCGGGTGAGACTGCATTGTGCACTATATGCGCAGTGTTTCCTTTTGGTCTCCAGAAGGGTCGATGGCTTGCAGGGTTTTGTTGGAAACCTAAAGTAGAACCCGGGTAAGCCCATACCATCCAAAAAATGGTTTTGTTTTCGGATGGAACCCAGAAGAACAGATTGGAAGGGACTTGTTGAGAAGGACTATGAAGAGTATGAAGTATTAGAAGGGGATGTTCAGACCATGGAACCCAACTAAATAGGATATTGAACGATGGTTGTTAACAAAATAGCTCGAGTTTGCACCGAAAGACAATAGAAACTCCAAGTATACACGGCAACAATATTTGGAAAGGTATGTATTTATTGATCTTCATGATACATTTTTCTGTGATTTTCCACATTTGCTACAGGAGTGGATACTGAGATTGAAGGAAAATTACCCAAATAATTAGATAAGACCAATATAATGGACTATTGAGAATATTGCACGGCTACAAAAATTCAATAACAAATTCACGAGCGTAGTCGATTTCTGGCTAGACAACATTATTACAGGATTCATTACTGAGTTTGCAGTCGATACTGAAAAATCATATACTGCTGCAGAGCATGAGTTTTTGAAGGGTCCAATAGGAAGGTATATTATATCACTCTATACATCGATTGTGATTTTTCTACATGATAAAGGTGTGATGACAATGGAGTCTAACAACTAAATAACTTTGCGCACATGGGGAGACTGGGGGAAACACTAAGGATGATCTGAGACAGGGAGAGGGATCTGGATAGAGGTAAGTAGAAGGAAGCAATGGACCCCATTATGATGGATGAAGAATAGATCAAGGAAATAATGGTTAAAGAGGGAATGATGCTTAAGGGAAGACCCTACCAATATAAGATTAATAGGAAAAATAGAGAAACATCCGAGAGGGAAGGCTTAGAAAGTGATGAAGAAGAGGTAGAGGATCTCCGTGCTACATAGAATATTTAGGAAATCTTGCACGCCACATATGAGAAAGAAACCAAAGGTCAAGGGTTAGGCAAAAAAGAAGGATCCCCATTCCATATCAGAATTAGTGTGGAACCCACAACCCCATGTGCAACTAAGACATCAGAAAAGAAAGAATCATTTAGACAATCGGTAATCCGTAGCAGAAGGATTCCAGTAGGACAAGGGACTAGTGGAAATTCAAGTGAAAGTATGAGTTCATCTATTATTAGTCAATTATCTACACCATGCAGAGGTGGTACTGCAAATTTTACAATGGCAGGAGCAGATCCGACTATTTGGTTACCAAAATTTCATGGAGAAAGGTTGGAGGACCTAGAGAAAAATCTATTTATTTGTGAAAAAAATTGGGAAGCTAAACATATCACGGATGAGGATAAAAAAGTGGCTCAACGCGCAATTACATTCAGAAACTGTGGACTGGACTAGTTTATGATCCTAGCAGTGAATAGTCCACATGGAGCACATACAACTGTCATAGAGGTAATTAAGACACTAATTAATGAATTCTAGCGACCAAGTTCAAAAGAAAAATATATGAATGAGATGATAGAAATCAAACAAAAGCCAGGAGAGTTGGTTTGGGAAATTGACTAGAAGTTCAAGCGATTGAAAGGTAAGTTGAAATATCCCATAACAAACATGCAACATAGGCAACGATTCATAAATTCATTATTCCCCATTTTAAATATCCATTGAGGCAAAAAAATTTCTAGACTCAAGCTGAGGCTCTGCAAGCATCCGTACAATTGGAAGAGAATCAATATAAACATATAGATCCAACTATAGAATAATTGAGAGAGGATCTCAATAATATGACATTTAAGTTGAATTGGAACAAAGTCAAGGAAAATATGGAAGTTGTTTGATGTACCTTATGCAGAACAAAAGGACACCACAAAAATGAGTTCCCAACATTTGTGCAGTACTTGGGAGAAGGACTACCAAATACCTTACCCATAGGAGGATTATGGTGTGAAATATGTAAAACACATGGACATGATCCCTATCATTGTCCCATTATGCAAAAGTACCAAACAACAACTAAGGGTACATTCTATAATTTCTGCAAGTCTATAGGACATGAGGATGAGGATTGTCAAACCTTGGAAATGATGAAGGAAGGACCTTATATTCTTATAGGATGCAGGCTGAACTAATGACAAGAAAACCTACACAACAATATAATAATGCGCATCTTTTTACAATGCCAACACAATATAATTAAGTACCACAATATAATACATCACACACAACTAATCAAGGGATAATCAAGGAAACATAGGAGGATTCAGAGGAGGAGGATGTGGAAGAGGAGGATTTGGAAGAGTTAGAGGACCTGTAACTTGCCATCATTTTCAACAACCTGGACATTATGAAAGGGATTTTCCACTACCACCAACAACATGCATGTACTATCATGCATCAGATCATATTACAGAAGACTATCCTATACTTCTGACAAAAATACAAGACAAAGGAATTAGAATAATTAGAATGTTCAATGGATTTCCACGAAAACTAGAGATGATGGGAAAAAGACTAATATAGTTACTCAAGGTGGAACCAAAACAGGAGTAGATGCAATAAATCAAAATCAAAACCAACACGAGTGGGTCATAAAGAATACAACAACTCAATAACATTTTGATGCGCGTAAGGAAAATGAGACATTCAAGCATGTCAGAAAAGAGTTTTTGTAGGAGAATATTGCTTCTACTTCAAATGCACAACCAGGCTATGATGTATATGATACACCTCATCCATTTGATCATAATGGAAAAGATCAATCTTCAGAAAAAGGTAAGTAATCTAAGAAAATTTCTAGTGTCTTGCTTGAAGTTATTGAATGATCAAACATCTTTACAAGTATTACAAAGTCTGTTAGAAAAATGCAATCCCAAAGAAGAGATAAAACTAGAACAAAAGACAATAAATCATGTCCATAGGAAGACAAGAACAAATATATAGTTTAGATTGAATGCAAATATTTGAGACTTTAACATGGGTGACATCATATCAGATTTGGTATCTGAGGTAAATGTTCTGCCTAAGAAAACTTGGGAATGCATGGGGGAACCTACACTGGGTTATTCACCTATTCAGCTGAAACTAACAAACCAACATAGAGTAATACCAACTGGTTGATTGAAAGGCATACCAGTGGATTTATATGGTGTGTGCATTATGGAATACTTTGAGGTAATTGATATAGTGGATAATACACCACCTTATCCAACATTGTTGGCACTGGATTGGAAATTTGACAATCAAGCCGTAATCAATTTGAAGACTCGAAAAATGATTTCTGAATCAGGAGAATATAGATTCATAGCACCATTATACCCTTCAGAAGGTGGAAGATATGTTGAACCAACGACAGAGAAATTTATCACAGAGGAGATAAACCAGTTTTATAGAACTACTGCGCATGAGGAAGATTACATTAACTCAACAACAGATGTAATTCTTAGCTGGAGAAGAATCAATTCTTGTTCTTCAAATTCTAACACAGGACTGAAGAATTGGCAACAACGCTCACATGAGATATCTACTAAAGATGTGCAAGAATGATGTGCACACTAAGGTGGGTTGGCACATAGGTAAGAGAACCTCCAAGTTTTTATGGTCAAAATGATTAGGAAGAATTCTTAATAAAGTTTGAGTTAGAAGTCCTGGAAAGTCAAAGGTTATTAGTTTTAGATATTGCATTGAAAGAAAAACCTGCATGTTGGCGGGGTATGCACAAAGAGAAGATCCATGATTGGTATCAATGCAAAATATTATTGCGCATTAGATTTGGCATAGAACATGAGAATAAATATATGGAGAAATATGATGGAATAGGACAACCCAGAGAACATATAGCCAGATGCATAACCTAATGGAGACTGATACCACCAAAGGAATGGAAAAAATACTTCATCCATACATTAGAAGGCATCCCAAGAAATTGGTATACAGAACTGGAACTGCGTAAAGGAACTGCAAATTGGGAATAATTGCAGCAGAATTTTGTAATCACGTTTAATGGAGAGGAACCAAGCAGCTTGGATGAAAATTTTCCTGATGTACAACTCTTCTTAGTGCAAATGACGATGAATACTTTTATGATATTATTAAATTTTTGAGTACATGATTTTCCCCAAAGAAATACAACACTGCGCATAAGAAGAATTTTGTGGTTAAAGCTACAGATTACCAACTCATTGCAAAACACTTGTATAAACTAGGTCTAGACAATATCCTAAGGATATGTGTCATGGAACATGAACATCACATCATCTTGGAAGAAACACATGAAAGAATAGTTGGAGGACACTATGAAGGAAAGGCTACTGCACATAAGATATTGCACGCAGGACTATGGTAGCCAACAATTTCTAAAGATGCAAAGGAATATTTCTAGACTTGTGATGTCTGTCAAAGGGTAGGAAAGCCATCAAGGAGGGATGAGATGCCCTTAAAACCTCAAGTAACCCTTAAAGTGTTTGATAAATGGGAAGTAGACTTTGGAGGACCAATCAACCCACCAACTAGAAGATCAGAAGCAAGATACATCATTACAACGACAAAATATCTAAACATATGGACTGAAGCAACAACAATGAAAGATTGCAATGCAGAAACTACAACTCACTTTCTTTTTGAACAAGTAATTACATGATTTGGATGCCCTAGAATTCTGATGAGTGATCAGGGAACTCATTTTATCAATAATACTATACAAACAATGACTGAAGAATTTGAGATACACCATCAGAAGAGCACTCCATACCATCCTTAGGGTAATGGAACAATGGAAGAATTTAATAAAATATTGGAGAATTCCTTAACTAAAATTTTCAATGTAAACATAGATGATTGGTATTTGAAGATACCAACAGTATTATGGGCCTATAGAACCACATGCAAGAAAATCACGGGGAAAACACCTTTCATATTGGTGTATGATCAAGAAGCAGTAGTTCCTTTAGAATATTTGATACCTAGTTTTCACATTGCAACCATTACAAACATGATACAAATAGGCGGAGTCCAAGAAAGATTATCTCAACTCATGGAACTAGAAGAGGATGGGATTATGGCTAGTTTCCATAATGAAGTACATAACTAAAAGGACAAATATTGGCATGATAGACACATTAAGAAGAAAAACTTTAAGGAAGGAGATCTGTTTCTTCTTTGTGACAACAAATATTTACAACACCTAGGAAAATTCAGGATGCATTGGCTAGGGCCATATGAGATAAAGTTTATCACAGACGGAGGTACTGTGTAGATACATGATCTAGCAGATAAATATTTTCAAGGATTGGTGAATGGAAATCGACTCAAACTATATAAGGACAACCGACCTAGTAAAACTTAGTAGATGCAACACAAAAAAATTAGAGTTGTATATAGTGTATATAGTAGGAGTTAACAGAAAAATAAGAAAAAATTGTAAAAACAAAAAAAAAATACAAAAATATGCAGTAGATAGATAAGTGGTAGTTAGGAAGTTAGATAATACAACACACAAGAAGATATCAATTGTCATGAAAGAACCTGAATATAGTATGTGCCAGAGAAATGTGACAAGATAGAAAAAGCAATGTGCCGATACAGAAAGCATCCATAAAAAGAAAAATCCTAGGCAAAAGAACACTATCCCAAAGGCTTCAACTCAGGAAAAATGAGCACGCAGTAGAACCAAATGGAGGAATGCATCCCGGGAAAAATATTCCTATGTCGGAGGAAACAAGAGGTGGATAAATCCCAAATATGGATATACCAGTTACAACCACGCAAATAGAGACACTGCTAATGAAAAGAACAATATTGCAGACAACAAGCCAACGCAAGAAAATGAAGGCACACAAGGAAGTTCCTCAACTTACACTCATAGAGGATGATGCAGAGCTAGTAGAAGAGAAAGTGTAGGATCGCATGATAGAAGAATGGTATGATGTTGAGAAGCATAAGGAGGATATAATCAAGAAATTGATAGAGGTCAAGGATACACTGGAACAATTGCAACTTATTATAGTACAACAAAAAGAGCAGGTGCAACAACAACAAGATTCTCAGGAAAGAACAGTTCCAGAACAAGAGAAAGTACAAATCATAGCCATGGGGAGTGAAAATTTCTGTATCACTCAGAAGATGTTGCAGGTTGATGAGGATACAACGTAGAAACCACTAAAGGACATAGATGATCTAGACTTGGCACTGTCCAAGATTCCAACCAAGGCACTGTACAAAATTCAGATAAGTGTCACATAGGAAATTCAGTTGTAACGACCTCCTATCTACAATGCGTACCCAAAAATGCCCAACAACTACATTGTTCTCATGGCCAAAAACGGCGGTAACAATTTCAACATTTCCAGAACAACTCACAACAACCTTGCAGAAACGAAATTTGCCGAATATACAAATGCCATAACAATTCCACAATTTCAACATCAATAACATTAAATTGCCGAAAGTAAAAATGCATTATACTTCACCAGTTAAAATCATACCGTTGCCTTTCGCTATCCTCGAACGACGTCCCGCGCTTCGTGCCACGTCCCGCTTGCCGACCGTAGAAAGCTCACCGGTACCTCCCAGCCAAATGCTAGGGTTACTCTGCTTCCCCCTTAGCCCCCCGAGCCGCAAAGGGGCCACACAAGAACCAGAGATAGACTAGCGTCTCAGCT
>ML779862.1:877866-974490 GCA_009831015.1 Picea engelmannii
TGTGGCAGGGCTGCTGTCACACCTCTCCCTCAATCTCTCTGGAACTCGTGTGTGGCCCCTTTACTCCATATGTGAGTCTGGTCAACAAGCTATCATCAGCCTGCATCATCAACCATCATGTCATATCATGTCAACAACATATCATGAAATCAATAGCATATCATCAAAACCACACAATATCACTGTAAACGAAACAACTCAAATAGTCCACTCCCTGACTCAATCCGGAGTCCAAGGGAGTTCCACCGATGCCTCTGCATCCTCAAGGTCCGAAACCCTGCACACTCAATGAAACTGAGTCAATAGCACCTGTATATAGCAATATTAAAACATCCTGTCATCAGTCATGACGCATCATCATCAAGGTTAAGTGGTTCATCATCATAAAAATCCAGATCACTTGCGAGCAAGTGTCCCCAAAGAATAAGTTTTGTCAGTGCGCCAGAGCGGGATGTTACATCAGTCAAGAGCCCATGAAGATGCTACAAGCTTACAATTGGAAAAATAAGTCAATAATACAATGGAGATAACTCTCAACCAGGTGCAGTTCGATATGGATGAAGAAAAACAACACACTGGGAGAATAGAGCAATAGGTGGAAGAAGTATTTAAAACTATTGCAGAAAATGCACAAGGAGAGAATTTACCCACAGAGGAGAAAATTGAGAAAATAACGCAGGCTATGGAGACTTACATGAGCCATATTACATAGTTGAAATAACTCCTAGAACCTAACACTACACTAAAAATAAGAACACAAAGGGAGTAGGAGGCTACAGGTCATACAAAGAGAATTGCGCTGATAATCCAGAAGGTAACATAGTTATATGATAAGAGCACACATCTATGGAAAAATATTCAAGAGGATGAGAAACTGCTGGAATTAGACCAAAAAGAAGAAGCTATAAATATTGTTATGCAAGAACTGAAGCAGAAGTAGAAAGCGATGACAATACCGGAAAGGTTGAAAAGCGTGAAGGAAATGAAGAATTTGCAGGTAGAGATGAAGACTATACAAGCAAATAAGCTGTCAAGGTAGGCTCAATTGGACCACTACAGAAGGCACATAACAACTTCTTAATGAGATTGATCCAACAAAGGGTTAGATTGAACAAATTATCTTGGAGAGTGGGGAATTATTGAAGGAGCATATTACTGCGCAAATTATGGAGACTATAGCAGAAAAGAGCACACAAGTAAAATGTCAAGTTGAACAAATTCTAGGCAGGTTCTAGGAGATAGAGACGTCAATATAGGAGGAAAACACTACTTGAGTGGCTCGAGATGAGCCACAGGGGAGTGTTGGGGGCCTATTAGATCAGGCCATTTTGGGAAAAGCATGGTAATTAACGAAGGAAGTTAGGAAATGGACTAGAAAAGGAGCGCGCACCGAAAAACAAGGAAAAACATCGTCGGGAAACCAGGAAAGTCAAAGAAAGGACAAAGGATGTGGATCAACGAGGAAAATTATTGGATTTTGGACTAGCCGTGCTCAAGAAGTTAGAATTTGGACAAACCTAATCCACCTAGGGTTAGTAGGTTATGGTTTTAGTCATTGTTGTAATGGGTAATTGACCCCTTTTTTGTAATATAAGTATATTGTAGCGGAGAGCATAAAATAATTTTTTCTTGAGGTTAGCATGAGCTAATGTTAGATGAGATATTATAGCCAATTTTTGAGACAAAGATAGAGATATGAGCTGAGAGTTTTTTCAGAAATTTGCATTGTAATTGAGGGTAAGATAACAAGCTGTGGAGCTTAGTGAGATTTTGTCAGCCTCAACTCTAATGTGCACATCACTATAAACTTGATGAAGAATAATAAAAGAGCGAAGACAACCAGATGTTTGTGAATATAGCCCAAGGGGGGTGAATTACGATAATTTTGTGTCTCTGTGTGGAATGTTTATCTTATTTCTTGATATTGTTTGGTTACGAATGAATGAAGCTATTAGAAGTAAAATGCAACGAATAGTAGAGCGATAACATAATTACTACAGAATGAACTTTAATGAATGTAACTTATTACAGAATGGTAGATCTGGATAGAATGTTTTATTAGGATAATATATGTAATGTATTTTGAGGTAGAAAGAATGTCTATCATCCCCAGAGTAGCCTCCCTTCCTAGACTGCAGACATCTGGGTCCTGCAGTCACTCAAAATCCATTTCGAGTGAGACTGCATTATGCACTCTATGCGCAATGTTGCATTCTGGTCTCCAAAAGGGATGATGGTTTGCAGGGTTTGTTGGAAACCTAAAGTATAACCCAAGTCAGACCATAACATACCAACAATGTATCTATGTGGTAGTAATAATATCGGTTCCATTGGTAGTTATCAAGTCTAATAGATGATAGAATGACAATGAATGTATTTCTTATTTTCTTGCTGATTGTCTATACTTTTAGTAAGAGCTAATGCAACTATTTATTTGTGTTAAGTTGTGAATTGGGAATATTTAGAACCAATCGGGTGCATGTTTGTTTTGTATATATATAAATATACAAGGCTCCTATATTGTTCAAGTTAAATGACATACCATGGATCCTACATATCATGTGCACACCCATGATATATATATATATATATATATATAAATGCACATGTGTAACACTGTATTGGGATCCCTACAACGAGTGAGTATGCTCGGGGTACAATGAAATAGAGGCACCCTGGGTAGGAAATGGAATGCCTTGGACCCTATTGAGAGATCTCAGAAAACTTAGAAGTCTTGAGAAGGACTGGAGAAAACCCTCGTGAAATTTGGCTAAGTCCTCACCAGAATGTTAAGCCCAAGAAAAACTCTTGTTTTTCTCTTAGGATTGATCGTCGAGTTGGCATGGTGGTTAGATCTAGACCTTTTATCAGTGTAGGGGTGGGATTAAATCTCAACCATCAATTTGGAGAGATAATAGATCCTGTTTTTCCATTGTAGGGTGTCATTTGGAGTAAGCTACAGAGACGACTTCCGATGGGGAGACTTCAAGGTGAGATCTGGACCATTTATAGAAGCAAGGAAAAGATTAAATCTTAGTTGTTGATCTATCACAAGGGCCCCACATCTTCTTGGCAAGTGATAAGACCTTGTTTTTCCTCGGAAGGATCATAGCCATCAATTTGGCACAATGACAAGATATGATCACTTATCAGTGCAGAGGAAAGACGTGGGCTAGACCAAATATTGCCTGTCAATTTGGTGAGATAAAATGATCCTAGTCGTTCTTTGGAGGATGTTGTTCGGATTCAGTGGTGGACCTAGAGGAGATGCACTTAGAAGGGGGAAGTCTGAGAGTATATCTAGACCGTTGATCGAAACCCGAGAAATATCTAATCCTAACCGTTCATCAGAGGATGTTGTTCGGAGTAAGTTGTGGACTCAGAGGTGATGCACTCCAAAACAGGGACTCCGAGGGATCATAAGGACTATACATCGACGAAAGGAAGATCTGATCCTAGCCATTTATTTGAACTATAATCTTGCGAAATGAGGAGGAATGTACACCTGACGATGATGGGTCAAACTACAGTAGGTCCATGTGGCGTACAAATATTGGTCCACGTGTCACATGATAATTATTCCACATGTCAAGAAGAATCAAGTTTTTAGGAAGGACCTTGTAATGGATTATGAGTTCCATGTTTCACACCAGGTGGCAGGGCTACAAATCAGGATAGGAGGCAACTAACATTTACAAAGGTGGACATGTGTTAATTTTCAATTCATAGGATAGGATGCGTATGAGCCTCATTAGATTCGTACCTGAGGATGAATGTATTAATCCTTGTCGTTAGATCTCCAGTGAAGAAATCCTGACCATTCATCACAGGGTTCTATTCAAAGTGAGTTAATGATACACACTTCAATGGAGGAGCTTTGAGAGGAGATTTGTATCGTTGATCTGTTGATATCATAGGAGCTCCAAGATGCAATCATGATCGTTGATCTGTCAAGATCAAAGGAGCTCTAAGATGCAATCATGAATGTTGATCTATCGAGATCAAAGGATCTCCAAGATGCAATCATGATTGTTGATCTATCGAGATCAAAGGAGATCCAAGATGCAATCATGACCGTTGATATGATAGGATTAGGAGAGCTATGAGAGGAGATCTGGGCCATTTGTTGGAGTTTGACGAGTTGGCAAGGATGTGTGTTGGCCAAGAATGTCAACAAAGTTAAAGGAATCAACAATGTGATGATAACTGTTGGATCTACGGGTTGAGAAATATCAACCATGCATTGTTGGAAAGACAATGAAAGAAATCGCTGATGATGATGAAGGAATCAGTGATGTGATGAGAGTCATTGATCAATGAGTGGGTGAGGTTAAATCTCAACCGTGGATCATGGTGGGTCCCATCCCTATACTGTAAGAAATGTCAAATAATGGGACATTAACCTCTGTTCTAGTTGGTATCGTCGAAATGATTAGAGCCATCGAATGCTTGGACCTAGGACCAAAAGATCTAATCGTTAATAGATCCTTACCGTTCACCAATTGATGGCAAGTGGATATCTGGACTGTTGGATCTAGATGTATCATTGTTGGGGCACAAGAGGATGAAAGAGTGGAAATTAAACATTGTGTACTTTAGATTCTCCTACTCACTTTGGGTCATTGGATGATTGGTGCTAGGTCTTTCGGATCTAGGATAGGTCTAGTTAATGGATCGTCGTCGGAAATTTTGGTTGGAGTCTTTGCAACCCATGGGAATAAAATATTAACAACGACGACATGAGGTTTCATGGGATCGAAACCATGGATCAAAAAACCGTGTGGTAAGCGCCACATCGGAGCCACAACTGTGCCATGTCGGATGAGACATGGGATAAATAGCCATGTGGATTCCATGTGGTGGTAAGGTGGCACTTGGGAAATGAGGGCCAATAACTTTTGAATGCCATATCTTTTGGCTCCAAGATCATATTTGGGCATACTTACAGTCATTAGAAATCTCTTGACAATCTGGAGACGTTGATGCCCTTGAGAGTAGAACTCAAGATGTCTAAGAAGAAGTGAAAATTTAATATTCGATCCCTTAAAAGGTACTTAGGGGGTTGGGTGTCTTATAGAGTGGTATCAAAGCAGGAAACAACACTTGGCTTGCTTGGGCTCATGAAAGAGTCGAATAAATACCTTAGAGAACTTTTAAGGGGGAGGGCACCCTACCCTACCATATTCGTAAGAGTTTATTAAAACCTTACTACTGAATAGAGGATTGTGACTTTCTGCTATTTTTACATGTTTTAAACCCGAAGTGAATGATGTTGTTATATGCTAAATAATAAAGCTAATTTCATCTTATAGAATTTTATTTTATATGCTGTCCATGATTTAATAGATAAATAACTAATAAAAAATGTTGATTATCAACACTTAACCAGTCAGTGGATTTCTAGGAAAAGATATAAGTAAAAATGATGGTGACATATCATGAGATGGGAGAAGGATCCCATAACAAAGAAGAATATTATGATGAAAGGAGAGTGGTAGAAACCCCTCCAAATCTAGTTGAGACTGTAATAAGTCTCATGGTAGAGACACAAGATTTAAGGTCGATAATAAGAGGCTTATGGAAGAGAAAGAAAAGAAAACTCAAATAAATGCAGTCTTGTTGCAAATCCTGTTGGATATACAAAGACAGTTGCAGCATGGGCCAACAACTAATAATGTGGACAAAAATCAACCTGAGAAAGTCCATAGTCCACCTGAGATTCAAAGGCATGGTCATGAAAGTAGCAATGCAAGAAGAAGCACTCCCAAGAAGTCCCAACATGGAGCCAAGAGGCATACCAAAGTTAAAGACTCATCTGGATATTCCTCTAGTGAAGGAGTAGAAAACTCCTAGGAATTTTCCAGTGGTGAGACTAGCTCACATTCTCATAGGAGAAGAAAGAGAAGAAAGCACTCCAAGGGCGGTGACCCTGAAGAATTTAAGAAAGCCAAGCCACCCACTTTTTATGGGGAAATCAACAAGGGGGAAGAAGCAAAATCTTGGATACTTGGTTTGAAGAAGTATTGGAGAGTTCATGACTACTTTGAAAACTTGAAGGCCTAGATAGCTATATTTAACTTGAATAGAAATGCCTCTATTTGGTGGGAGGACCTTATAAATGTAAAGGGAATATGTGAGAAGGGGATATCTTGGGGAAATTTTGAGAAATACTTCAAGAATAAGTACCTATCTAAAAGTTACTATGATGAAAAGAATAAGGAGTTCTTGAGAAATACTTCAAGAAGAAGTACCTATGTAAAAGTTACTATGATGAAAAGAATAAGGAGTTCTATGAACTCAAACTAGGACAACTCACCATAAATGCATATATCAACAAGTTTCTAGAACTACTGAGGTATATGCCCTATATAAAGGAAGAAAATGGAAGATGCAATGATTCCTTAGTGGGATTCCTCCATCCTTCCGGAACATAATTGAGTTTGATGAAACTAAGACCTTAGAAGTTGCCATTCAGAAGGCTAGGTATTGCTATGAACAATTCAACCGCAAGACAAAATATCCCAAGGAATGGAAGAAGAAAGGTAAAATGGGATTTCAGAAGAAGGGGGTTAAACCCTCAAAATTTAAGAATTATGGGAAGAGTTCTAAGATAAGATTTCCCAGTAAGGGTGTGAATCAGTAGAAATTTCTATCTTAGAGTGAAAATAAAAACTTTGGATCATCCCCGAGAAAGAATGATAGTAAAGAGAGAGAGAGCCGTTGAAATGTTTGGGATGTGGATAAGAAAATATGGTGAGGGACTGCCCTCATAGACAACCAGACAATAGGAGAGTCTACAACATCCAGGAGGATACCAAGGTGGATGATGTGAACATAATATCCCAAGGACTGGAAGAAGAAAGGTAAACTGGGATTTAAGAAGAAGGGGGTTAAACCCTCAACATTTAAGAATTATGGGAAGATTTCTAAGATGAGATTTCCCACTAAGAGTGTGAATCAGTATAAATTTCCATCTGAGAATGGAAATAAAAACTTTGGATCATCCCCTAGAAAGACTGATAGTACAAAGAGAGAGCCATTGAAATGTTAGGTATGTGGATAAGAACATCTGGTGAGGGAATTCCCTCATAGACAACCAGACAATAGGTGATTCTACAACATCCAGGAGGCTACCACAATGGACGATGTGGCCAAAAGTATACCACAAATTCATGCAGCCTTGGATAATAGACAAGAAGACCACCAAGCCTCAATGGTGGAAATGGAATGTATGATTACCAATCATCTTGTTTATGTTTTGATTGACCCTGGTTCTAATTTGAGATATGCTTCCCCTCAAACTGTTGATAAATGTAAATTACAACAAGTGAAACATGCTAAACCATGGTTGGTATAGTTGGCCACTAGACCAAAGAGGAAGGTAACATAGGTCATACCAGCATGCTAATTCATTATGAATGGGATGTATACTAAAGCAAACCTAAACACACTTCCCTTAGGATCTTATGACATGCTAGCTGACATGGATTGGTTGGCTGCTCAAAAATCCAAGTTGGATTATTATAATAAAACATTAGAGTGTGAAGATGAGGAAGGGAAGAAAAGGAATCTATAAGGAATTCAAAATCATGTCTCAATGATAAAAATATCATCCCTTCAAATGGAGAAGTATTGTAGGAAATGATGTTCTTTGTATGAAATACAAGTACTGAACTCTGTTGAGGACCATACACCAAGCCTAGAGGACCATCCTATGTTGAGAGAATATGGAGATGTATTTTCTAAAGAGGCACCAGGTCTACCTCCAAGAAGAGACATTGATTTCTCAATAGAACTTTTACCTGGACCGGTGCCAATGTCTAGAGCACCTTATAAGATGAGTACATTAGAGCTAGTCGAGCTCAAATTACAAATGAAGGAGATGTTGGACAAGTGTTATATTTGGCTTAGTGTGTCTCCTTGGGGAGCATGAACCTTGTTTGTGAAGAATAAGGATGACACACTCAAGTTGTGCATAGACTATAAACAACTCAACAAAATGAAAATTAAGAATAAGTATCCTTTATCGAGAATTGATGACTTATTTGACCAGTTAAGGGGTGCTACAATTTTCTCCAGGATTGACTTGAGGAATGGATACCATTAGGTCTAGATTAAAGATGAAGACATCCAAAAAAAAACCTTTCGGCCAAGGTATGGTCACTATGAATTTGTGGTGGTGCCATTTGGGCTTACCAATTCACCAACCACCTTCATGTGCTTGATGAATAATGTACTCAACAAGTTTTTGGATATATTTTTGATAGTTTTCATAGATGATATCCTAATATATTCTAAGATTATGGAAGAGAATGAAGAGCACCTAAAGTTAGTGCTGCAAGTGCTAAGAGAGAACAAGCTCTATGCAAAGTTTAGTAAGTGTGATTTTTTACAAAAACAAGTCCATTACTTAGGCCATATCCTAGGAAGGAAATTTGTGCTCATGACAAATCATAGTGGGATGATATATTTGTTTGACCAAGACAAAATAAATGCTAGATAAGCTAGATGGATGACTCTTCTTAGTGAATTTTATTTTGAAATAAAATGAATCAAGGGAAAATAAAATAGAGTGGCTGATGCCCTCAATAGAAACATGCAAGTGATTTACTTGGTAGCTATAAGCACATGTGAATCATACATCAAGGAAAGAGTCAAAATGACACAAGAAATAAATGAGTTTTTCAAAACTGTAAAGACATATCTAGAACAAGAACCCACATGACTGAAGTATGAGGGATATCAACTATTGGGTAATGGCTTGTTAACCTATAAAGGTTGGTTGTATATCCCAAATTGTGACGAATTGAAGAGGTTCATCATGGATGAACTACATAAAATACCATATACTGGTCATCTTGGTTACCCAAAAATGATAACAACCACCAAGTAGTTGTTTTACTGGCCATAAATGAAAAAGTTTAAAGGACATAGTGGAGTATTTAGCTAAATTTTTAGAATGCCAAAAATTTAAGGTGGAACACAAGCACCCAATGGGTCTGTTGCAACCCCTACATATACTAGAGTGGAAATTGTAAACCATCTCCATGGATTTTATCATAATATTACGTAAAGCGATCAAACAAAATGATTTCATTATGGTAGTTGTGGACAAGTTGAGAAAGACTTCTCACTTTATCCCAGTAAAGTCCACTTGCAAGGAAATATATATTGCCAATATTTTCATGAAATAAATATTTAGGCTACATGGGATGCCTAGGGAAATCATATTTGATAGAGATGCAAAATTCACCTCAGAATTTTGGAAATTTTCGTTTACTGGTTTTGGAACTAAATTGTTATTTAGTACAACCTATCACCCTCAAACAGACAGACAAACAAAGAGGGTAAACCAAGTATTGAAAGACATGTTAAGGATGCATGTGGTGCATCATCCCAAGAAATGGGAAAAATATCTTCCCTTGGTAGAGTTTGATTACAACAATGACTATTAGAAGTCATTAAAAATGAGTCCTTTCGAGGCTCTCTATGGTAGACAATGCCATGTACCAATTAGATGGGACAACCCATTGGAAATAATTATACTTGGGCCATACATGCTAAAGGAGTTGGAAAAAAAAGTATCTCAAATAAAACAAAAATCTAAAAGTGGCCTAGGACATGCAAAAGAGATATACAAACAACAAAAGGACTTATAAAGAGTTCAAAGTAGGGGATCATGTGTATCTTCGAATTAGACCGAGAGCAAGTTCCTTGAGAATGAGAACATGTGCCAAGATGGCACCTCGATTTTGTGGGCCCTTTGAAATCATGGAAAGAGTGGGACCTATAGTTTATAGATTATCTTTACCTCCCACAATGAAAGCACATATTGTTTTCCATGTTTCATTATTAAAGAAATATGCACATGATTCTACTTACATAATTGACTGGTATGTGATCCAGGTGGAGCCAAAGGGATAATTCATTCCAGAACCACAATGTATCCTAGACAGGAAAGAGATCCCTCTCAGGAACATAACCATTGCATAGGTCAAGGTGCAGTGGAAACACTTTGGTCCCAATGAAGCTAGATGGGAACTGGAGGATGCCATGAAGCATGCATACCCTTTTTTGTTCATTTCTATATATAAATTTTTTGTGGTAGATAGAACAACGAGGGTGGTGTTCCTTTAAGGGGGAGGCGATTATAAAACCCCTATTTCCCCAGTCTGTAAATATAACTATTATCATGATCAAAACTTTAGATAGACCTGCTATGTGATTATTGAATGACAATGGACCTTTGGTAAATTATGTAATGTGAATATTTTGTTATTAATGCAACACGGAGTTGTTGAACTACTTTTGAAGGGATTTCCTTCATAGGTTATGATTTCATGAGAGGAATGGTGAAATAGGGAGACTCTCATTGGTTGAAATGACCCCGCCAAGACAATACTCTACCAAAATTAAAAGGAGTGAAAATCCTAAATCATCCTTTGACCAAAAATTTGATTACCAGTCAAGCTGGTGGTTGGAGAGTCCTCTTAGAAATCAATGAGTTGAATGAGCGTAGTCTTGTTGGGAAACTTCTGACGCTACCCTAAAATCTTAGGGAAGAAGACACGAAAAAGGGGGAGAGGATAGAAGGAGGCACACAATTGGGTCTAGAGAGCACCAGAGTAGGGGAGAACAGAAGGGACCCCCAAAATAATTCGAGGAGAAGAAGAATCACAGGGGGATAAATGTTTCTCATGTCATCTTGTGGAGAGAGATAGAAACCTTTCCTCATGGCATCGTACTCTGGCTCGGGGTTGGCCAACTGCTAGGAAAACTGGTGCAGTTTGTCTATGGTTGGGTGGAGAGTGGAACACCCTTTAACAATTCCCACATGCTTCCTTATTTATAGATAAGTGTTTATTTTACTATGTATGTATTAAATTGAATTTATGGTGAAAGAATTATTGTAGAGTGATGTTGGATATGACCACTTGATTTATGGTCTTGTTGTGTATTCCTTAGAAGCTTCTTATAATTATATGAGACATAATTATATGAAATTTCATAAGCATATTTGTGTGGTAGTAATAATTTCGTTTCCTCTAGTAGTTATTGAGTCTAACATATGATAGAATGACATGGAAGGAATTTCTTGTTTTCTTTCCAATTGTCTCTACTTTTAGTAAGAGCTAATGCAACTATATAATTGTGTTAAGTTGTGAGTTGGGTTGATTTAGAACCAATTGAGTGCATGCTTGTTTTGTATATATATAAATATACAAGCATCATGCATTGTTCAATTTAAATGAAAACCATGACTCCTACACATCGTGTGGACAATCACAATCTTACATTCGGGGTACGGTCAAATATAGGCACCCTGGGTAGGAAATGGAATGCCTTGGACCTAGGTGAGAACTCTCAGAAAACTTAGAAGTCTTGAAAAGGACTAGAGAAAACCCTCATGAAATTTGGCTAAGTCCTGATCAAACTGTTAAGACTGAGAAAAAATTGTGTTTTCCTCAGAGGATCATGACCATTGGGTTAGAATGCCAATTATATCTAGACCCTTTAACGGTGTAAGGGAAGGATTAAATCTTGACCATCAATCTGATGAGATAATAGATCCTAATTGTCCATCATAGGGTTCCATTCAAAGTAAGTTGTGGAGATGAGCTCTAGTGGGGAGACTCCAAGGTGATATTTGGACCCTCTATCGGAGTAAGGAAAAGATTAAATCTTAGTTGTCGATCCATTGCAAGGGCCCCACATATTCTTGACAAGTGATAAGACCTTGTTTCACCCTGAAAGGATCGTAGTCATTGATTTGACACAGTGACAATATTTGATTGTTGATCGACACGGAGGCGAGACATGGGATAGACTATATATCGACTTTCGATTTGGCGAGATAAAATGATCCTAGATATTCTTCAGAGGACGTCATTCAGAGTCAGTTACATACCTGGAGCAGATGCACTCTGAAGGAGGAAATACAAGGGAAGATCTGGACTGTTGATCGAAACTTGAGAAAGATCTGATTCTATCCATTCATTGGAGGATGCTGTTTGGAGTAAGTTGCGTACGCGAAGGAGATGCACTCGAAAGGAGGCAATCCAAGGGATGATCAGGACCATATATTGATGAAAGGAATATCATATTCTAGCTGTTGGTTTGAGCTATAAGCTTACAAACTAAGGAGCACCATATGCCTGACAATGATGGGTCAAATTGCAATAGGTCCATATGGAGTACAGAGATTGGTCCATGTGTCACGTGGACATTGTGCCACGTTTCAAGAAGAATCAATTTTTTAGGCAGGACCTTGTCATGGATTATGGGTGCCATGTGTCACGCTAGGTGGCAGGGCCACAATTCAGGACAAGTTGCAAACAACATGTATAGAGGTGGACACATGTTAATTTGCAATTCATAGGATAGGATGAGTACAAGCCTCGTCGGATTCTTACCCGAGGATGGATGTATTAATCCTTGCCGTTAGATATCTAGTGAAGAGATCTTGACCATTCATCATAGGGTGATATTCAAAGTGAGTTACAAAGATACACTTCAATGGAGGATCTCCAAGAGGAGATCTGAACCGTTGATCTGTCGAGGTCAAAGGAGCTCTGAGATGCAATCATGATCATTGGTATGTCGATATCAAAGGAGCTCTAAGATGAAATCATGAACGTTGAACTGGCGAGATCAAAGGAGCTCCAAGATGCAATCGTGATGATTGATCCATCGGGATCAAGAGCTCCAAGAGGATATCTAGGTTGTTTGTTGAAATTTGACGAGTTGGAAAGGATGTGTGTTGGCAAAGAATGTCAACGATGTTAAAGGAATTGAAAATGTGATGAGATCCATTGGATCTACGAGTTGAGAAATCTCAACCATGTGTTGATGGAAGGTCGATGAAATAAATCGCTGCTGACGACGAAGGCTTCAACAATGTGATGAGAGTCATTGATTAGTGAGAGGGTAGGGTTAAATATTAGCCATGGATCATGGTGGGTCCCTTCCCTATACCATAAGGAATGTCCAAGAATAGGACGTTAACCTGTGTTCCAATTGGTATCACTGACATAATTAGAGTCGTCGGATGCTTGGCCCTAGGACCATAGGATCTGATCGTTAATAGATCCTGACCGTTCGTTGATTGATCTAAAGTGGAGGTATGGACCATCAGATATAAATGTCTCATCATTAGGGCACAAGAGAATGAAAGAGTGGGTGTTAAAATCCATGTAATTTAGAGTCGCCAAATCACTTAGGGTTGTTGGATGATTGGTGCGAGGACCAATGGATATAAGATAGGTTTGATTAATGGATCGTCGTCAGAAATTTTGGTTGGGGTCTTTGCAACCCATGAGAATAAAATCCTGACAACGACGATGTGAGGTTCTGTGGGATCGGAACCATGTATCGATGAACCATATGGAAAGCACCACGTCATAGCCACAACTATGACACGTCAGATGACACATGGGATAAGTAGCCACATGGATACCACGTGGTAGTAAGTTGACACTTGGCCAATGAGGGATAAGAAATTTGGAAGGCCATAACATTTGGCTCCTAGATAGGATTTGGGCATACTTACAGCCGTTGGAAATCTCTCGATGTGATGGATAAATTGGTGCCCTCAAGAGTAGACCTCGAGATGTCTAAGAAGAAGAAATTTTTTAATACCTCATCTCTTAAAAGGTACTTAGTGGGTTGGGTGTACTACAGTTCACATTCATGAATGAATTTTTATTCTTAACAGAGCTTAACATTTTACAACCTAATGTTCCTTGGAATGATAATTTAGAAGTAAAATTTCAAGATTCTTAGGAAATTTCAATTGATTGCATAAATAAATAGATTGCATTAAAAATAATGAATCAATATTTCAAAATTTTTGAATTTTTTCTAAAGAAAAAGAAATTAGAACCTAAGGACTTACTCTGTGGTTATGACTTGCACATCGGTGGTGGTGAAGCTACAATACTTGAATAATTTGACATCCTTTCTCTAGTAACATTGGGGTGTCCAAGGATGTGAAAAACTACAACTTTTTCCACAACGAGGAAAGTATAACACTCAATTGATGACATTTGATCGATATAATGACAATTAAACTAGTGTAATGATGGTGCATTGAAATTAAGGTCCATTCAAATTGAATGGAGAGGATATCGAAGATCATGGGGAGGACTTATGAATTGAATGCACACAATTTAGGTGTGCAATGGTGTCTATTGAATAACTCTTAGGGCTTATTTGAATTTGAAAGAAAATTTTGAAAGGCTCCTGATAGGGTGGGGGTGTCGTGGGTTAATATGTAAAACATAATAATATTAACTCCCCCCATCCCCACCCTCCTTTTCTAGAAAATTGAATGTTACTAATTGAAAGATAACTGAAGACTATGAGGATGAATCAAAATTTTACCATTTGAAACTTCTTGATGCCTTTTGGCGTGACTCAAAAGTTCAAAGTAAATAAAAGTCTTGAAGGATTTTAAAACTAGCATATTTTTTGGTAGATAAATTATGAAGAGTACAAATAGTTTTGGATATGTTCGAAAGTCAAAAGTTCACAAATGCCCTGGAACATTCCTTTAATTATGTTATTAAAAACTCAAGGAAACAATTGTAAGGCCTTGAATATTTCAGAGTGCTTTATAAGTTTGAATGCTAGATCCTCTCCAAGGCATGAGTGATTGTTATTTCAGAGGTTAAGTTGTGAAAGCCCCTAATAGTTTCATATATACCTGAAAGTTTAAGTTGCAAGACAATGCAAAAGCCTCCAAAAGATGATGCAATTGGAAAGAAGAATTGAAAGGACATTGACATAACCTTGATTATTTTGGGATGAATCAGAATTGAAAGTTTTGATTTGCCTCAAAATAATGCACACACTTTTGGAGAAGAGATCTTATGAAACAACTTGACACCTTTCATGAGAGATTGAAAGTTTGAAGTTAGAAAATTCCCAAAAGGCTTTTAGGACCTTTGACAAGTCATACTTTTAAATAGTCCCCAAATGTCTCAATGAAAAGGATCCAATAACTTTTGGGGCCTTTTCAATGTTTGAAACCTATGAGAAACCATGACATATTTTGGGAACTTTTGAAAGTAAACCTTAGAAAAGGCCCAAAAGAAACTAGTAGAAGGGGCTGAAAAACTAAGGCATGGGTATAGGAAATATTTGAAAAAAGAACAAGGATTTCTCTTAGTGATTTTTTCCAACTAAAAGAAATATACAATTTAGGAATCAAACATTTAGTTCTTTGGGCCAAGATCCAAGAGATAACCATTGAAATAAAATCAATTAGAGAATAACTTGGCAAACATCATAGGAATGAAAGGAGGGGTCCTCGAAATTTAGAATTTTGGGGAAGCTCTTGAGGTCTCAACAAATTCATGGTGTGTGACCTTTGGAATGACTTAGCGACTATGAAAATGTATGCTAACCAAGTGAATTATTTGTGGGGAAATCCTAGTGAAATAAGGATGAAGATGTTACTTGGAGGAGTTGAACATTTGTGGGGGCAATACCAATACCTCTTGCATTTATTTGAGAAACTCCCTTTTGTTGGAAGCTTGGTTATTGTCATTGATGTCAACCCTAGTCATTGGTTATGGAACCCATTGTTGATCAAGGTATATTGTCATGAAGGATAGTACACATGCATATACAACACCCATGGATTGATATTATACATTGTGCCATTTTCGATGGTAGGTGTGACATCACGTGGATCCTCACAGTTGAGTAGATATGCCTTATAGAAGATGAACATATGAATTTACAAGTCAACCCTGATGATAAGAAAATGAAATATTGTAAAAAATGAAATAATAAGAAGAAGTTACAAGTTGGTCCTATTGTTAAAAAGGAAGTGTCATAAAGAGTATAAATACTCATTGAAGAAAATCTCATTTGAAGTATCCAAGAGTACTGTTCGACAACACAGGTATTCCAACAGAGGACAAACACCTTGAATAACCACCCACACAAACAAATCAAATATCAACACACTGATATTTTGACGTGGTAAAATCCCTATGGGGAAACATCCATGACCCCAACCAACACGACCACTTGGAGCAATTTATTAATGCAAAAGAAAAAGATTACAAAGAGATTTTACAAGAGAGTTTCTCACAATCGATCATCGGAAAATGACCCTCCATGCTCTTTAAATAAAGATCATGGACCAATCGGGTGTTAATCCACAGATCAATGCAATGCTCGTTAAGATTGAGGAGAACATGAACCGTTAGATCACTCTATGTCAGGAAGATATCGTGACCGTCAAATTTCCTAACTACAAATGCATACTAATGCATACTAAAGAAACACAATAAGAAACACACTTTTACCTAACGACACATTAGACCAAGTAGATCTTAACTAAATCCTAAGTGTCTAAATATCCTAACATCCCCCCTTAAGAACAACTTGGGATATTATTGAAGGATTTACAATAGTGACACAATAGGAGAAGGAAGGAGGCATACAATAGGAGAAGGAAGGAGGCATTAGAGCCTATCCCCCTTTAATGAAAACTTCATGAAATCCTAATGTAACACACTCGACTCCTTAATACTCTTTTAAGGGGTGGGGCATCATAATTTGTTTTTTCCTTAACTAACTCATCTCAAATCATCTCTCCGAGACGATTCATTCTCTTCTACTTGACTGTAGATTTCTAACGACTGCTACCGGGTTCTAAACCGACCCTTGGTTTATATCTTACGGCTTCCCGAAGTTCTTCAGGCATTCATTGGTTGAGGGCCACATGATGCCCCCATGGCTTCATCTTGTTAGTATCATCTCTTGGTTCCTACCTCCCATAGGGAAGGTTGATCAATCAACCAATCCAATGATTGGCTTAACCCTCATTTTACACACAGGCTAACGAGAAATTCATAGTTTGACCCTTCGACGCTGAACGTGTCCTTGCTTTCTATGCACGAGACCTCCCTAAGTCCATAACTTCTAAAGTCCCGTAAGCTTGCCACATGGTTCCAACCTTCGAACCTTTTTAGTCTCTCTACAATGCTACATCCCAAATCCTCTAGAGTCCCGAAGTCCAAGACTCCTAGAGTTTCGGTCACTTAACCAACCATGTTGGCTAGGTGGGCACACACCAGGAACTAACACGTAGGAGGGGTCAGGGTGTCACATGTTATGTTCCAATGGGCCTATAGGGTATGTGATACAAATGAATCCAGGTGACACATGGCACATCAAACTAGGGTCCACGTTACCTTGGGTGACATCACTGCACCACGTCACCCTAGACTAACAACCTTCTAACATCTCTTGGATCTCATGGTCGAGATTCAACCACGTATATTTATAGATCTACGACTCTTGTTACCTCGGGGATTTGAAATCCTCTTTTATCTTGAAGTGCCCAATCTTCGAACTAAAGGGGATAGCGCCATGCATCCCCAGTATATCGACGACTGGGAAAGAACCCAATGGATCCCTCAATCTATGGTTCTGGTTACTACACAACTTCGACCTTTGGGGTTTTGGCTTTACTTCCGATCCATTCTATAGAAGCAGGACTTCGATGAAGTACCATGCGTGGGTCCCTCATCCTGGATGATTGGATGGTAGGTGGGCTCCTAACGATCTCCCCCCAAATATACGACTCTCCTTTACTTCATAAATTCAACATTCGGGGAGTTGGATCCCAGTTTAGTCAGTAATATAGGTTCACCTAACCACTAGGGAAAATGCCCAACGTAGGTCAACCTTACAGGTAACCATAACTCTCGGTCGCCTTCAATCAGTTTATGAATATGAGGGCTGCCAATACTCTAAAGTCCTGGACTTCTGGAGCTCCGAAGACAGAAGGAATTAGCTCCCTTAGGCTTAGCCTAAGGTTCCTAGGTGTTGGTCGTATGGATTCTCTCGAACATATCTCTTCCATTCATCTTCTAGATGAAAGGATATTTCCTTTCGAGACTTAAACCTTGCTATCCTTCCCAAGCTTCATCACAAAACTGTTAAGGGTTTGGGCACGATATCCCTGTCACACAACAATGAGTCTGAAGGGGATAGTCTCTTTAGAAGGATAAGTCTAGATTGATGCAATACTTTCTATCTCGACTGTCTTATAAGTTTATGTCCCAAGGCACCTTGAAGGCTAGGTTGGGGCACATAGACAATCTATCAGAAGCATAAGTTCACAAGAAGAAAAACACGTACACATAACTTAACCATTTCAATACATAAACCATTTATAGATATATAAATACATGCATGCATCCATTATTCCAACTTCAAAGAAAAAAACATGAAAACACTTACCAGAAGCAGAAGACGTGATGTGACTGCTGAAAGGGATGCCCGTTTCCACCCAACCATAGGCTCAGTCACTCCTAACGGATTTACCAGTAGCCACCCCTGAGCTAGACCATGATGCTTTGAGATATAATCCTTTCTTATGGCTCAAGGATAGTAGGGACAAAGGTTACTCTCCTCCCCTCGCAGGATCTTGGAAACGGTATTCACTATACCAAGCAAGGAGGATCACCTGAGTACTTCCTCAGTCACTCAACAACCTCATTTATCATCTTGTATCATAACCCTGCTAGCCATTTCCTGTGACCAAAACACACTCATTTCTTCCTTGAACCCAAGAGCTTAGTCTCTTGTCTCTGCACTCTTCACAGGTCTTCCTTTGCCCACCACACCTTCCTTTCTTTCCTTCATGAGAAAGATTGCATGTGGCTCTAATTCCCAGTTTGTGGTCAGGTCTGAAATCCTTACAGATGGGTGCTCTGCCCCATCCACTGATTATCTCTTGAGGAGGTATTCCCACCTACCAACCTAAATTTAATTCATTCCTGGGTCAGAGGATTGTTCTAGTCCTGAGAAATTAAATCCAGTAAGGTACTGGTTTGGTATAGATTAACGCAACCATTCCTGGTCCCCTTCACCATCTCTTTCATAGAATTCATGATCTCTATTAGCTCAACCCCCTTACAACAGTCATGCAACACTTATCCATTTTCTAGTAAATTACATAATTTACATTCATTGACCTTTTACACAAAGGTCCATCAAATCAAACATTCACACATATTGAGTTTTCCATAGTCTCTTGGCCAATATAGTTATATTTACAAACTGGGGGAAACAAGGTGTTAAAATTCCCTCCCCCTTAAAGGAACATCATTGTTACACATTATTTTCGTCATCCCAATGACCGTTAATGATGTAAACCTATCTTTTTCCTTTAGAGGGGCTAGTGGCCTGAGTTCCTGAAGAGAGAAGGGATAATAACTTTTCTTGAGAAAAGAAGTTTCATTTTCCTTTGTAAAATCCCTATAAAAAAGGAAGTTCATTGGCTGCATTATAGCTAGGGTGCGAGAATGCCTGATTCTCGTAGGCTACATCATAGCTAGGTCATGAGGAGTTCACAGTCTGCTCTATAGGTAGGGTGCGAGAATGCTTACACGTGGGAAAAATGAGCGTTTTCTCGAATCTTCTAGAAGAAGAAACTTCCATGGTGAGGTGGCATCTGAATGGTTTGGATCTTACTCACTTTCATGATTTAGTGGGATCATCCTAACCTCCTCACCTTATACTCTTCATCTTATAAAAGGAGAGGAGATCTTATGGAGAAGGGCTAAGTTGGATTTGGCTTGGAATTATTAGCTTGGTTAGAGTGGCTTTGAGATTATTAACAAAATTGGCGACTCCACTGGGGATCGAACCCAGAATATTTGGTTTTGCTTACCTAAATGGTTCTTATATGCAGATGGTATCACCTCCACCATAGGTCAATTATGTGGCATTGTCGCCCATAGCTTCAACTTCCGATGACTTAGATCCAGTAGTTGACATGGTGATCTCTTCGATAGGGTTGTTAGAACCTGATCTCTTTACCTTTGTCGCGACACTCGACACGGTGTCCTTCCAGAGTGTGTTTCTTCCTTCCAGTGAATACCTCTTGGAAGCCATGATCGAGTTTTGTCCCTTGAAATGGTGTCATTCCGGAGCATTATCCTCTTAGAATCCATGATCAAGAAGAGAGACTTCCGAGGATAGTTTTTGCGTCTCCGAGGCAACCTCATTAAAAAATGAAACAGAGGTCTTTGAGCACGGTTTTCTGATTTCAAGCTCATTAAAAAATTAAACCAGCTACGAGGATAGTTTTACGCCTCTGTGGAAACCTCGATAAAAAATGAAACAAAGGTTACGAGGGTAGTTTTATGTCTCTGTGGAAACCTCGTTAAAAAATGAAACAGAGGTTATGAGGATAGTTTTTGCGTCTCTGTGGCAACCTCGTTAAAAAATGAAATAGAGGTTATGAGCATAGTTCATGTTTCTTTGTCAAGCTCGTTAAAAAATGAAACAAATGTCTGGGGCTTATACCTAGAGTCACGAGCATAGTTCTTCTCATGTGTCAAGCTCATTAAAAAATGAAACAACTTCCCCCTCTCTGTTTGAGTCAAGTCCTTCGTCTAGTATTTGAAGCTTCATTTCCTCCACCTTTGTCATTGGATGAAACAAAGCTTGGGGGCAATACTTCTAGCCTCTGGACTTCATGCTGAAGTAGAGCCACTAGTTTCTTAAGCTGGGGGCTAAGTACCAATCATCCATGTGTTATGTGTTGGGAAGTCCAAGCATAGTTTTCTATGGTTCAAGCTTGTGTAAAAATGAAACCACTTACCTCAAGCATAGTTTCCTCTGGTTCAATATTGTGTAAAAATGAAACCGGGTCCAAGCATAGTTTCCTCTGGTTCAAGCTTGTGTAAAAATGAAACCAGGTCCAAGCATAGTTTTGTTTTGTTTTAAAGCTTGCGTAGAAATCAAAAAAATTCTGAGCTTAGTCTTTGTTCTTTCTTATGCTCGTTAATACATGAGAATAAGTTACGGATATTAGTATTTGTTATTTCTCATTCTCGTAAATCAATGAGAATGTAACCGAGTATAATTTTATCACTTTTTCGGACTCGTAAAGGTTATGCGAAAAGGGAACCCACTGGAGTTCCCTTTAAGCTCTTTTCATACTTTCTAAACATGAAAATATTACCGAGTGACCTTGTTCTTTTCACGCTCGTTAAAGTATTTAAAGAAAATGTCTATTGAGCGATAGTTTATGTCTTTTTCGGTCTCATCAGACAACTCTACGAAAAAGGAACTGAGAGAGTTCTCTTTAAGTGTTTTTCAGACTCTCTAAACATGAAAAACCCTCGAGTTTTCTTTCTTTGGACTCATTAAACAAACATCGAAAGGCCCATAGGGGACCGAACCACTCCTTCTTAGGGTTCATTAAACATACTCTTGGGGACTCATCCGAAGGATGAGCTTAAATTGACAAGCATATGTTATCCTCCTGAAGCTTGCGTAAAAATAAAGAGGTACTCGCCAGAAATGGTGGGGGAAAAATTGGGAAAGAAATGTGTCTAAACATGTATTCCATGGAAGAGTCGCTTTTGAACATGACACCCTTTCAATCGCCTTGTGTCTAGGTTGGAAAATCCACTTGTCTCTTGATCATACTCCTATAAGATTACAAATTGGTCTGTGATCCTTGTCGTTGAGTCAGTATTTCCAAGACAATTGTCGTGTCGTCAATATGTTCAAAGAGAAATTCAACCCATAAATCCTTCTATTGCCTCGACCATTTCTGTAGTCCTTAAGCCTTCTATTGCGTCATCCATCCCTGAGTCAGTCCTAAATCACTTGTTACTCTGACCTACATCAAATCTTGTTACTTGTTTCATGTCAATTATGGGGGATACATTAAGGCCCTCCTGTGATTAGTCTTTTCCTGTCGACTTCAACTCATTATCCAGGAATCTGACTTAGAAACTAATTGGTATCTTGGAACTTGCATGCCTCAATGGCAGGTTTCCTCGCTTTCGACAATGGGTTTTCATTATTGACCCCTGATCGAGAGATTCTGCCGAGTGTTCGACTTCAGCTCATTAATTCACATTCGTTGGATTGTACTAGTGTACCTTGGGAGTCATTGATATTAATGGTGATTTCCCTCACACTTGTTAACAGTTCTCATCATTGACCGGTAATCAAGTGGTTTCTACCATGTTCGACTCCAACACATGTATTCACATGGTTAGATTCATACTATAGAGTGGTGGATATGAAGACCCTGGATATTTTTTGTCAGATTCAGGTTGCATTGGAGTATACTCAAATTGTATTGGTGCATAGATCCATAGTGTATGTCTGGTGGCTATGTTCAAATTTGAGTCTTTAACACATAGATCCACAATGTATTTTTGGTGGCTATGTTCAGATTTGAGTCATATTGGCATGGATCCACATTGTATGTTAGGTAGCCATGACCTATCTTACTTGACATGGATCTTCATATGTCGGAATTTATGCTTTGATTCATTTGTATTTTGAGTATGGGAATGCCTACCTTAGTGACGATATATTATTGTACTGTATTTCCTTATTTGTTGGCAGGTTTCCAACCGACTGTTCCTTGTTCCCTACACACACTCGACAAATTATTTCAGCTATCACTCTGTTCTAACTTCATACTTTGGGGGGCTCTCTGTTACACATTATTTTCGTCATCCCTATGACCGTTAATGATGTAAGCCTATCTGTTGCCTTCAGAGGGGTTAGTGGCCTGAGTTCCTGAAGAGAGAAGGGAGAAGAACTTTTCCTGAGAAAAGAAGTTGCATTTTCCTTTGTAAAAACCCTATAAAAAAGGAAGTTCATAGGCTGCGTTATAGCTAGGGTGCGAGAATGCCTAATTATCATAGGCTGCATCATAGCTAGGTCGTGAGGAGTTCGCAGTCTTCTCTATAGGTAGGGTGCGAGAATGCTTACACGTGGGAAAAATGAGCATTTTCTCGAATCTTCTAGAAGGAGAAACTTCCATGGTGAGGTGGCATCCGAATGGTTTGGATCTTACTCGCTTTCATGATTTAGTGGGATTATCCTAACCTCCTCACCTTCTCCTCTTCAACTTATAAAAGGAGAGGAGCTCTCATGGAGAAGGGCTAAGTTGGATTTGGCTTGGAATTATTAGCTTGGTTAGAGTGGCTTTGAGATTTGCTTTGTCAAGATAGATTGTGAATATTATCAAATTTGTGCTCTCAGAATTATTGGAATGGAAGTGTGTGGGGAACGAAGGATAGTTGGAAGGGATCTTACGACATCAAGGCCACGGTTGTGATCTCTCTTTCACATTTAATATGACACAGTAATATGATTCTTTCCTATAAAGCTTGTTGTGTTTTATTGTATGATTCCTTGATCACATACATATGTTTATATTGAGTTTATGCTATTACTATCACTTTGGTTGGTTGTGTTCTTTTGAAGGTTCATCATTGTATGAGCGTTGGAATGGAGATAGGATGGCAATGGCGAGAGGAACCAACATTTAAATGGCATGTCAGCCATCCCTCTTTAGTTAGTAAATTCAATATTTAAAACTTAAGGAAAGCGTCATGTTCTGGTGTGTTTTGTTCTAGATCTAGGTGGATCTAGGGAGATCAGTTAGTGTCTGCACCTATCGATTTATCCAATAAAAATCGTCCTCGATGTTATATTTTTCAACATTCTCTGTATATATAGAATTAAACAAAAATGGATATGCCCGTCTCATGGCATCCTCCAGTTCCCACATAGCCTCATTTGGGCCAAAGTGTTTCCAATGCACCTTTACCTGTGCAATGGTTCGGTTCCTAAGTGGGGTTTCCTTCCTGTCTAGTATGCATTGAGGTTATAGTAGGAATTCTCTCCCCGACTCCACCTGGATCACAGACTAGTCAATTATATGATTAGAATCATGTACATATTTCTTCAATAATAAAACATGGAAAACATTTTGTGCCTTTACTATGGGAGGGAGTGCTAGCCTATAGGCTATAGGTTCCACTCTATATAAGACTTCAAAGGGTTCATAATACCGAGGTGCCATATTGGCACAAGCTCCCATTCTCAGGGAACTCTTCCTGGGCTTAACGCTGAGATAGACATGGTCTCTTGTCTTGAACTCTCTGGGAGTTCTCTTTCTGTCAGCATAACTCTTCTGTCTATCCTGAGCAATTTTCAAATTTTTCTTTATCTGAATCACTTATTGTTTCATTTCTTTCAGCATGTCGGTTTCGATTGTAATTCTATCCACTAGATTACTCCAACTGATTGGAATCTTTCAATGTCTACCATAGAGGGATTCAAAAGGGATCATATTCAGTGACTCTTGATAACCGTTGTTGTAGGAAAATTCTACCAATGGTAGGTAGTCTTCCCACTTCTTAGGTTGATGCATTACATGAATCCTTAACATGTATTCTAATACATCATTTACTCTTTCTTTCTGTCCATCAGTTTGAGGGTGGTAGGATGTACTAAAAAACAATTTAGTCTCAAAACCGATCGTTAAGGACTTCTAAAAACTTGAAGTTAACTTGGTGTCTCTGTCAGATATAATCTCCCTAGGCATGCCATACAGTATGAATATCTCCTTCATGAAGATGGTGGAAATATCTAATGCCTTACAAGTTGACTTGACAGGGATGAAGTGAGAAGAATTTCTCAATTTTTCCACCACTACCATGATGGCATCATTCTTCTTGGCCGATTTTGGTAATCTGGTGATGAAATTCATGGAGATGGTTTCCCATTTCCATTCTGGAATTGATAGAGGTTGTAAAAAACCTGCTAGGTGCTAGTGTTCTGCCTTAACTTGCTGGAATTCTAGACACTCAGCTATATAGTCAGCTATGTACTTTTTCAATCCAGGCCAATAGAATTGTTTCCTAGCGGTCGTGATCATTTTTTGATAACCTAGATGACCAATATATGGTCTCTTGTGTAGTTCATCCATTATGAACCTCTTCAAGTCGCCACAACTTGGGATATACAATCTGTTTTTGTAAGTCAACAGGCTTTCATCGAGCATCTGATAGCCTTCATACTTTATCCCTGTAGGCTCTTTCCTTAGGTATGAGGTCACAATATTGAAGAATGCATCTGTTTCTTGTGCATTCCTGACTCTTTCCCTGACATCCGTTTCACAGGTGCTTACCACTACTAGGTGAATCATTTTCACACTTCTGCTAAGGGCATCGACCGCCCTATTTTCCTTTCCTTTGATGTGTTTGATTTCGAAATCAAACTCACTAAGGAGAGCCATCCACCTAGCTTTCCTGCGATTGAGTTTTGCTTGATCAAGCAGGTGCCTCAACCCACAATGGTCTATCATAATTACAAATATCCTACTGAGGAGGTAATGCCTCCACATTTTTAAAGCGTGCACTATGGCAACCAACTCTAGATCATGGGTCACATAATTGATTTCATGCTCATTCAATTTTCTAGATTCGTAGAAAATTACACATCCTTCTTTCATAAGGAATCCTCCGAGTCCTTCCCTACATGCATATGTACACAAAAGGAAGTCATTATTAGGGTCTACAATCTTCAACACGGGCGCATGGGTTAGAAGGTATTTTAGTTCCTGAAATATTTATTCACATTCTGATGTCCAAGTGAATTTAACCCCCTTTTTATAAGAGCCAGTGATTGGACAACCAATCTTGGAAAATCCTTTTATGAACCTTCTATAATATCCTGCTAAGCCCATAAAGTATTTGATATCAGATACATCCTTTGGGGTAGGCCATTCCATAATAGATCTGATCTTTTCAGGGTCTACTGCCACCCTTTCTTTAGAAATAACATGGCCTAAGTAATGTACTTGCTTCTGGAAAATTTCACACTCACTAAACTTAGTGTAGAGATGATTCTCTCTTAGTACTTGTAGCACTAATTTAATATGTTCTTCATGCTCCTCTCTATTATTGGAGTAAATTAGGATATCATCAATGAAAACCAATACAAATATGTCTAGGAATTTGCTGAGTACATTATTCATCAAGCACATAAAAGTGGCGGGCTCATTGGTTAATCCAAATGGCACCACCACAAATTCATAGTGACCATACCTTGTCTTGAAGTATGTTTTGTGGATGTCTTCATCCTTGATTCAGAATTGATGGTATCTTGACCTTAAGTGAATCTTTGAGAAAATGGAAGCACCACTTAATTGTTCAAACAAGTCATCGATTCTTGGTAAGGGATACTTGTTCTTTATGGTTGTCTTATTGAGTTGTCTATAGTCTATGCAGAGTCAGAGTGTGCCATATTTCTTCTTCAAAAACAAGACGGGTTTTCCCCATGGGGACATGTTAGGTCAGATGTAGCCTTTATTAATCATCTCCTTTAACTGTAACTTGAGCTCAACTAGCTCTAGTGTACTCATCCTATAGGGCGCTCTAGACACTGACACTACTTCTGGTACAAGTTATATGGAGAAGTCAATGTCTCTTCTCGGAGGTAGACCTGATACCTCTTCTAGAAACACGTCTTTATACTCTCTTAATATGGGATGGTCCTCTAGGTTTGGTTTGTCATCCTCAACAAATTCCAACACCTATATTACATATAGAGGACATCCTTTTATGCAATACTTTTTCATTTGAAGGGGTGATATTTGTCTCACTGAGATAGGCCTATGAGTCCCTTGGAGGGTCATTTTTCTCCCTTCTTCATTCTCACACTCCAAAGTTTTATGGTAACAGTCCAATTTAGTTTTATAAGTGCCAAACCAGTCCATACAAATCAACAGGTCATAAGAACCTAGGGGAAGTATGTTAAGGGTCACTTGGGTGGGAAATCCATCCATGATGAATTGGCAAGATGGTATGACCTCTGATACTTTTCTTTTGGTTCCAGTGGCTAGTTGTAAAAACCATGGATTAACATGTCTAATTGGTTTCAATTTATACTTTTCAATAGCCCGAGGGGCCACATAACTCAAATTAGAACTAGGGTAAATTAAAATAGAAACTAGACAGTTGGCGATCATACCTTCTATGTCCACCACGGAAGCTTTGTGGTCAACTTGTTTATTATCCAAAGCTTCATAAATCCACGACATGCTCCTAGCCACATCATTGACTGTGGTAGATTCTTGGATATTGTAGACTCTCCCACTGTTCTGCTGTTTGTATGGACAATCCCTCAGTAGATTTTCTTCTCCACAAACCCAACATTTCAAGGGTTCCTTCTTTTAGTTATCAATCTTTCCCTGGGGTTTCTCCAAAAGGTTTATTTCCACTCTAGGAGGGGAAAGTTTTTTGATATACACTTTTATTAGGAAGGTTTATCCTATAGTTCGGATTTGAACCCCTTCTTATTGAATCTCGAACTGCTCTTCTTCTTCCAGTCCTCGCAAGGTTCTTTCTGACTCCCGAACTATTCATAACAATACCCTGCCTTCCAGATAATGTCTTCTAAGGTCTTTGGCCCGTCAAACTCAATCCTATTCCAGTAGGTATGAGGTAACCCATTATTAAATCATTTCACTTTTACCTTTTCATCCTTTATGTAGGGTACATACCTCAACAACTCAAGGAATTTATTGACATATTCATCTATGATGAGTTGTCCCAACTTGAGTTCATAGAACTCCTTAGTCTTCCCATCAAAGTATTTCTATGACAGATACTTCTTCTTGAAGTGTTTCTCAAACTGTTTCCATGATAAGTCCTCTTCATGGATTCCTTTCAAATTCCTAAGGTTTTCCCACCAAATGGAAGCCTTTCCATTCAGGTTGAAGATGGATATTCAAGCCTTCAAGTTTTCAGAGTAGTCATGGACTCTGAAGTGCTTCTTTAAACACAACAACCAAGATTTTGCCTCTTCTCCTTTCTCAATATATCCTTTGAAAGAGGGTGGTTTTGATTTATTGCACTCTTTAGGGTCATGACTTTTGGAATGATTTTGCTTCTTTCCTTTCCTTTGAGAATGTGAGATAGTTTTTCCACTAGAGGATCCCTCAGATTCGCCAATTTCCCCTCCATAGGACTCTCTCGATGAGTGTCCCCTGCTTCTAGGTTGGGAATTCCTTGAGGTACTCCTACCAGTGTGGCCACTTATGGGACCACATTTTCATATCTCAGGTGGACTTTGATTTCTCTTCGTATGTCGTCGGTCCACCTGACTGGTTGCGGGTCCATGCTGCAGCTACCTTTGTATGTCGAATAAGCTTTGCAACAAGACTACATTAATTTCCATTTTTTTTTCTTGATCTTTTATCAATCTCTTGTTGTTGGCGTTGCAACTATGTAATTCGGCCATGAGGCTCCTTATAGTTTCATCCAGATATGGAGGGGTTTCCATTGCCCTCCTTTCATCAGATTCTTTGTCTCTATTGTGGGATACCTCCCCCACTTCATGGTGTGTCACCATCCTTTGTACTTGTAGTTTTATCGTGATTTACTAACTTCTTGAGTGCTGACAAAACACTAACTATTAGCCAACAGTCTATTAGTTTACGAAAAACACACAGTTCATATTTCTTAGATACACACACATAGAAGAAGGTTTCATTCTTTTCTTTAGTAAAAGTTTAACTAGACTTTTTAGGAAAGAGGTAAGATAGGGCGTCACCCTTAAAGTTATTTAAATATGGTATTTACACAACTCGTCCATGAGCCCAAGTAGGCCAAGCGCTGTAACCATGCTCTGATAACAATTTGTAACACACCCAACTCCTTAATACTCTTTTAAGGGGTGGGGCATCATAATTCATTTTTTCCTTAACTAACTCATCTCAAATCATATTTATGAGATGATTCATTCTTTTCTACTTTCCCGTATCTTTCTAACTAATTCTACCGATTTCTAAACCGACTCTTGGTTTATATCTTATGGCTTTCCAAATTTCTTTAGGAATTCATTGGTTGAGGGCCAGGTGATGCCCCCGTGGATTCATCTCGTTAGTATCATCTCTTGGTTCCTACCTCGCGTAGGGAAGGTCCATCCGTCAACCAATCTAACAACTATCTTAACCCTCATCTGACACACAGGCTAACGAGAAATTTGGAGTTCGGTACTTTGGCGCTGAGCATCTCCTTGCTATCTATGCACGAGACCTCTCAAAGTCCCGCAAGATTGCCATGTGGTTCATACATTTTTGTTCTCTCTACAATGCTACATCCCAAATCCTTTGGAGTCCCGAAATCCCAGACTCCTGGATTTTGGGTCACTTCACCAACCACATTGGCTAGGCAGGCACGCACCAGGAACTGACATGTAGGAGGGGTAAGGGTTACATGTGTGACATTCAAATGGGCCTATAGGGTATGAGATACACACAAATACAGGTGACACATGTTACATTCCAATGGGCCTATAGGGTATGTGATACACGCAAATATGAGTGACACGTGGCACGTCAAATTAGGGTCCACATCAACCTGGGTGACGTCACTACACCACGTCACCCCAGACTGACAGCCTTATAACATCCCTCGGATCTCATGGTAGATATACTACCATGAATATTTATAGATCTATGGGTCTTATTACCTCGGGTATTTGACGTTCGGGAGTTTTGCAATGCGAAATCCTCTTTTCTCTCGAAGTGCCTGATCTCTGAACTAAAGGAGCTAGCGCCATGCGTCTCTGGTATATAAACGACTGGGAAAGAACCTGATGGATCCCTTGATCTACGGTTCTGGATAATTTGCGGCTTTGGCCTTTGGGGTTTTGGCTTTAATTCTGATCCATTCTCTCAAAGTAGGAGTTCGCCGAAGTACCATGTGTGGGTCGCTCCTCCAGGATGATTGAACGGTAGGCAGGCTCCTAACGAGCTCCCCCCAAATCTATGACTCTCCTTTACTTCGTAACTTCAACATTCATGGATTTGGAACCTGGTTTAGTCAGTAAGATAGGTTCACCTAACCACTAGGGAAACTTCCCAATGTCGGTCAACCTTATGGGTAACCGTAACTCTCGGTCACCTTCAACCAATTTATGACTATGAGGGTTGACAATACTCCGAAGTCCAAGACTTCCGAAGCTCCAAATCCAGAAGGAATTAGCTCCCTTAGGCTTAGCCTAAGGTTCGTATGCATTGGTCATATGGGTTCTCTCGAACATATCTCATCCATTCATCTTCTATACGAAATGATCTTCCCTTTAGAGACTTAAATATCACTATCCTTCCTCAGCTTCATCATGATATTGTTAAGGGCTTGGGCATGATATCTCGGTTGCACAACAAGGAGTTTGAAGGGGATAGTTTCTTTAGATGGATAGAGCTATATTCTTGCAATACTTTCATTCTTGGCTGTCCTATAGGTTTATGTCCCAAGGAACCTTGAAGGCTAGGTTGGGGCACATAGACAATCTACCAGAAGCATAATTTCACAATAAGAAAAACGCATACAAATAACTTAACCATTTCAATACAGAAACCATTTATAAATATATAAATACATGCATGCATCCATTATTCCCAATTCAAAGAACAAATCATGAAAACAATTATCAGAACTAGAAGACGTAATGCGATTGTTGAAAGGGGTGCTCATTTCCACCCAACCATAGGCTCAGTCACTCCTAATGGATTTACCACTAGCCACCCCTAAGCTAGACCATGATGCTCTGAGATATAATCCTTTCTTCCGGTTCAACGACAATAGGGACAAAGGTTACTCTCCTCCTCCCGCATGATCTTGGCAACGATATTCACTATAACAAGAAAGGAGAATCACCTGATTACTTCCTTAGTCACTCAACAACCTCATTTATCAACATGTATCATAACCCTGCTAGCCATTTCCTGCAACCAGAACACGCTCCTTTCTTAGTTCCTCCTTGAACCCGAGAGATTAGTCTCTCATCTCTGCACTCTTCACATGTATTCCTCTTCCCACCACACCTTCCTTTATTTGCTTCCTCAACAAGATTGCATGTGGCTTGAATTCCTAGTACGTGGTCAGGTCTGAAAGCCTTACAGATGGGTGATCTGCCCCATCCCCCCATTAACTCTTGAGGAGGTCTTCCCACCTACCAGCCTGACTGTAATTCATTCCTGGGTCAGAGGACTGTTATGTTCTGGAGCAATTAGATCAAGTAAGGTACTAGTTTGGTGGAGGTTAGCGAAACCATTCCTGGTCCCCTTCACCATCTTTTTCATAACATTCATGGTCTCTATTAGCACACCCCTTGTAATATACTAGATATAAAAAGTATGAAGAACAAAAATAAAATGCTAGAAATGGCAGAATAACAATAATATAACTAGCATAATCTCCACAATAACACATAAATGATATAAGCACAACAACAGAAATAACACTTTGATTCATAAAGCAATGTTCACGGGCCTCTTCGAGGGGGCAACCTCTAGTTGAGGAACACTCTGTTACAATAATCTCCAAGCTAGGTTTTCATACCCTCGACCCTTATTTATACTAAATATGTCTATCAAGAGAAGCATCTAGAGGAAGATCCTTCTAGAAGCGGAAGATTCTATTAGGTCTTTTTACATCCACCTTATTCTGTTTTATTGAAAGGCCTTATTAATATTGACCTTTATTACATCTGGATATATTGATCTACCTATGTGCGGGTTAGGACCCTAACATGTCCGCCCCCTTAAAAGCAACCTTGTCCTCAAGGCTTGAGATGTGGAAACTGCTGCAGAATGGTAGCTGGTTCCCAAGGGCCATCTGTTGGAGTTGTATCTTTCCACTGGATTAGCACTTCCTTGATGGTTCTCTGACAAAGGCGATGCTCACGCTGGTCCAAAACTGCTTCTGGTTGTAGCCAAATGGATCATTTTTCAGCTAGCTCGGGAAGGTTGGTTTGAATTTGGCACCTAGTTTCAATCACCTTCTTTAAGCATGAAACATGAAAAACATGATGTAGCTTCGACTGACTGGGCAGAGCTAACTGATAGGAGACTTGTCCCACACATTTGAGAACTGTATAAGGACCATAAAATTTGGGCGCTAGCTTCTGACAATGCTTGGACTTGAGGGAAGTTTGCTTGTATGGTTGCAGTCACAGAAACACCTGACCCCCTTCTGTAAATTGACGTTCAGAGTGAACTTGGTCTGCTTGTTTCTTCATGCAATTCTGTGCCATGACCAAGTTCTCTTTAAGGTTACGAAGAATATCCTCTCGAACTGTAAGTGTTTGGTCAAATGCCTAGATCTTCAAGGTACCCAGTAAGTATGAGAGAACTAAAGGTGGATTCTGTCCATATATTGCTTCAAAAGGAGTCATGCGTGTAGCTGTATGGTAGGAAGTGTTGTACCACCATTTAGCTAGGGGTAACCATTGAGCCCATTGAATTTTCTTTTTAGAGGAAAAACACCTCAGATATGTTTCCAAACAATTGTTGACAACTTCCGTTTGATCATCAGTCTGGGGATGATAAGCTGTGCTGAGATGCAATATGGTGCCCTGTAGCTTAAACAGTTCTTGCCAAAAATTGCTTGTGAAAGTTGGGTCACGATCAGAAACAATAGAGTGCGGCATGCCATGAAGCTTGAAGACCTGGTCCATGAAAATTTGAGCCACCATGGATGCAGTAAATGGGTGTTGAAGAGCACATAAATGAACATACTTGGAAAGGCGATCCACAACCACCATTATGACTGATTTATTTCTCGATTTGGGTAAGCCGGTAATAAAGTCCATAGAGATATCCTTCCAAATAGCAGGTGGAATCGGAAGCGGTTGTAGTGTGCCCGGAGATTTGAATGTTTCTCCCTTGTTGCATTGACACACCTCACATTTAGTGACAAAATTATGGATGTCCTGTTTCATACCATCCCAGAAAAAAGAACATTTGACCCTGTCATAGGTTTTGGTGAACCCGAAGTGCCTCGCTGTGGGTGTAGCATGAAGCTAAGAAAGTACCGTGGATTTAAGCTTTGATTGTTTTCTTAAATACAAATGAACTTTGTATCGAAGCTCATCTCGGAGCCAAGAGTACCCTGGGGGGGTTGGAGCATTTGTTTGCAATTGCTGGATCATATGCAAACTTTTGGGATCTTGTAGCCATTCCTTGCGCACAGCTTGGAGCTAATCTGGTACAATGAAGGAAAGAGAAAAAAGGGATCCTTCTTCTTCATATTTTTGGGACAGTGCATCCGCCACCACATTGTGTTTTCCCTTCTTTTAAATGATCTCATAATCATATCCAAATAGCTTAGTCACCCATTTTTGTTGCTCCAGGGAGGAAATGTGTTGTTCCAAAAAGTAATTGAGGCTTTGATGGTCTGTCTTAATTTGGAAACATTTCCCCAAGAGATAAGGGTGCCACAGATCAACGACATGCATAATAGTGAACATTTCCTTTTCATAAATGGGTTTGCCCAGATTCCTTTCAGATAGTTTCTTGCTGGTGAAGGCCAAAGGTCGACCCTCTTGCATAAGGACAACACCGATTCCTTTCCCTGAGGCATCACATTCCAACACAAAGGTCTTTGTGAAATCAGGAAGGGCCAGAGCTGGAGTGGTGCACATGGCCGTCTTCAAGGTTTGAAAATCTTAAGCAGCGACTGGAGTCCAAGTGAAAGAGTTCTTTTTGAGGAGAGTAGTGAGAGGTGCTGCAATCTTTCCATAATTCTTAACAAACTTGCGACAATACCCTATTAAGCCCAAAAATCCACACAAGATTTTGAGAGTGTTTGGGCGCAGCCAGTCTTGCATAGCTTCAATATTTTTCAGATCCACCCTGATGCCATCCTTGCCAACTAGATGACCCAAGTATTCTACTTCTAAGGCACCAAAAGCACATTTAGATTGTTTTAGGAAAAGTTGGTGCTGAGAGAGTAGATGGAGAACTCGATCCACATGAGTAAGATGGTCTATCCAGGTTTTGCTATAGATGAGGATATCATCAAAGAAAACTAAGACAAAATGACAAAGAAAGGGACGAAATACATGATTCATGAGGTTTTGGAAGGTAGAGGGGGCATTACACAAGCCAAAGTGCATGAACAAAAACTCATAGTGGCCCTCATGAGTTCAAAAGGCCGTCTTGGGAATGTCTGCCTCTTTCATACGTATCTGGTGATAGCCCGAGTGAAGATCAAGTTTAGTAAAGAATTGGGTGCCACTCAATTCATCCAGGAGGTCATCAATGACAGGAATGAGAAATTTGTCTTTAATGGTCAGTTTGTTGAGGGCACGAAAGTTAGGAAACATTCTCCAAGAACCTTCTTTCTTCAGGACCATGACTATAGGAGAAGAGTAAGGGCTCATACTAGGGAAAATAACGCATGCATTAAGGAGTTCCTAGAACATTTTCTCAATTTCATTTTTTTGTGAAAAGGGGTGGTGATATAGACGAATATTGGGAGGAAGGCTTCTGGGTACAAGGGGAATGGAATGATCATGAACACCACGGGAAGGAGGGAGTCCTTGGGGAGTGAAAAATACAATTTGATGTTTAGAAAGGAGGGCTTGGAGGTCTTGCGGCACCGGGGGTGTCTCTATTGCTTGTATGGCATGGAGTTGGGCAATGACACCAGAATGACCTTTTTTGAGTAGCTTTTCCATGTGATGAGAACTAATGACCTCAGGTGAACCAACAATGATGCCTTGGAATTTATATTGGTGGCCTTGTTGGTCGAATTACATGGTTAATGCCTTAAAATCCATGAGAATGGGACCCATAGTTCTTAGCTAGTATGCACCCAACACAATGTCACAACCACCCATGTTGATAGAAAACATATGGGATTTCAGGTGGTAGTCACCAATTTGGAGACACACATTTTCACAACGCCCTCCACATTTCATGGAACCACCATTGGAAATCATAATTTGGAAATTGTTGACGGCATGGATGTAGCAATGAGTTTCTTGGGAAATGCGGCGATGAATAAAATTATGGGTGCTTTCACTATCAACCAGAATTATGACCTTCCGATGCTTGATGTAATGGATTAAATTGAGAGTTTGGGGAGCGGAGAAGCCAGTGAGAGCATTGAGGGAAATGAATGGTTCCACTTCGGGAGGGTCTGAGGGAGGGATTATGTCAATGATTTCAGGTGACTCAGACATAAGGGGAGTTTCAACATCCTCTTCTGAAATATCCTCAGAGATGGCCATAAAAAGATTTTGTTCCTTACACTTGTGTCCTGAGAAATATTTGTCATCACAATTATAACAAAGGCCTTTGAGTTGGCATTCAACCATTTCAACCTTGGTCAATTTTTGGATCTTTAATGGGGCAGAGGGAGTAGTGGGATTTACAGGTTTAGGGTGAGGGATAAAGGCGGTTTTTCGGTTTTGAGAGGATACAACCTGTTGTGCTTCTTTATCTCTTTTAGTAGCCTCCACACAACTTGAGGGTTGAGCCATGAGGACATGGGCCTGAATCTCATCTTTGAGGCCATTGATAAAACTCTCTTGAAAGAAAGCATCGGTCATGCCCTCTATTCGAAAAGCCAGGCACTCAAAGGCAACTATGAAGTCTTCTATTGTTCCTGATTGTTTCAACTTTGTCAAATGACCCAAATGGTTGGTGTCCATGTCAAAGTGTTTATAAAGCTCAGTCACAAATTTGGTCCAAGCAATATACCCTTGACGGGAAGTTTTTCTCCATTGCCACCATTGCCAACGTTCTTTATCTAGATGGAGAACACCATACCAGAGTTTGGCCAAGTCATCTGTAATGCTGTATAAAGAGAAATAATGTTCCATTTTAGTTACCCAACCTGTGGCATCCGATCCATCAAATTTGGTCACATCCACCCTCAGAAGGCATAGGTCACGTTGAAAGTGATGTGGCTGAAAGGTATGGGAATGGGAGGAATGTTCACTTTCAGTCTTTGGAGGTGCATCAAAGAAAGGGTCATCTTTAGGGATCTTCAGTTTGGTGCAGAGTGATGCAAAGACAGATTCAAGCTGGGTGGTCAATTCTTGTTTGAATTCCTCCATTGAGGACTGCATGGTTGTATTTATGGTTGTATTGATGGATGTATCGATGGAGGGAACAATAGCACTGAGTTGTTTCACTTATTTTTGGGTCTTGAGGAAACCAGATTGCAAGGTGTTGAAGCGAGCTTCTAGGTCTTGGCTACGGGTATGGGCCATGAGGATGGGTGAACTGAAAAGGGGCGGGCGGGGTCAATTTTTTTTCCAAAAAATGATATGGATGAATGTGTTAATGGAGAAGAGATGAATCCAATGGAATAGGTCTCAAATAATGGTGAGATTTTTTTCCAGACTTACACCTGCGGAGTTATACTCCGATCTGAAGAATACTGTAGCGATGAAATCCCCAAATTCTTAACCAGAAAGAAATGTGTATTTACTTGGCAACTCGAACATAGTTGCGTGGCAATAGATCTTGTCTGTTTTAATTTGTTTATGTTTCTGTCCCCCAAGGGTTAGGTATTCAAGGGTTCTACAGACAAGGGTTTTCCCTATGCTATATCTCTCTGATATACATGCGGGGTCCAACAGTAGTACTCGGCAAAATATCTCAGGGCACTAACTAAGGAGGATAGAGCGTACCCTTAGCCATACTATCTGACTACCCAGGTAATAGAGAGTATCTTCCCGAGTGCTGTTCCTGGTGGCACTATAACAGTCAGGCGGCCAATCGGTTTATCTAAAGAGGGCTTCAGAAAATCTAGGCCGATCCGTACACAGGTGTTGTCTGATGCGCTACCACTCGAAGGGGTACCAACAAGGGTTACAAGGGTGGCCAAAAGATGTGCGCTTAAGAACCACTTGTGTTTCCTTCATGTATGAATCCCTCAACTATGGGTTTATGTGCGTAATGATAGATCTCTGTGGCTTAAACACGCTGGAATACATCTCTACCCTGAAAAAAAATTCCCACAATTTCTACTAAGGAAAGCGCTCTGATACCACTTGTAATATACCAAATATAAAAAAGTATGCAGAACAAAAATAAAATGCTAGAAATGGAAAAATAACAGTAATATAACCAGCAAAATCTCCACAATAACACATAAATGATATAAGAACAACAACATAAATAACACTTTGATTCAAAAAGAAATGTTCACAGGCCTCTTCGAGGGGGCAACCTCCAGTCGAGCAATGCTCTATTACAATAATCTCCAAGCTAGGGTTTTCATACCCTTGACCCTTATTTATACTAAATATGTCTATCAAGAGAAACATCTAGAGGAAGATCCTTCTAGAAGTGAAAGCTTCTATTAGGTCTTCTTACATCCGCCTTATTCTATTTTATTGAAAAGCCTTATTAATATTGACCTTTATTACATCCAAATATATTGATCTACCTATGTGCGAGTTAGGACCCTAACACCCCCTTTCCAACAATCATGCAACACTTATCCATTTTCTAGTAAATAACAAAGTTTACATTGATTGACCTTTTATTCAAAGGTCCATCAAATCAAACATTGACACATATTGAGTTTTCCATAGTCTCTTGTCCAATATAGTTATATTTACAAACTTGGGGAAATAGGGTCTTACACCTAACATAGATCGAAGTTTGGAAAACTTCACTTCTATAAGAGACTTTGTGAAAATGTCTGTAACTTGATCTTCTGTAGGGCAAAAGATCACTTCAATAACTTGATCATGAATTAGCTTTCTTATGAAGTGCATGTCTAGCTTGATGTGCTTGCTACACTGATGTTGAAATGGGTCTTTGGAGAGATTGATGGCACTTTGATTGTCGCAGCAAAGTTTGGTCAGATTTGGAATCCAAACTTTGAAAGGATCTGCCGAAGCGACAAGGCTTCTTGAATTCCATTTACCGCTTCTCGGTACTCTACTTCTGATGAAGAAAATGAAATAGCCTGTTGTTTCTTACAGGCCCAAGTGATAGGTCCTGAACCAAGGATGAAGACATAAACTACAATAGACTTCTAATCATTAGGTTCACCGACCCAATCTGAATAAGTGAAACCAACCAATAAAGGAGTCCTCCCTGGACTGTAATGTATCCCAAACTAAACTGTACCATGGACATAACAAAGTATGCTTTTAGCTTCTTTTCAATGGATTTCATGGGGTGTTTTCATATAGCGGGCAACAAGACCAACAACAAAGGAAAGATCAGGATGGGTATGAGTCAAGTATAAGAGGCTACCAACTAACTGATGGTACATGGTGGCATCAACTTCGAGATAAGTATAGGTGGTAGTAAGATTGACTCCAGACTAGAAGGGATAAGGGTTTGGTTTACAATCATCCATGTGAAAGTGACGAAGAAGGTCACATGCATACTTAGATTGGGAAAGAAAAAATTCTTCATTGGTTTGCAAAACTTGGAGGCCAAGGAAATAGTGCAAAAACCCTAAGTCTATCATTTCAAATTTATTCTTAAGGATGGTTTTCACATGGTTTAAAAGTTTTGAGTCACTACTAGTAAGGATAAGGTCATCAACATAAAGGACAATGATTATGAGATGGATTCCTACTTTCATGGTATAGACATTAGGATCAGAATGGCATCTAGAGAATCTGATGTCAATAAGAAAGTTGTCCATTTTGGCATACCAAGCTCGGGGAGCTTTCTTAAGACCATAAAGAGATTTCTTAAGGCGAAAAACAAGGCTAGAGTCATTCTGGACATAGCAAGGAGGTTGTTCCATGTAGAATTCTTCTTACAAATCTCCATGCAAGAAGGCAGATTTAAGATCCATCTGATGGACCTCCCATTTATGTGAGGCAACAAGGGAAAGAACAAGGAGGATGGAATTCATTTTGGCTACAGGGGAAAAGGTTTCATTCTAGTCAATTCCTTCAACTTGGGAAAATCCTTTGGCAACTAACCGAGCCTTGTGTCTTTCAACACTTCCATATGATGCATACTTAGTTCTGTAGACCCATTTACATCTGACAAGTTTTCTTCCTTTTGGAAAAGGTACAAGATCCCAAGTATCATTTTCCATTAAAGAATGATACTTTTCCTTCATTGTTGTATCCCAATATAGATGACCTGAAGCTTCTAGAAATGTCTTTGGATCACGAGTCTCTAAAACTTGAGCCAAAATAGAAGAGGATCGCTAGAAATGTGAACGTGTCCGACGCTGATCTGAAGGATCATCGACAAGATCACCAACTGCTTCTCGTGTTGAACATACCCATGTAGAAAGTGATGGAGTTGGTGCTGGTTCAGGTTCAAAGGACTCTTCTACAGGAAGGTGAGCAGGCGGAGGTGGATTTTCATCCTCACTGTCATCATCTGAAGAAGAAACCATAATAGGAATAGAAGAAGGCACAAATGCCAAATATGGCTCATAGGACAAAGAATGCACAATCGCCGAATTAGGCTTGCAAGCTAAGAGATTTTCATCAAATTTAACATCTCTTATAATAATAATTTCATTACAATATGGTTGAAGAAGTCTATAACCTTTGGCATCTTTAGAATAACCAACAAATATACACTTATCACTTTTAGGATACAATGCTTTTCTTTTCTCATTAGGAATGTGAACCCATGCTATACTGCCAAATACATGGAAGTGACTTACATATGGTTTAATTTTATTCCAAGCTTCTTCCCATGTTATATTTTTAAGAGCCTTTGTGGGAGTGCGATTTACTATGTAATTTTCACAGTTGATTGCTTCCTCCCAATACTTTAGACTTAATCCATTAGATTGGATCATACAATTAGCCATTTCTTTTAATGTGCAGTTCTTTCTCTCAGCAACACCATTTTTTTGTGGTGTATATGGAATAGTGTGTTTCATTTGGATGCCCTATGTAGTGCAGTAACTTGTAAAATTATTGTTCAAATATTGGCCTCCATTATCTATTCTTAACTTTTAAATTTGATGTCCATATTTCTTTTCTACAAGGGCCTTGTAGGCCAAAAACTTGTCAAAATATTCACTCTTAAGTTTTAAGAAGTCAACCCAAGTATATCTGGAAAAGTCATCAATGAAAGTTAAGAAATACTTGCACCTAGTAAAAGAAGGAGAAGAAAGTGGACCACACAAATCATTGTGAACAAGCTGTAAATGGCCCGAGGTGTTCCAAGAGGCACGTTTGACAAAACTTTCCTGATGATGTTTTCCAAGAACACAATTGGCACAAACACCATCTCTACATGAAACAAGAGGAAGAGCAATCATTATTTTTTGATTACATAGTTGTTGCAATGAGTGATAGTATACATGACCAAACCACTCATGCCAAAGTTTGCTCAAGTCATCGCTATGAGCAACAAAAACTGATGAAAACGATGATGACCCAAAGTTTTCAAACTTGTACAACTTGGTAATATCATTCGTAATTCCAGCTGCAAGAACATGATTAGGATATTTTAGATCCTTGATTACAACTTAGTGAGGTGAAAACTCTATGGTTTTACTTTCACCTAAATGAGTGATTTGATATATTGATAGAAGGTTACAAGAAAGACTTGGAACACATAATAGATTGAAATGACCATTTTCTACTTGAACTGTTCCAGATCCTTCAAAACTAAGAGATCTATTATCACCAAAAAATATTTTATTGGTGTTACATTCATTTATTGTAGAAAATATGTCTCTTTCCTTAGCCATATGATAAGATGCTCCAAAATCAATAAGCCACTCATCAAAAGAATAAGTAGAAGTTGTATTGAAGGAGAAACCAGAAACAAAAAGTGCATGTCCATGAGAAGAAGAAGAAGAAGAAGTAGAATCAATATTGATGTTGTGCTTCTTCATCGCTTCTTCTAAAGCTGCCATCTTCTTGAAACATTTGGACTCATCATGACCATATTTATCACAAAAGTTGCAATGTCTGCCAATCTTCTTACTTTTATATTTTTCTCCTTTGTCACCATTAGGAGCGGAAGTTGTCTGATTGGGTTTGGGACCCTTATATTTCTTGTTTTTGTGGTGAGGATGTTGCTTCTTGGGATTCTTGGGTTTATCTTTCTAATGGATGTCTAAGGCTTTGTTGGAGGTATCTGTAGTGTTGATCACTCCAAGTTGTAAAAGATTATCTTTCTCTCTAATCAAAGCATCACAAAAGTTCTCAAGACTGATTTTTTGATAAGTTGCCCCTAGAGCCTCTTGCATGGCATAAAAGGTAGATACAAACACAGAATATGCACTACCTAGCTTAGAAAGAATAAGATAGATGCTACAATCTTCTTCTATCTTTATCTTACATTCTTCACATAAAGTTCAGAGTGTTTCAAACTTAGATAGATAGTCTTCAATGCAAGAAAAATCATTTGGACTTAAAGTCAATACTTGATTTTCTAACTGTTGTGCTTGAATAATATTGTGTTTACTAAACACAGATTCAATATTTTCCCAAGCTTCTTTGGGTTTATCAATTGATTGAAGGTGGAACCTTAAATCACAAGAGATGGAAATTTCAATTAATCCACATGCTTCATCATTCCTATTATCCCATTTGACTTTCTTATCAACATCAGTGGGTGTTGTTTCCTTTTTGAAGGTAATCCGATACAATCCTTTACTTCTTAATAAATCTTCCATATGAGATTTCCACTGGAAGTAGTTGGTGATGGTAAGAAAGATATTACTTGTAGAATCCATATTAAATATGCAGATAATATGGATTTAAAAACTAAAAATGATGATCTGGATGGAAGGATCTTGAAAAAATAGGCAGTTTTAAAATAAATGACACTGAAAACAAACTTCAGATGTGAAATTTATGCCCTTTTAAAAAAAGGCATAAACAGTAACCAAAGGACCATGTGCTGGTGTAAGTTGCTTTACGAAGTGACCCACTTTTATAAAGAGAAGTGGGGATCACTTTTACAATGAAGTTACTTTATAAAAGAAAAGATGCATGCAAAACAAATAACTCTAAAATAAAATATTAAATGTACTTATAGTGATTCATTTTTATAGTTGAAGTGAAATACACTCTACAATTTGAGCATAGATTTTTTCAAAAAAAGTAACAAAAAGAGAGACTTGAACTCAAGACCTCTTGCTTAATGAGGAAACTTTTAACCAAATGGTCTAGCAAAACATATTGTATTGTTTTGCAAGAGGATTGGGGTTGTTGTTATGCTAAAAAAAACTCTTTTCACACAAGAAGTTGTTGTTGTGCTAAAAAAAACTCTTTTGACACAAGAACAAAATTTCACTTCTCGATGACAACAAGGGTTAGATCTCTGTTAGCGTACCCAGAAGATCCACCTTTTTCTATCTGTTTCTGATTTGCCGAGAGAACAAGGAAAAGAGCATGCGAAGATTTAAAAGATTAGCAACCCAGAAAAAAATAATGTAAAACTGAAATAAAACCAAAATAATTCTCTGCAAAAACAAAAAAATGTGTATTTAGGCTTTATACCTCCGGATATGACTAAAATGGTCGTATCTTGGGCAAACAGAAACTTTTTTGAATGAAACAAAAAGTGATCCTGACTGAAATGAGTGCTTCGGACGCAATGAAATAGTCCTCTAAGCCCATAAATGTATGATAATGACAGAAAATGGAGATGAGGAAACTCGACTTCACGACTGGATCTACAATAAGAGCACGTCTTCAAACAGGTTCTGATACCATGTTCGACAACCTAGATATTGAAACCGAGGACAAAAACCTTTATTAACCACTCAAAAAACCATATAAAAGATCAACAAACCGATGTTTTGACATGGTAAAACCCCTACGAAGAAACATCCATGACCCCGGCCAACGCGACCACTTGGAATAGTTTATTAATGCAAAATAAAAAGATTATAGAGAGATTTTACAAGAGAGTTTCTCACAATCGATCATCGGTAAATGACCATCCATACTCTTTAAATAGAGATCATGTACCAATCAAGTGTTAATCGATAGATAAATGGTTGTTAAGATTGAGGAGAATATGAACCATCAGATCACTCTATGTCGAGAACATATCATGACCATCAGATTTCCTAACTACAAATGCATACTAAAGAAACACACTAATAAACACACTTTTACCTAACGACACATTATACCAAGTAGATCTTCACTAATTCCTAAGTGTCTAAATATCCAAACAAGTACAAGTTTATGAAGTGGAGTTGTACAGAGGAAGCCATAGTTAGAGCTGCAAGAGTAAGGAAGGTCGAAGGTACAGGTGCGAGGAGGGGTTTTAAAAAAACCCTAATATGAGGGGTCCTCAATGGTTTTACACTAAGTGTCCAACAAAGAACTCATGGGTGGACCTAGCCTCATCACGCGAGGCATCTCTAGATGCCAAGTTCTATCACGTGAATATTTTTGTAATTGGCATTTCCATATCATAATTACAACAACATCTCTTGGAATCATTCTTAGTTTCTACGTAATGGTTGTATTCTGGTTGATGGTTATAGTAATGACATGTTGATGTAAATTTTCATTATCTCGTATATTCTTGGGTGGAAGGAAGGGGCAAGGATTGGTGTTACACATCAAAATTACTCATTTCAAATGATGACCTATTGTTGTCATTACAAGTGTCACATTTTAGCCATAAGTGTCACAAGTGTCACAGACATCATACAATCATATTTCCTATGTCATGTCTCGAATGACATCACAAGGACACTTCAAAGACACACTCAAAGACTGGTTTAAGAAAGAGAAATTACATGACAAAGAGTACAAATATTTTACCATCAAAAATTCCACTTAAAAGTCATTTTTGAAGGGCAACACTCCCCTACCCACTATAAGGGAGTGCCAATGCTCCTTTCCCTCCTTTGAGGGAGTGTTGGAATGCTTTGTGCCCCATTCCGGGGGAGCGCTGGGCTGTATGAGGAAATCTTGGGCTATTGAGGAAAATCAGGGAAAAATCCCCCTCATCTCTGGAGTTAGTTGGATTTGAATTTGAGGTCAAGGAAAAATAGGAAGCATGCTTTGTATTTAATGGATAGATCTAGTTTCAAACTAATCGTAGTAGAATAGGAAGCATGCTTTGTCTTTGATTGGATTGCAGGACCTGTTGAAGAGCTTGTGGATCGGAGCTCAACTTGGAATTGAGTGAGGAAAAACATCATAAAAAGGTACATATTATTCCTTTTTTCTATAGATTAGTTTATCTAGGTTTAAAGGGATGTCAGTGACCAAAGTTAGCACCTTTCTGTCTTGGTTATAGTGGTCTATATCCAAGAGGAAGTTCACATGTCTGCAGGGGGATTTTCCTATAAGAAAAATTGATGAATCCACTGGGGAACGACATTGATTTGTTTTTCCTTGTATTGTCCCTACCTTTTTCCCACCTTTCAGATCACTTTTACTATTTATTCATCATCCATTAACCTTCTCCTACCTTCACTAGCAATTTCACCAATTTTTATGCATTCCGGGTGAGTTTTTTTGCATTTTTTGGCTCTTTTTCTCAGATTATGGGAGGACTAGCGCCCCCCCTAGGCCATACCAGAGCACTGATCTCTTTCTAATGCTCCCCTACAATGTTTTAGGGAGAATTTCAACACTCTGTACCCTTGAGACAGGGAGCACTAGTCTCTTTTTTGGGAGTTTTTGCCTTCTTTTGCTCAGTCTTTTGCAACCTGTTTTGGAGAGGGCTTTACCCAGAGCCTGTGGTTGGTTTGTGAAGTTGTTTGGATTGTTTTTTGATGCTTATTAATCCCTATTTTCTTTATTGGAGCTTGAAACTTTTTCTGAAATGTGAAATTTCCTTTTCTAGCTGCTTGTTTTGTCAGGACAATTTTGAGTGATTTCTCTTTCTCCTTGTCTTTTCTTGGATTATTCTCCACATTTTATTGTGTTCCTTGAACGATTGATTGGTTGTAGAATAATTGATTGTGTTATTGTTAGAACAAGTTTCTACTTGTTTTCTTTCATACCTCACTGCCTTGAGTGCATGCTTTGTTTGTATCCTTTTTGCTTAGTGTCTTTTGCATCTGCATAGGACTCTTTCTCTTGATTGAAAGTAGTAGAGAATCAAAGGAATTGTATTTAATTTATTTATACATTAGAATCAAGAAAATAATATAGATGCATTCTTGCTTTTGGGTAGTGAAACTAGTTTGCATTTGAAGTAGCGAAATTGCATGGTTTTTGGCATTTTTTAGTCTTAAAATCTTAAAATTTCCTCCCCTAATGGCCCGGGGGGGGGGAAGAATCATGTATTGGTGTACAATATATTTGACTCATTTCTTGAAGATCTTGACATTGATGAGTTTAATAAAAATTTTGGGACATTATGCATTTGGGAATGATACAATTTTTCTTCTTCTCGTAATATAGCTTTTATTGAAGTGAAATATTTGAATTCTCATTTCTTTGCATTGTTTTGAGTCGGTCAAAACATCATTTAGTCCACTCCATTTTCCTCTTGAGTAAACAACAGCCTTAAAATCAAGTGCTAAACTAAAATTTATCAGACATTTTTACATTTTCTGTTAGCAAACCTACATTAGCCTAAGGTGTAGGGCTTTGGAATAGGTTGAAAGGATAACTTTCCAAAGATGTAAAACAAACTTAGAATCTTGTGATAGGTAGAGAAAATAAAATTTTCATATAGGCTTACTGGGATCCACCTCTCACACAGGGGTTACGGACGAGGTCGCGTTTGGGAGAGTTGCAGAGATTATCCCTCCGTGGTTTAATCATTCGTAGTAGTTAGATCGTATATTAGGGGTTCTTCTTGAGTTTCAACTGTCTTCATTTGGTCTTAGTGCTTCGTGAACTCCGAATCCGTTTGGGGTGATCTGGAGTTCTACCGGTCCACTTGTCCTTAATTCTCTTGAAGGATTTCAGACTTGTTATCCTGCCCATAATTTTGGACTAAACTGTCGTCTGTACCCACCCAAGGGATGACTGCAACTTGGTGACCTTAGTAGCCATAATATTCAGGGTCTTACACAAGGTGATGGTGAAGGGAAGTGTCACTGTACCTAGAACAAATGTTGGTCAAACTCACTCGGGCTCCTTGGAGGGTAAATCCACAATTACTGCGTGGAAGCTTGCACCAAGGCGTAAGTCTATTAAGTAGGTCGCCAATGTAACTGATCCACCCGCTCTATCCCTGGCCCTTCCTATATTGATCTCATGATGTTGGATTTCATCACCAACTAGTGGTTTCATTGTGAGAAGGTTTGCTTGATTGTTTGCTTCTCATATTTGTAGCGTGTGTTGTTTGTTTTCTTTAGTGGACCTTAGGTCATGTCAGTGTTAATGGCATCAACTCATGGGAGTACCAATGGAGGAACCCCTTCCGGGGAACCTTTCACCTTTCCTTCTTTTGGAAACATTGGTCCTCCGTGCATTCTCACACTGAGTCTTCCGGGACTCACCATCGGATTACTGGTTTGGTTGTTCCCCACTCTGGTGACCTCAAATATTCCTAGTGCTTCAACTGCACCTAATGATTCATATGTAAGTACACCACCCACACATCGACCTCATGTCGATTTTTCATCTTCTTAACCCATTAAGTCTCCTTCCCTTTCTCCTTCTTCGCCTAGTGAAATCTCTAAAGCAAGTAGCCAGGTTGATAAGAAGAAGAAGAAACAGAAAGAGAAGAAGAAGAAGAACCCAAAAAGGACCAAGCCTCCAACCATATCATATGTTGGATCTAGGCAACCATCTACTATTAAACGCATTTGGAGTGTTGATGAGGTTGACAAGATTAAAATGAAGAATCTGAAACGCAAATTCCCTTGTAGTCTTTGTAAGGGTGACCACTTTCTGAGGGATTTCCCTGGTCTTCCCAAGGTCTTAGAAATGTGGTCCTCTACGTCATCAACCCCTGTTGGACATGCTGTTGATTCCCCATCAACTAGTGATGTTAATTTTGGTAAGAAGAAGACAACTGTCAAATTTCCTTGCATGTTATGCAAAGGTGATCATTACTCTCACCTTTTTCCTCATATGAACAAGGATTCTTCTCTTTTCAAAAAGCTTCAACTTCCAACTAGTTATCGTAATATTTCTCCCAACCCATCGTTAGTTGATAGAATGGTCAATATGGTTCCATCCTTGGTCAGTCTGGTTGATCAGGTGGTCAATCTAGTTTCATCCTCGGTTGACCCACTAACAAAAGTAGCTGACCCAGTTCCGTCATCGGTCAACCCCACTTTTCATCTGAAAAGTGAAACCCAAGTGACTGATCCAGTCCCTTTATTGGTTAGTCCCACCCTTCATTTGAAGAGTTCCAACGTGGTCAATCCCACTCCTCCTTTGATGAGTGCCAAAATGGTTGCTCCGGTCCCTTCATCAGTTAGTCCAGTTGATCATGTCGTCAATCTGGTCACGTACTTAGTTGAACCAGGTTACAAAGTGGTTGATCTGATCCCAGATTTGGTTGATCCCGTTCTCCTATTAGAGAGTGCAACCTAAGCATTCGATCCATTTCAACTTGTCGACCCCATTCTCTCCTTTGAGAATGAAACCCAAGTTGTCGATTTGATGTCGTTATCAATCGATCCTACTCTCCCACGAGAGAGTGAACCTGATTTTGCCCATGTTTTTCTCATTGATACATAATCTAATGTGCTAGGGGTCATTCTCATTCTCCCACGAAACCCCCTCCAAGTAATGAGGCCATCCTTTTTGATTGGGGTGTGCTAACTAGACCTCATCTTCCCTCTCACATTCCTTTCAAGATTATAGTACAGGTTTGTGGTCGGGACGTTCCTCATGCGCTGATAGATGAAGGTTCATCCGTTAGTATTTGTCCTCTATTTATTGGAAAGCTTTGGGTTATCCTCATCTTGGGCCGATTACCCAGACTTTGTTCACTTTCAACAGAAGAACCAGTCACCCTTTAGGAGTCCTTCCTCAGTTTCCTGTAACTTTGGGAGGGAAAATTGTCTCTATTGATGTTATGGTAGTCCAGGACCCCTTGTATTTCGATTTACTCCTTGGGAGAGATTACGTCTATGCCATGAAAGCTATTGTGTCCACTCTTTTCCGTGTGATATCTTTCCCTCACAATGGAAGAATTGTGGCTATTGATCAACTTTCATGCATTGGTCATGACTTGATTACCAACCCAATGATCTCGTTAAATAGTTCTTATATGCAATTGGTATCACCCCTGCCACAGGTCAATTATGTGGCGTTGTCGCCCATGACTTCAACTTATGATGACTTAGATCCGACAATTGACATGGTAATCTCTTCGATAGGGCTATTAGAGCCATATCTCCCTGTTAATATTATGGTAGCTTCGGGAGGTATGAACCTCTATGATGACCTATGATGAGATTAGAATCCTCCGAAAGGAAGCAAAGAATTGATGGAAACCCTATACAGGTTGTCTGCTGAACAAATATATTTATATTGAATTTATTGATGCCCAGAAAGAGAAGTCGGCCCAGTTGGACTGGTAARGTCGGCCCCAGTTAGACTGGCCAGTCCACTATAAATACAGGGCGCCAGTTTCATTATTACACACTCTCAGCATTGCAGAGCCAGTTGTGCGCACTGCAGTTGGAAGTTTTGTGCGCAGGTCTCTGGGAAAGTGGTGCGCTAGTTCTGGGTGGGATCATCTGTTCAGTTTTGTTTCTATTCTTTTGCTTGGTGCATTTAGCCTCTCTTGGCTATAGATTGCAGCCAGAATTCTCTTCTCGGTCAAGATCAAGGTGCTCGGAGGGAGGCTTCGACCTGTGGTTGGGAGACGAGTGTATCGTCATGGTAAAACGAGCACACAATGTTTTATATTCTAACACTCCCTACCCTTATCGAGGTCATCGACATGTATTCCTTCCAGAGTACTTCTCTTCCATCCAGTGAAGATCTCTTGGAAGACATGATTGACGTTTGTCCCTTGACATGTATTCATTCCATAGAATTTTCCTCTTGGGAGCCATGATCAAGTGAAGCCACGAGCATAGTTTCACTTCTCTGTGGAAATCTCATTAAAAAATGAAACATAAGCTACGAGCATAGTTTTGCTTCTCCATGGAAAGCTCGTTAAAAAATGAAACAAAGCTATGATCATAGTTTATCTTCTCTGTGGAAAGCTCGTTAAAAAATGAAACATAGCTCATGAGCATAATTTTCCTCTCTGTGGCAAGCTCATTAAAAATGAAACAAAAATTTGGGGACTGAACCCAGAGCCTTGAGCATAGTTCTTTACTATGTCAATCTTGTTAAAAAATGAAACAGTCACCTCTCATACCAAGTTGATTATTTCGTTAGAACTCGTATTTGAACCTTCATTTCATCCACCCTTATCCTTTTTCTCCATCTAGTACATAAACCGGTGACAACCTCAAAGTCAGTGAATGAATTGAAGCTTGGGGGGCATGTCTCTAGCCTTTGATTATCAGTTTGGAGTTATGCTGCTAGATTTTCAAGCTGGGGGCAGAGTACCAACCATCCATGGGTATCCCTACCTTTTGAATTTACGTTGGGACTTTACAAGCATACGTTTAATTTTGTTTTAGGCTTGTGTAAAAATGAAACCAATACTGAGCTTATTCTTCATTCTTTCTTGTGCTAAAAAAAACATGAGAATGTAACCGAGTAGACTTTATCACTTTTTCAGACTCATAAAGGTTATACGAAAAAGGAATCCCCTGGAGTCTCCTTTAAGCTCTTTGCAAACTCTCTAAACTTGAAAATATTGCCGAGTGATCTTGCTTCCTTTCCCACTCATTAAAAGGTTTGAAAGAGCGTCTTTCAAGTGATAATTTATATTTTTTTCGGCCTCTCAGACTAACATTATGAAAAAGGACAACACTGGATTCGTCTTTAAGTTCTTTTCAGACTCTCTAAATGTAAAAATCATTGATTTTACCTTCTCTGGACTCGTTAAAAATATACATTGAAGGGCCCATACGGGACCGAACCCTTAATTCTTCCAGCTCGTTACAAAAAGGAGGAGGGACTTACCGAAGGTGAGTTATATTGAGCATGTGTTATCCTCCTCGAGCTCACTAAATCAAAAAGAGGTACTCATCTATCTAGATGGGGGAAAAATTTGAAGGAAGCAAGCCAAGCAGTTTTTGAAAACATCAACAATCACTCTTACAGTTTCCCTTGACCATGGCACTTTGTCTTTGCATACAATTTAATACATTGAACCTTTGCACTGAACTAATCCTCTGAGTTTCCTTACTCCTTTGGGTCACCCAACGAAAGTCACAGTGTCCATTGCATCATCATGTTTTGGTCCATGTCATGTTTTTGCTGTTGTGCCTCAATGTTCAAGGGAAGTATCTGTCTCAAGAGTCAACCATAACGAATATCATGTTTCAATACCAGTGTCAGTCCATGTTCATTTGATCTATCAATTTGCATATCTGTGTCAGTTTTGTGTCATTGATGGGGGATACATCAAGGCCCTCTTGCGACTTGTCTGTTCCTATCAACTTCAGTGCATTATCCGAGAATTAGACTTAGAAACCAGTTAGTACCTTGGGACCTTCATGCCTCAATGGCAGGACTCCTTGCTTTCGGTAATGGGTTTACATCATTGGCCCCTGATCGAATGATTCCACATATGTTCAACTTCATCTCATCTATTCACATTGACTATAATGTACTAGGGTACCTAGGGAATCATTGACATCAATGGTGATTTCCCTCGTGCTTGTTAACGATTTACCTCATTGACCGGTAATCAAGAGCTTTCTACCATGTTCAACATCAGGACATCTATTCACATGGTTAGACTCATACCACATTGGGATTGGTAATAAGACCCTGGGTTGAGTGATCACTCTGGTATGTACTTTGCCCAGGTTGCGGCGGAATTTCTCTTGAATATTGACACATATACTGTCACATAGATCCACCTTGTATTGGTCCGTGGCTATGTCTTGTCATCTCGTAGATCCATTTTTTATTTTTCATGGCTACGATCAGTTCATGTCATGGAAGTATAGATCCACATTGTATTTTGGGTGGATATACCTTTTTGTTAATACAATTATGGACCCCAAGTGTATTTTATGGCGGCCATACCTTGCAAGTCGTTATCACCCAAGGATAGGTATGCCTACCTTGGGTTTGGAATATATCATAAAATTTGTCTGATGGTTGTATGCAGCTTCTACCAGGTTCTCTAATTCCATACCCTTTGCTTGAAAAAGTCTACAAAGTACTTCATTCATCACGTCTTCTAACTTCTCACTTTGGGGGGCAATCTGTTACACATCAAAATTACTCATTTCAAATGATGACCTATTGTCGTCATTACAAGTGTCACATTTTAGCCACAAGTGTCACAGACATCATACACTCATCTTTCCTATGTTGTGTCTCGAATGACGTCACAAGGACACTTCAAAGACACCCTTAAGAAAGAGAAATTACATGACAAAGAGTACAAAGATTTTACCATGAAAAAGACCACTTAAAAGTCATTTTTGAAGGCAATCTCTCCCCTACCCACTGTCACAGAGTGCCAATTTTCCTTGCCCTCCTTTGAGGGAGCGTTGGGATTCTCTGTGCCCCATTCTGGGAGAGCGCTAGGCTATTTGAGAAAATCTTGGGCTGTTGAGGAAAATCAGGGAAAAACCCCCCTCATCTCTGGAGTTAGTTGGATTTGAATCTGAGGTCAAGGATGGATCTTAGGGAGGATCCACAACTGATGGAGGAAGATCCTCAACCTATCCTAATAATCTCTAAGGTGGTTGGGCCTCTCCAAGATTATATAAGGAGGCCTTCTCATGGTGAAAGGAATATGGAGATATGGATAGATACCTAACTTATGATCTCATAAGGAAGGAGGACATTGAAGGAATCAAACTTATGATCTCATAAGGAAGGAGGACATTGAAGACATCAAACTTATGATCTCATAAGGGAGATAATCAGTGAGGCATAGTCATTTTGTTTGTGGATCATTTCAGCAAGTGGTTGGACAAGGAGATCTTGGTGAGGCTGCTGCATATGCATCAAAGGTATGTAAGTATCTCTATTGAGTTCTCATTAATACATGTGCTTGGCCTGTTTCCTTCAAGATTGTGTCTGCCTACACAAACTTGTCTTTAATGGATAGATCTAGTTTCAAACTAATCGTAGTAGAATAGGAAGCATTCTTTGTCTTTGATTGGATTATAGGACCTGTTGAAGAGCTTGTGGATCATAGATCAACTTGGAACTGAGTGAGGACAAACATCATAGATTATTTTAGCTAGGTTTAAAGGGATTTTAGTGACCAAAGTTAGCACCTTTTTGTCTTGGTTATAGGGGTCTAGATCCAAGAGGAAGTTCACCTGTCGACATGGGGATTTTCCTATAACAATTGGAGGTTTGACCCTCCTTGGAAATTGAAAGTTGTAGCTTCCTTTGAATGTAATAGATTGGAGGTTCGACCCTCAGAATTTGGAAGTTACATCTTCCCTTGGAAGTCATTACTTCCCTTGAATAAAACTTATGATTACTTCACATATAATTATTATGCATGGTGTATTCTACTGTTGTTTATTGTTCATTGGATATACATTGAATATATAATTCGATTGAGGTTTAAAAGTGTTAAAAAGTACTTGATACTGATTCACCCCCATCTTAGTATCAACAATTGGTATCAGAGTAGGCTACCTTTAGTACAGTTTAACCACTGGAAGGAAGATCCTGAACAATGATGGAAGGACAAGGTCATATTGGAAATAAGATTCCTCTATTTGATGGAAGCAATTATGCTTACTAGAGTAATAGAATGAAAAATTACTTGACATATTTAGGAGTGGATATTTGTCTCTCAGTTGTTTTAGGATACACAAATTCAAAGAAACCTCCAAAGACTGCAACTCATAACGAATACAGAAGGAACAAAAAAATGGAAATGGATGTTATCTTGGATGGATTGTTTGATTCAGTAAAATTCAAGGTGGGATCTTGTGCATCATCCAAAGAGCTTTGGGACAAGCTACAAGATATTTACGCAAAGAAAGGAGCAGAAGAAGTTGAAGCAAGTGACAACTCAGATTTTGAAGAAGCCAACATATGTGAGTTCTTTTTCTTTAATTGTGAAGAAGTAGGACAAATTAAACATGAATTCCCTTAAACAAGGGTTGAAAGAGATGATACGAAGGATAAAGACAAGCTCAATGAAGTAGAAGAAAATCCTAAAATAGAAAAAGAAGAAAATCATGATGTAGAATCATTGTGTGCTCTAGAAAGACAAAGAAACAAACTTGAAAAGGTAAATTCTGAAGAAGAGTCTGCTAAACAAATATGGCCTTGGGGTGAATCAAAATATAATATAATTATTGTAAAGGTAAAAGAGAATCTTGAAGCAGAAATGATACAACAAGAAAGAAGATTTAAAGAAGAAATCAACAACCTAAAAAAACAATTAGAAGACTATGAGAAAGAAGTAATGAATCTCGAGATGATGAAGAAAGAAGAATATCACAAGAAACTTGAAAAACAATTTGTTTCATTAAGGAACTTTCAAGTTCCAAAAGACAAAACATGCCATAGATGCATGGGTGAAATATCATACAAAGAAGATTGCAAATGCCACAAGAATGTTGAAGAAAAGGAAATCTCCACATAGCTATTTGATGAAAAGTGGACGAGGCTGTCGGAAAGGAGGAATGATTACAAACGAGATGAATATCCAAGAATACCTCCTACCTTCAAGAATCAAAGAAGCTTCAATCAATATGAATGAGACTACAAAAGAGTAGATCATCATCAATTAAGGCATGGACCCAAATGGACTACATCACAAAGAATATCACTTACTCCCAGGTATTTTCATTTACACAAGGAAATTAATTACAGAATCAATGAAAGGAAAACCTATGCAAGAAACATGAATCGTGTAAATAGTAGATATGGAAATATTCATGTATTTTTCAACATAAGTTATAATCCATTTGACCCGCTGATGGATCAAAATGTTGTATGCTACAAATGTAATAATTTTGGTCACAAAGCACATGACTGTAGATATATGAAAGAATATGCTCCTATGCCATATGTCCATATGAAAACCAAAATCTGGAGAAGGAAAGACATTCTAAACAATGAAGATTGTCAAATAACATTAATCATTGAAGAATCTAAAGAAAAATATGAATGGTACATAGATAGTGGGTTCTCATAACACATGACTGGGGATCAAGACAATTTCATCATCTTGAATAGAAAGGGTGGCAATGTTTCACTCAGAGATGACTCATCTACCAAAATACTTAGAAAAGTTATAGTAGATCTTGAAAGTAAACATGTAAAATAAACAAATCTACCGTTGGTTAAAGATCTGAAGCATAATCTCCTTAGTGTTAGTAAAATGTGTGATGAAGGATATAATCTCAAGTTTAATTCTTGAAGATGAAAAATCAGAGAAGAAGATTCAAGAAGATTGGTTGCAAGCACAACAAGAAGAAAAAGTAATATATACATCCTAGACAAAGAGAAGCGGAAGAAAATTGAAGACACACGAAAGAGATCTAAGGAAGAAAGAGACTAGAAGATTGACAAGAAAAATTAACTACTATTAAGTGCCATATGTTCAGGGGGAGCAACCCCAAAGAAGATATTCACCTTTTTCCATTAAACTCAGGGGGAGTAGCCCCACCCTTTTCTATTGATGTCAAAGGGGGAGATAAAACAAAGGCATGATTATAGGGGGAGCGCGAGTCTCTGCATCAGTGACAAATGGGGAGATTGTTGGAAGATTGGTTGTTCTCATTGATGTCAACCCTAGTCATTGGTTTTGGAACCCACAGTTGATCAAGGTATATGGACAAGAAGGATAGTACACATGCAAATACAACACCCATGGATGGATAGTATACATCATTCCATTTTCGATGGTAGGTGGCACATCATGTGGATCCTCATGGTTGAGGAGATATGCCTTCTAGAATATGAACATGTGAATTTACAGGTTGGCCCTAATGATAAGAAAAAGAAAAATGTGAAAAAATAAATATTAAAAAGAAGTTATTGGTCGGACCTATTGTTAAAATGAAGTGTCATAAAGAGTATTAATACACATTGAAGAACATCTCATTTTAAGTATCCAAGAGTACAAGTTTGTGAAGTGGAGTTGTACGAAGGAAGCCATAGTTGGAGCTGTAGGAGCGAGGAAGGTCGAAGGTACAAGTGCGAGGAGTGGTTTATGAAAATCCTTAATCTGAGGGGTCCTCACTAGTTCCACACTAAGTGTCCCGCGAGGCACTTGTGGGTGGACCTAGCCTCGTCATGCGAGGCACCACTAAATGCCTAGTTCTATCACACAAGTATCTCTATAATTGGCATTTCTAGATCAAAATTGCAACAACATCTCTTGGCATCATTTTCAGGGTCTATTTAATGGTTGTATTTTGGTTGATTGTGATATTAGTGACATGTTGATGTAAAGGTTCATTATCTCTCATATATTCTTGGGTGGAAGGAAGGGGCAAGGATTGGAGGATTGACCTTGCTTGGAACTTGGAAGTTGTATCTTCCCTTGAAAGTCATTACTTCCCTTGAATATAACTTACAATTACTTCACATATTTTTATTGTGCATGGTGTATTCTACTTCTCTTTATTGTTCATTGGATATACATTGAATATATAATCTGATTGAAGTTTAAAAGTGTTAAAAAATACTTGATACTGATTCACCCCCCTCTCAATATCAACACCTTTGACAAATATAGAAAGAGAAATAATAAAAATATACAATATAAAACATAACAAAAAATTATAGGTTAAAAAACCACGAATATAAAACATATAAATCTAAAAATATTTTTTCCAAGGAAAAATTGTAAACTTATATTTCAAGGAAAAATGAGCATATATATATATATATATATATTAACGCTTATAAAAACACTTGGAAGATCCTCTAAATGAGCTGTAAAAAATAAATAAAAAACTGATTATCACCACACATTTCTATTCATACATCTCTCAACAAAGAAAAAAGAATCGCCATATAGTATTTAAATAAAAAATTATGCTTATTGGCACTCAAAGAAGCATTAAGTAGTGAAAGAGTACCTTTTTTACCATCCCTTTGATAACGACTTGGGATAGTGGTTGAGCTCCATTGCTTGGATTAATCATACATAAGAATAGTTGGGAACTGGGATCATGATGCTTCTTCTTTAGTTGAGATTGTGTAGCATTAATTGATAGAGCTTATTAAGATAGCTCATCAAATCGAGTATTGAAATATTTGTATATATGTTTAAAATAAATTTTCATGAAGCTTCCTTCTAATTCTTTTATTTTCATGAAGATTGGAGAGAAATTCAAGTTTTTAATATTGCTATCACCATTGATCTAGTTAATGACTAATTTTGAGTTTACTAGAATTTGAATTTGTAGGGATCCTTTGTCTACTGCCAACCTCATAAGCAACTATGGTGAATTTATCTCTATCAGTTATTGGTCCCTTCTCCCCCCCCAAAAATCAAGATAAATTTTTGATCTTCATACAAAATTAGTACCCCACTTGCCCCATATTTTCCAAGTCTCCTTTTCCAAGTCTCCCTTGGCGAGCTCCATCAAAATATCCATAGGAAATACCTTTATCTATAATTGGATTAATAGTTACCATTGGTGGATTTTATAATCTTGGTTTCCAAATTCCTTCATATGCATATCTAATTTGATGGTTTACCTAGATGGAGAGGATATCCTTATCCTGGAACAACATTTCATACTAAGTTAAAGGGCCATGCCAATAATTATCATTTCATGAAAATTATTGTTAATTTTTTGTAATTAATGATAATAATGAATTAACTAACAAGGGACCCATGACCTAATACACCTACCCAAATTAATAATAGTTAAAATTTGTCACATTTTTCTTGTTCAAGTTTGAACTCAACAATAATGTAATTTGAGGAAAAATCATAGGGGCTAGATTTTCTTGATAATTTTTTCCATTACGTTCAATACAATAGATGTAATTACGTTAGTGACAAATAATTAATAATTATAAGTAAAAATTAATGATAATTGTTAATATTAATGTAGAGAACACAATTAATAGTCTAATGAACAAATTGACTATGTTTATAATTAATATTTTAAAATTAATAATATTATTAATGAATTATTATTATTATTATTTTCACTGAAACAATTATCATTTATAATAAAGGAGCTATGACCACACCATACAAAAAATTGATACAAAGAAAAATTGGAATTTCTAATATTAGAGTTTTAAGTAGACCCAAAATTTCAAAATGAATGTCAACTATCTCAACAATTCTTAGAGTTCTAGAAACATGATTGAAAATCCTATTGGTGTAAAGCTTAATATACTGATTTGGTAATACAATTGTCTTATAAAACATAGAAAAACCTCATCTTAGAAGAAAACATACTCACTAAGGGATTCTTGCTTGAAGTTTGCTTGAAAGTTGAGCTCCATCATTGAAATTTCATTTGCTATGTCTTCATGCACTTGCTATACTATTTCTTCATCCTTAATTGTTTCTCTAATAGACCCAATACAAATATTTTGAATAAAAACTGGAGAGTGAGAGCTTCTAGCATGTCCCAAAACCAATTCATATATCATGTTGAAACTTGCTCCAAATTTTTGGATTCTCTAACTTTAGAAAGCCACTATTACTGACAATTCGATGTTTTTGTCCTTTGGGAGTTTATCTGAGATTCCATCCTGCTACTATAAAGGGAGAAAGACACTTGAAATCCCTCACTATTTTGGACACTACTCCTTTGAACTCAACATAGATCACATATTTCACAGGGAATATAGTGGATTGAATGTCTATGTCCCTCCAGGATTTTCAAAGTCATGGAGAAGAGCCCAAATTCAAAACCAACAAAAATTTTAGGATAATTCCATGATAGAAACACCCAAAAGGAAATAAAACCATAGAACTAGAAGCTAGGAACATAGCCCCTATTAGTGAAAATTTGTAGGCAGAGTGTGTAAATATTCAAACTTTGTGGTTGTAACAAAGCTACAGACAAATGAGGTTAGAAAACTAAAACCCTATCTTCCTATGAAATAAATCTACCCTAAGATATCTGCTATTCAGTGAAAATAAAATACATGCAACATAGAACAAGCATGAACATCAATAGATTCAAAAAAGAAATGCTTTTTACATGTACACCTATGGACTCGATGAACCTTGAAGACTTGGATCCTTTGGTGGCCTCTCTTTGGGAGAGTTATTTTCTTCCCTAAATGTGTGGACTTATTGTTTTCTCTCCTACTCCTCTAGTTGTAGATGGTTTCTATAGTGATGACCTTCTTTATAAATGTTGATCAAAATTTGGTCACCTTGATTTCCCTCTCTTCAAATACTACTAATAATATTTTTTTCAGAAGAAGAAAATTTTGAGCGATCATAAGTTCATGGAATAGTCTCCAGTCTCATATTTTTCATGCATTTTGTGGATTCAAAATCTGAGTCTGTATGCTCAAGATATCCGAGTTTTTGTCTAACTGCCCAAAGAACACTTCTTCCATGTGCAACACAACTAATTTTTCTTGGAACTAAGAATTCTTTAAACCATGCTTACTTTCTTGGAAACAAACTTACAAATTTTTTCTTGGAACCACATATTATCTTGGAACTTCTCTTATTCTCTTATTCCATACTCATATTTTCTTTTCTCTCACATCTCATACTATCTCATATTCTACACTTAAACTTTTTCTAACTCCTTATCACTCACTCTACTATACCACTCCACTCTTCTATACTTATATTTTTTTTCACTTATATACTCTCCTTCCTCTCCTCTCTTATAGATTCCCCCCCAATTATTTTTATTTTATGTTCTCCCTCTCTACACTATTTATCACTCCACTTCACTCCCCTCTTCTCCCATACTCCCCATACTTAGAATTTTTCTCCCTCACTTCATTCCATACACTGTGGGGTCACACCCCTTTATCCCTCCAAACCTCCCTTATCCCCACGAACCCGCCTGTCCACTCCTCTCTCCTACACCCCCGTGTCCATCCTTATATCTACATACGACCTCCCCTACCTCCATCCATTTGCTTCTCTCTCCTCCACACTCGCCATTACTCTCTCTCGTCCTCCCATTCTCCCAATCTCCATACTTAAGACTTTTACTAAGTTTTATTCAGTCAATTACATCACGACACATTGAATCCTATGAAGACCTATCACAATATGACACATGTCTATGACATGGGCTATGAATCAATGCTTACCGGGCAATGACAAAGATTCTTACTAGGTGTTGACTAGGCAAGTGGGCCATCATAATTTTATTAAAGTCATAAACTTCCTAAGGGTCGATCTCCATAGTCTCTTCTTCTTTCACACAAGTCATATGGATAAGATTTAATATATAAACACTTTAAAACTTTTTATCACAATGGATGTGGGATGGATCTTTAAAAAAAAAAAAGTCGAGTTTAAATGGAGGGCCAAGATTGACCCATGAAATTGATGAACAATTGCTGAGCCTTTCACTTATGGAGTTCATATCTTGAGTTCCCGATGTCGGTTTTCGACAAATTATACCTCATTGAAAAGATAATTAGATGAGGAATATTATGGAACATGTTTCAAGGGATGAAATTGGCCATTATTATCTTATAAATTGAAAGAACAATAAGAAATGTTTTTTCATGGTTTACTAATAAATTTGCTTGGAACCTCGACTTCTCGAGCTTATATATTGAGATCCAGAACTCCAAATATCGCTCAGGAGGACTCTTTGGAAATATGGGATGATGAATATTGCACACACACACACACACACACACACACACACATATATATATTTTTTATTTTTTTTATTTTTTTCTATAGCTTAAAGGTCAAATATAGTTCTCATAAAATCAAAACACAATTCACTTTAATACATACAATCAACCTAAAAATTTTCAAATTAAAAGTTTATTTAAAAATTTTTATTAAAAAAGAAATGGGCCTCACTTTAGGGCACAAATTTTAATGATATAAAGTCATTAATGAGATTTAATTGAAGAATTTATGATCTAGGAGGACCTGGAATGCTCATAGAGGTCCAAGAGGATTTGAAACACTCAAAGAGGTCCAAAAGGATTTATAAATGCTCAAACTCCAAAATGCTCTCGAAAATGCTATCAATGCGTAGAGCGCGATGATATATTCCAACGACGCAAAAATTTCCTCAAATGGAGTTCGTATGCAAAAGTTATGGATGGTCAAAGTTCCAATCAAACAAGGGAAAAAAAAGTCAACAAGGTCAAAGGTGGCACTTGTCACCACTACAAGGGTGACACATGGCACGATCATATAGGTCATATGGTGCTGATGTGTAAACACCCTAAGGTTCCATGTGGCACACCGTATGCTGATTGGGTAGGTGACAAGGAATTATGTACAATGACATGGCCATAAAGGTGGACCAATCATTTTTTTACACGTGGAAAGGATAGATCGATGAGAATATGCCATGTGGTTGCCTCTGATTGGTCATTTAATGGATAAGGTTAATTAATTTTTTTTTGGATTCCGGAGGATTTAGCCCAACTCTCCCACCAAGCAATCCAACAGTCTAACCATTCCACCATACATTTGGTTCTTAACAATATATGAGTGTGCATTTATTTAAAGTTGTTATGGTGCATAATTGGAGGAGGAAAGGCTCGAGGGTCTAGCCCTCGACCCATTGTAACTGGTCACATGCTATGTAATATAAACAACGCCCATATTCTATGGAGTTCATAAACTTTATTCCATATGGATGTAACAAAAAAAACTATATATAGTGTGGTTGGTGGGGTTTGAACCCACGACCCACTATATCACATGTCAACAACTTAACCAACGCACCAAATATGTGGATTTGGTTATAAAAACTGACAAATATATATTTATTGTCCACCTAAAGTTCTGGAGGGAGGTTGAGGGGCCCACACCCTATTTAATGGTGCACATACCAAGGAAAAGGATAGATATATATGCAATACAATGTCTCAAAGTTCATGCCTGAGGGTAATTAGATTTAGAGGATACACTGTAATGAGTGCCACAGGGTTCCAACATGGAATTTTATGAACTTTATATTCATTTTTATCGCAATTTCTCAAGGAATTCAATGGTGCACTCTAATTCTGATTTTGAGCAACATGTAAAAAGTTCATTGTAAAAAACAAGCCTTTGAGCATTAATAAAGAAGGCCTCTATTGGAAGCGAACCTGGAGATGTAGCTCAAATTGGGTGAACTTTGTTATCAAACTTGTGTATGTGATTTCAATAATTGTTGTTCTATTTCCACTCAGTTATTTGCAATTTATTTATCATTAAAGTATGTTTGGATACATAAGTTAATTCACATGTAATTTGAAACGAACAAAAAATGATCATTTTTATTTCGAAGATCAAGTAGATGTTTATATGTTTCAAAGATTAATTAGTATCTAAGGATAATTGGATCAAGTTGGTATCAGAGCTAGGTTTGACAAATGGTTGTGAGTGAATTCATTACAAGGTCCAAATTGAAGTGAGGAGAAGGAAAACTTGCAAGTTACAATCCAGAGATTGGTGCAATAAGTTTTACTCATCGAAGAGAAATGACTTCTCCAAGAAAATTAGGTCCTTACAACTCCGAAGATGATTTCTTGGAGGATTTTAATTTAATGAAATCCATGGTGGAAGAAATGTACGAGGGTAGAGATAAGGCTAAGAAGGTAGGTACATCAGAGAAAGTTGAACCAGTTAAAGAGGAAGGAGGAGGTAATGAAGGTGGTCCTTCAGAACCCTCCTCACCATCCTCTTCCTCATTGTCTTCTTCTGAGGGAAATAAAAATTCTTCACATAAAAATAATATCTCTAAGAATTTGAATCGTAATATCCCTTTATTGAAATTAGAGGTCAAGTTTGAATTGATGATCTATGATGGAGAATTGAATGCTAATAAATTGGACAACTAGATCAAGCAAATAGAGGTATATTGCAGGGTTCAAAAGATTGTGGACGGTACTGTAAAAATACAATTTGCTTCTCTTTGACTATGTGGTGCAACCTTAATATGGTGGGAGAGTAAGATGCAAGTTGATCTTGTTAAAAAGGGTAAAGTAATCTCTTCTTGGGATACATTTACTAAGGCCATAAGAAAACAATTCTTCCCACTAGCTTATACTCAAACAACAATTATAGAATGTCAACATATAAGGCAAGGTAAAGGCAAAAATATTCAACCATATACACATCAATTCAAAAAGAATGAATTATCCTTAGGTATTCCATTGTATACCCATGAAACTCTTCTAAATTATATTGGTGGCATGCAGTCATATATTTGTCACATTATTTTAATGTTTAACCCTAATAACATTGATAAAGCATCAGTACAAGCTACATCAGGGTGAACATGCAAATAAAGATAATAAGTCATACACATTTGAGAGGAAACTGAAAGGAAAATGGAAGAGTAAGATTTAGCTACAGTAAAGAAAAATGAAGGAAGGACTACATGTTCCAATTATAAGAAAAAGGGGCATGAAGAAGCACAATGTTGGAAACTGCATCCATAATTAGGACCAAAGAAGTTCAAGAATAAAGGGAAGAATAATAGTTCTGCATCAACTTGACAAGATATAGGATTAGATTCTAGGGATGAATCTAAGATCACAAAAATATGAAGGAAAGGTATATGTACTATCAATTCTAATTCTTCAATTCCATCGGATAAATTGGAAAGATATATTGATCAAAAGAAGAGAAGTGAGATTTTTCATGTCAGGATTATAATCAAGCATACAAAGGTAGATACTTTGTTTGACAATGGATCTCAAGTTAAACGAATATCAGAATCAATTGTTAAGAAGTTGGGTTTAAAGACGACACTTCATAAAAATCCATATCCATTAGGTTGGGTGTGTAAAGATGCTAAGTTGCAGGTGATGAAACAATGTAAGATCAGATTTGCAATTACAACTAAGTTCTTTGATGAGGTAGAGTTAGATGTTGTGCCTCTTGAAATTTGCGGCATTGTCTTGGGTAGTTATATATTTGGCATAAAGGCCATATTATATAGTGAAGAAAATAAATATCATCCTTTCAAGGATGGGGTTGAATTTATTTTCAGAGCTCATCGAATCAAAACTGATGTTTCTTTAGTGAGCATAGGACAAATGAAGAGACTTGTAGTGCAAGTAAAAATTTTGTTCTTATGATAGTGAAACAAAAAGAAGAAGAGATATATGTTGGAAAATTGCTTGTTGTCATTGATGTCAACCCTAGTCATTGCTTGTAGTCATTGATGTCAACCCTAGCCATTGGATTTTGGACCCAACAATTGATAGAAGTAGATAGACATGAAGGAAATTGCACATGTAGGTACAACACCCATGTATGGATAGTATAAGTCATTCCTCTTTCAGTGGTATGTGGCATGTCACATGGATCCTCACAATTGAGGAGAAATGAATTTTTGAAGATGACAATGTGAATTGAAGCATAAACTATATGTCAGCCCCAATATTAAAATGAAGTGACATAAAGGGTATAAATACATCTAATTATACATTAATTTTTCAACACACACAAGTTTTGTAATGAAAAAGGAGATATAAGTCGAATTTCAGAGGAAATCTAAAGTAAAGAAGGATGAATCTAAAGGGAGGATGAAGTCTTTTGGTGATGTGTTCTAAGGTATGTTATTTACAGGTCATCTTACCATTTTCGCTATAACTTTGTTTATAGAACGATTCAAATGGTGAAATTTGTATGATATTGAGAAGACATATCTAGGTACCCATGGTAAAAATTTCATCTCTTTATTCGCTATAATTTTGGAGATACACTCTGTGGAACATGGGGTTTTTGACTAGTCCTGAAGCTAGTCGTAAAAAGGTGTTCCAGGTAAAACAATCATAACGCATTCAAAAATAATCCAAATGAAGTGAGACCAATTGCATTGGAAAGATTACATGCTGTAGTTTCCCATGTACAAATTTAAGAATCTTATGTTAAATATTGAGCGCGGGGCATGCTGTACAAGTTCGCTCTCTTGAATAAACCAGAATTGAATAAGGTCTACCATTTTCTCTTTAACTCCTTTTCTGGGAGGATTAAATGAGTGAAAATTGAAGGAGTTTTAGAGAATACATTGAGTAATATTATCTACAGGATTAGAGTATTCCAATAAGTGAAGAATTGAAGAAGTTAAAAAGTCTCAGGAAGCATTATCAGGTTCTATGTGATGGTTGGTTTATGGTGATAATTTATTGTAAAGTTTTATTATCTCTCATATATTATTGGGTGGAAGGAAGAGGAAAGGATGGAGAGGTAAACCCTCTATTGATATTGGAGGATTGTATCTTCCTTTTGTAAGTTTATCCCTCCCTTTATATTTGGAAGCTGTAGCTACCTTTGGAAGTCATTACTTCCCTTGAACAATAACTATTAATTATTTCTCATATATTGTGCATGGTGTATTGTGGTGTATTGGTGTAACTCTTCTACTGTTGTTCATTTCTCATTGGATATAATCGAATATATAATATGGTTGAAGTATAAGTTGAAAAAGTTTTTAAATTGTACTTGATACTGATTCACCCCCCTCTCAGTATCATCAATATCAAATGCTTTATCATGATGTGATTTAGATCATAAGAAATAAATGGCCAACATCATATATAACTATGATTATTTGTTTTAGGAACCCATGGGGTTACCTCCTAAGAGGGAGGTTGAATATGAAATCTATTTGTAGCAGGATGATCCTCTTCTGAACATTGATATGTATAGCTCATCAGTAATAAAGAATGCATAAGTTAAGAGCCAAGTTCAATAATTTCTCGACAAAGGAATCATTAGGCCAAGTTCCTCTTCATGTGTATCTCCTATTGTGTTAGTTCCAAATAAATATGGCATGCAGAGGATGTGTATTGATTTTCGAGCCTTGAACAAGAGTATAGTAAAATATAGTCATCCTCTTCCTAGAATTGATGATTTATTGGGTAGATTAAAGAATGTTGTTTATTTCACTAAGTTGGACTTGAGAAGTGGTTACCATTAGAATTGCAGAAAGTGACATATGGAAAACTACTTTCAAGATAAATCAAGGGTTGTTCGAATGGTTAGTTATGCCATTTGGGTTATGAAATTCACTTGCGACATTCATGAGGGTAAGAAAATGTATTTAGGCCTTGAATAGATGATTTTTTTATTGTCTACTTAGATAATATATTGATATTTAGTCAAATATGGGAAGATCATATAAATCATGTCAAGACAATATTTGAGCTCTTGAAAAAGGAGAAGTTGTATATCAAAATGTCTAAATGTGAATTTGGAAAAACTTCTGTGGTATATTTGGGTTATATTGTAGGGAATGGTCAACTAAAGATAGATCCTGCAAAAGTAGAAGTCATTGTGAAATATCCCAAGCCAACTACTGCCACATAAGTCAAGAGCTTCTTGTGAGCAGTACAATACTGGAGGAAATTCATTGCTAATTTATCTTTCATAGAAGATCCTCTACATGCATTAACAAATGTTAAACATGTATTTCAATGGGGAGGCAAGTAGAATAGAGCCTTTGATACATTGAAGGAACAAATAATCACCACACTAGTTTTGTCTCTTCTAGATCTATAGCAACCATTTGAGATTCAAAATGATGAAAAAAGATATGCCATGGGAGAAATATTGATCCGGATTTTATGAGAAGAAAAAAATGACTATAGATTATTAACAGGTGCTTAACTCAAAATAACAGAGATACAGTAAAACTGATTTTCTATTCAATAAGGAAATAAGCTGAAACTGTAAAATGTAGCGAAAACAAGCTTGCTGGAATGGTGGCGACTTATCTTTGAGAAGAGATGTGACAACTGGGCTCATTCACAAGAAGATGATTACAATGAGGCTCTGAAGGCCTTTTTACAATAAAAAATAATTCCAAGAACCCTAGACATCCAAAATCCTAAGCCTAGGAGATGAAGTGCCAAAAGTCATGTAGGCCCCGTTTGGGTAAGTTAGTACATCAACTTCCCAGGGTCGTAACTTTTGCATACTATCTCCGTTTTAAGCACGTGATAGCCCGTTGGAAAGGTATCACCGGGGAGATTCATTTTTGGGAGACTTCATTCATCATTGAGAATATCGATCCCAAAAAACCTTCATTTAGGCCCTCAAAATGGCCTCATAAGTTAAAACTGCTAAAAATAGTAAATTACCAAAATTGTCAGAAAACTGTTTTGAGCCAGTTGGAAAAGGTGGGTGGCCATCAATATCCACCTGGATCAAATATTGATGCAATGAGGTAAAACTATATGTTATGATTCTGATATTTTACTCAAGATGTGATTAACTATCTAACATATGATAAGGAATTGCATGCATTGGAACAAAGTGTGAAGAAATGGAAGCATTACTTAATGGGAAAGGAGACAATAATTCATACACATCATCAACCATTACAATATTTGTAGTCAAAAACCAAGCTACAATAGTCACAATACTTCAGGTGGATGGGTTTCTTGCAAAAATTTCATCTGGTAATCAAGAATAATAAAGGTATTCATAATAAGGTTGTAGATATGTTATCAAGACCAATGATCAATGCATCTGCAATACTAAGGTATAATCCTTTAGCTCATGAAAGTTATACTGAACATTATGCTAAGGATGATGATTTTAAATATGTGTATGAAGCATTAACTCGTGGAAATCAATAGATAGATTATTATGTGTATGAAATTTTTTTATATCATCTTGGAAAAATTTGTATACCCAAGGATGAAAGAGTAAATGTAATTAAAGAAGCTTATACATCTCTCATTTCTGGTCATTTTGGGGTTGGTAAGACAATAGCAGAATTGCAGAGATATTCTTATTGGCCTCGAATGAATGAGTTAGTTTCCAAGTATATAAAAGGATGTGTTATGTGTGCCACAAGAAAGCCTAGGAACAAAAAATTGGGATTATATACGCCACTTCCAGTGCCTTCTCAGCCATGGGAAAGTATATCCATGGATTTTTTAGGGGGTTTCTCTGTGTCCAGGGCATGTCATGATTACTTATATGTCATGGTGGATAGGTTCAGTAAGATGTGTATTTTAATTCCATGTAAGAAACATGTCACAAATGAACAAACAACACATATGTTCTTCACCAATATTTGGGTTCATTTTGGGTTTCCTAAATATATTATATTAGATCGAGACTCTCACTTTTTGGGAAAGTTTTGGTCTCATTTATGGGAAATAATGGACACTAAGTTAAATAAGAGAACGCATTTTAATCCACAGAGAGATGGACATACAAAGGTGGTAAATAGAACAATGGTACATCTACTTTGAGTTTGGTTACATATCAACAAAGATAGAATGAAAGGTGAAGGTAAAAAGCTAAGACCAATTCGATATGGTCCATTCAAGATCTTGGAGAATATTGCTACCAATGCCTTTCATTTAGATATACCATTCTACATGAAAATGTATTTAGTGGTAACTGTTGAGAATTTGAAGCTTTATGAGGCTCCTATGATTATGGATGAAGACAAAAGTATTCAATTTCCGACAGTTGATAATTTTTCTCTAGAATATTTAGATGAGATGCAATAAGATGTTATTCTTGATAGAAGAATCAATACTTCATAGCGAGGTGATGTGGAATATATTTGAGTTGGTATTAAAGGGGTGAAACCAAGGAAATAAAATTTTATGGATATTGGAAGGGTGAGGAATTTTTACCCTCACTTATTTGTTTAGTGATCAAAAAATATTTGTGGTCCAAAAGGCTTCCAATGGAGAGGAATGATACACGATGATATGGAACGCTCATAGAGGTCCAGGAGGATCCAGAATGTTCACATAGGTATATAAGGATTCATAAATGTTCAAAATTTAGTCATCCCAAATTCTCTCAAAAATTCCATCAATTCGTAGATCTTGGTGATATATTTCTAACGACGCAAAAATTGCCTCAAACATAGTTTGTATGAAAAAGTTATGAATGATCAAAGTTTTAGTCTAAAAAGGGAAAAAAAGGTCAACATGGTCAAAGGTGACACATGTCACCACTACAAGGGTGACATGTGGCATAACCATAAAATCCATACAGTAATGATGTGGAAAGACCCTAAGGTGCCACATGGCATACTATATGCCGATTGGCCAGGTGCAGACATACCATACAGTGACATGGCCATACATGTGGACCAATTATTTGTCGACAAGTGGCAAGGATAGACCAATGAGAATATGCCACGTGACAACCTCCCATTGGTCATTAATGGATAAGGTTAATCAAAAATTTATTGGAACCTGGAGGATTGAACCCGGGTCTCCCACCAAACAACCCAATGGTCTAACCATTCTACCGTACAGTTGGTTCTTAACAATATATGGGTGTGCATTTATTTAAAGTTGTAACAATGCATAGTTGGTAGAGGAAAGGGTTGAGGGCCTAGCTCTCAACACATTGTAATTGGTCACATGTTATGTAATATAACCAACGCCCATATTTCACATAGGCCGTAAACTTTATACCATATGGTTGTAAAAAAAACAACACTATATATAGTGTGGTCAACAGGGTTCAACCCTTTGATCCACTATATCACATGCCAACAACTTAACCAACACACGAAATGTGTAGATTTGGTTATAAAAACTTCCAAATATATATTTCTTGTTCACCTAAAGTTTCAAAGGGAGGTTAAGGGGCCCACACCCTATTTAATGGTGCACAGACCAAGTCAAAGGACACACAAAGATGCAATATGGTGTTTTGAAGTTCATGCCTGAGGGTAATTAGACTTAGATGCTACATCATAACGCATGCCATAGGGTTCTGGCATGGAATTATATGAATTTTATACTCGTTTTTATCAAAATTTTGCAAGGAATTTGATGGTGCACTCTATTTCTGATTTTTAGAAACATGAAAAAATGTCATTGTAAAACACACGAATTTGAGCATTAATAAAGAGGTCTCTATTGGAAGCGGACCCGGAGGGGTAGCCCAAATCAGGTGAACTCTTTTATCAAACTTGTGTATGTGATTTCAATAATTGTTGTTCTATTTCCACTCAGTTATTTGCAAGTTGTTTATCATTAAAGTGTGTTTTGATAGATAAGTTAATTCACATGTAATTTGCAACTAGTGAAAAATGATCATTATTATTTTGAATATCAAGTAGATGTTTATATGTTTCAAATATTAATTAGCATCTAAGTATTTTCAGATCAATTAATTAAAGTGGTTACTCCAAGAAGGAAGCGTGTGGAAGTTCCTAGAAAGACCAAAAACCCTAACTACTTCAAGAAGCATTGGAGACATATTTTAAAAGAGATAGAGAACCATCAAAGAAAGGTTATAGGGAAATCAAAAGAACATAATAGAAAGGTCCAACCATTATCATGCAACCAAATCTCTGATCAAGAAACAAAGATCTCCATTTTTATTTCTTGTCCTTCTTCTACACTATTTTTCTCAAAGCTTTATGCATGCATTTATGAACCAAGCATAGGGATGAGTTCTTGAGTGTATTTCTTATATTCTTCAAAGAATTATTCTCTATAAGATCATGAAGTATTTATATATATATATATGTGATTGCTAAATTTAAACCAAGATTGTCCGTTTGATTCATAGATGTTTAGTCCTTGCATTTGGAAAGCTTCATTTCTGAGCACGTAATCAATTGGTTTGCTGATATGTTTTGTATTGTTGGATATATTTTATGAATAAAACTCCATAGAGGACTACTTCAGGGTATCAATTTAATTATTTCTCAGATCTTGAGATCTCTGAGCATGATATTTTTGATGTATGCTCATCAAATTCTTTTAAGTTTTGAATGAAGAACTCATTTAAATTTTTCTAAAATGATCAAAACCCCTTTATCCTTTTTCTTGTGAGAAGATATGGATGTATCCTCTAATTGCACATGTCTTAGAGGGTTATATAAATGATTCCAAATGCACATTTATTATGATATTAAATCTTTTCCTAAATGTTTTTATTATAAATAAGCTACTCCGTGCACATAAAGATTAGATCAGGTTATCAAGAAACATTTCATATAAAGGTAAGAAATAAATACTTGGGGTGTGTTGTCCAATATTCTCCCCAATCCAAGAGCATCAAGATAGATCTTTTAGATTATGATAGATGAGTACCACCTCTATAAAAATGCACGGGGATTCATATCCTTGTGAGGTTATTGTTTGTATCTTAACCAATCTGAACATAAAAAAAATTGGTGACCATACTCAGGAAGGATTTTTTTTCAATAAATATAATACTTTTTAGGATAATATATTATTGGAAAGCTAGATGTTGTATAGTTGAAGTTTTGAAAGAATATATCTAAATTGTTTCATGATGAAATAGGTTCTTGAAAACCTTGTTCAAAGAGCACTAAATAACCTTGAAGATATATTATTGAAATTTTAGTCACAAATAAGTTGTGACAATTTCTATAGAACTAAAGAATCATCCAAGATTTGGGAGAATAATCTCCTTGGAAAATCCATCTTTGAGACTCAAGATATTGAATAAATATGCCTTGGTGACTTCACTAAAAAGATTCCAGAGTTTCAAGAAGATCTGTATGAAGACTTCTCCAAGGAATTTCTTCCATGCTATGAAGACAATTTTCCTTTTCCACTAGGCCCAATGAGACCTGTCCAAGTTACAGTGAAGGGAGAAGGTACCCAAAGAAAGAAATGGTTGCATATAATTCCACTCAATTTGCAAGGATAAGTTCATCCCTTTCCATATATTTTCACCGACAAGTTTCTCATGTTCTTCGGGAATACTTCAGAGGATGTAGAAAAAAAATGGATTAAATTTGACAGTGCTTATGAGATTTATAATGTGGTTGAAGATGATGTTGCATGTTGGTTATTTAGCTTGAATCTAAAGGAAAATGCTAGTGAATGGTTTTATTCATTGCTTCCCATAACCATCACTAATTGGGATGTATTAGAAAATTTATTTGTCGATAAATATTTTACAAGAAAATATCCATATTCCCTTTTCTTGAAGTTCATTGAAATCCATATGAACAAGGAAGAGACAATAAAATGTTTCACTTTCATATTTATGAAATTTCTTCATGAGATTCCTCAATAAATGTTTCCAAACGATGTCATCTATTTAAGTTGTTATGAAAATGCCTTGCCTGTGAATATGAGATTTTTATCGAGCAAGAAGGAAAATACAACTGGAAAGAGTTAATGCAGGGAACTCAAGTCATTGAAAGAAATGTTCATGAAACTGGTGCTAATATATTAAACTTTCCAATATTTTTTCAAGACAATAGAGGAGTGGATTTTGAAGAAATATTTAATGAAAGATGTGATTTTTTTTCCAGATATTGTTCTCTAAAAAGGAAATGAGAACCTCAAAGTCTCAATTCAAGAACAATACTATCCTCCACATGCTCTATTGGAGGGAGATTTCAACCTCTCATGTGCTTAGTTTGAGAGCGATGATCATAATGAGCTCAAAGATGAACACAAAGATTTCATTCAATACAATCATGATGAAAATGTTGGAGCAAATTCTCAAATGGCACACCCAATTTATACGAAGCCACACAAATATTTTTTCCATTGGATGAATAGAAATAATCATCATTTTACATCATATGTTTATGATATTGATTGCTCATCTAAAGAAAAATTTAATGAAGATGATATATTCCAAGCATCAAAAGAAGGGCATTTGCAACAAGAGGATCGATGGGTGATATCTTTAATTTATGAAGATGATGAATTTGTTTATGAACAACAAAATAAATTCTTATAGTTCCCTAAAAATGTTCAACAACAATTTATCTTTGCAACCTCACCATGGAAACATGATCATTGCATGAAGGAATAATTATTTCAAGACATTGTTTGTGAATCAAGAATCTTGGATTTGGTTGATGATAAGAAGAAATATGAAAATATTTTTAGATTAGAATCTTATCATCCAACCAAAGACAACAAAAATCATGAGAAACCAATAATTTATTTTATTGAATCATGGTTCCAAAACATTGTTGGGAAAGCAATGCAATCATATTTTGGGCATCTCCAACTCAATTTTATTTCAATATTATTTGGGCATGCTCTTGATGATTTGATAGAAACCATGATATGTTTCCCGATTTTTGAGTTCATTCCAAAAATCAGTGGGATGCTTGAGTGAATCCATTGGAAATCTACCTACACCTAAAAGTGTCCCTTTCCTCCAAGTAGGATAGGGTAGGTAGATCTTGTTTGTACATAGTTTGTTTCTTCAATTTAATTTTTGAACAATAAAGCAATTGCTAAGTGGAGGCGGTATTTGATGATAACTCCAAGGAGGAGAAATTACAATAATCCATTTTTAAGATGACTCCATATCCCAATGGAGAAGGCAACTTGTATTTAGATTTTGTTGTTCTCAACAACCCATAGAGGGTCACTGTCTTGTAGTTGGAGCCAATTGTTTATCAAAATTTGGTCACCTTGATTTCTCACTCTTGGAACAATAATAATAAAAAATTTCAGAAGAAGGAAATTTTGAACGATCATAAGTTCATGGAGTATCCTTCAGTCTCAACTTCATTATGCATTTTATAGATTAAAAGTCCGAGTCTGTATGCTCAAGTTATCCAGTTTTTTTCTAACCGCCAAAAGAGTGCTTCTTACATGTGAAACACAACTAATTTTTCTTGGAACCACACTTACAACTATTTTCTTGGAACCACATATTATCTTGGAACTTGTCTTATTCTCTTATTACATACTTGACTTTTCTTTTCTCTTGTATCTCATACTATGTAACATCCCACTCTTGCACACACTAAGAAGACTTATTCTTTGAGGACACTTGCGTGCAAGTGATCCGGGTCATTATTCTATTGGCTGTTTTGATTATGATTATGAGATATTGTGGATTTGATGATATGTTATTTTTTTTTTATTTACATTGATAGGTGCTATTGAATGGGTTCTCCTAAGTGTGTAGGACTTTGGACGTTAGAGGATGCCGAGGCATCGATGAAACTCCTTGGACTCTAGATCAAGTCAGGGAGTGGAATGTTAGGGTTTGAATGTTGTTGATGTGACATTTGTACATATGATTAGATATTATGATGTTTGAAATATTTCGTTGATGGATGCAGGATGACGATAGCTTGCCGACCAGACGTTTGGAGTAAATGGTTCACGCACGACAACCTGATACATTGAGGGAGAGGTGTGGTAGCAACCTTGCCGCGGGATACTAGCACTCCCGTCATGGCTCGAATTGTAGGTTAACGATTACCTACTTCGAGGAGACCCACGATGACATGACGGAAGACTATGACAATTTCTCACGATGATTCTAAGGGGCATGCAATAAGGAAGGGTCCTTATTCCTTAGAGGCCCTTAGTCTCCCACAAGATCACCGGATGGAGTATTCACTCCAGGGGTTTGACGCTTACCAAATTCAGTCAAGAGGCAAGTGAAACCCTTGGAGCACATAGTGTGTCTTGAAGGGAACTTCTCACAAATAAAATGGAAGGAGGCGAGTGGCACCCTAGGAGCACGTAGTGCGTCCTGAAGGGCATGCCACGATTTTAACTTTGGTAAGTTAATAAACCTAGTGCCTAGAAAACTATGCCTCCTTAGGACCTGGTCGACCTTAAAATGAATGATGTGATGAGTAAAGTTTAATAACAAATTTCCCCTTAAGAACTGTCGCCAAGCCTAGTGAATTTAAAACATAGGTCTAAGTAGAACCTCTGAACAAAAAAAAAAAAATAGACATCAAACAAGAAGGGGTAATTAAAATTCAAGCTTTATTAATTAAACCAATTTTTTTAATGAAGGTTTAATTATTAAAAAGGTGTAAATGGTTTTTTGTCTAAACTTTCTAATTCCGAACTTAGTTAAAAAGGGGGAAACTTAAGGAAAAAGTGAAACTTAAAGAAAAGGGGAAACTTAAAGAAAAAGGGGAATGTCTAACTTAGTAAGGAATCTAGCCTTTGAAACTTTCTATTTATGAACTCAACTAGGAATTAAGTAAGGGCTAAGTGATTTAAGAATTGTAAGGGAATAATGGGACACCGGAGAGCATTTTTAGGAATGATTTTAGGTGGGTGAGGGAAATAGGAAAATTTAATTAATTAATAAATTGATTTTCTGGTGCAACTAGGGGATCAAGCGACATGTGTACGGGGGAGGTTTTTCCTAATCAAATAAAGGAAAAATGAATCTAAAGAGGGTTTGGGAAACTAATCACTTGAAAACTCTATAAAATTGATGGCGGAGGAGATGGGGCATGTTTGGTTTGCGTAAAGTTACTCTACCAAAATTTTATCTTGACTGAATTTCTCTTGTGGGAGTTAGGATACCCAACTCGGGTAACAAGTGGTAGCTCGACCTTGCGAGGCGAGCTGGGAGCTATCATTCTATGGTATGGTGTGCATGGCCCCTTTGTGGCTAAGGGGGCTTAGGGGAAAGAAGAGTACCCCTAGCATTGGCTGGGAGGTACCAGTGAGGTCTCATCAGTCGGCAAGTCGGAGTTGGATGGAGTGCGAGTGTGGGACAATCACTTCTGGTTCTTCGCATTTGGCTATGAAATGCATGTGTATAATTTATATTGTATAGTAGTTAAATTTCTTGTTTATGCATTTCTATAATGTTGAAAGCAAGCATGAGTAGATGGTGTTAAAAGAAAAATACTTGTTTAGTTTATGCATATGAATATTTATCTGGGCGATAGTGCGCCCATGTGAAATTGTAAAAAGGTAACTAAATTTCTGTTTCTGTGCAATAGAGTTGTTGAAATTGTTAATATGAGGATGTGTTCTTCAAAGTATGTAGCGCAGGAACAGTTCCACATTTTAGTTAATTGAAGTTGTTTTTTGTACGTATTAGTTTAATAACTTGTAAGGTTGTTTTTATTTGTAGGCTCTTCAAGGCAGTCCAATGCGCCATTTTCTTCTGCCCACTTCTTATTCACTCCACGCAACCCCGAGCTAGACTTTCTTTTTTTGATTGGTGCGAAACGTCGATATCTCCTCTGTGACTTATAACTGCATTTTTTTCTCTCTCTCTTAGAGCCATAGTACCATATTAAACTGGTCTTCCTCATGGCGCCCTGTGTGAGCACTGATGTCGTGTGTTTGGTGCTCAATGTTCTTGGATATTGGCATGTTGACCCAATCCTTAAGCACAATATGTTTATCCAGACTTTCTTTATGATTCATGCAAAATGCAGAGATCTCCTCTGCTACTCACAACCACATTTTTATTGATGTGTTTTCCTTATTACTGCGTTTTTACTGCTGTGCTTTTTATTACTATGTGATTACTATGTTTCTTTTTATTACTGGGAGGGGAGTTATTGTGAGTGTATTTCATTTACTTTATGTGAGTGCATTGATGGTTTGACTGTTTGATAACCAAGTTAACTAATACCGCATGTTACCTATTTTGGCAGATTTTTTTTGTAAATCGTGAATGGCCTGGGGCAGATTATGTGGTGTTATAATCGATGTGATTTTTCTGAACAATGTTTCTCTTACCCATAGATTAGTAGTGATTATGGAAATCCGGCTTCCACCGACTAATCGATCTCTAGAATGTGTATCATTTGCTTGCTCCATCCAGTTGAAAAGAATAAATTCAGTAAGTCACCGCCACTGAGAGCTACCCACTTATTTATAGCTTTGTTGGTTCTTACAATGCTCTTCGAATCCACCTGCATCTAGATCTTACACACCACCATACTAAGAAACAAGTTTTGAGATGTATATGTCACTCCGACGATTTCCGATAATGCCAATGGACAAGTTCAATTCTGTGGTGTGCGCAATACCAATATATAATTATAAAGAAAAACATGATTAATGTAATGAGTTATCCCCCTGTGAGACTGAATTCTCCAACTATAATCGAAAACAGAGTTCCATCCAGAACATCCTACTCCTTTCGGTCGGATAACAACCAGTATACCTCTCTTCGTTCGACCACTTCTTTTTCCATTATGGAAACCAATTATTGAAGGTAATTACTATTCCACAAATTTCAGCTCTGTTGGTAATAAATAATTGATTTCAATCTATTATTTATTTCTATTTTGAAATCTTAAAATTCATTTACATTGATTATTTATTTTATCCTGAGATATTTAAATTGATTTACGTTGATTATTTATTTTAAAAGATATGAAACCTTGAATTTGGTTTACATTTCATTATTGATCGGTTCATAGATCTAAAGTTTTATTTTAATTTGGAGCATACTGCGTCTTTGTTGGGATTCAGAGAAAACTCTTTAATCCTTCCAACTTTGTAAACAATTGTTCATACGTTGAACTTTCCAATTCCACCACTTGATATGTCTTCCACTTATTACCACCACACACAATGAAGAGTTAAAATTTACCACTATATAGATACACATAATTTTACTTTCGAATCAACTAGATCATGCAGTTGTATTATATTTCTGATGCTATTTAAAATAGGTTGTAATTTTGGTCGCACTCATGAATTAGCGTGATATTATTGGCACTTTGTATTACAGTTAGTTAAACCCGTTCCTTTCCTTAAAGTTTGTTCTGGTTAAGTTCTAATAGGGGTTCAGGTAGTTATGGTATGCAATGAATTATGCTTTTAACAAATTGAATATTATAATTTTCTGAACCTATGCATGTGGATAATTAACGAAAATTTTGTTTAGAAGATGTTCATATTTGATTAATAAAATTATGATGATCGTAGTTGCTTTGATATTGATATTTATATTCATATTCAATAATAATTCTGAACCTATGCATGTGGATATTTAATCAGGTTACGATGATCATAGTTTCCTTTATGGATTAATAAAACCCCCTTACTGGAAGGGTATAATAGTTACTTGCAGTTTTAATATGTATATGTTAACTCTAGTTATGTTGCTGGTCACATTGAGCTTGTTATGGTCTTGATGGTAGAAATGTTAGAGAGACCCATCTAGATAGTGGTGACGTTAAGAGAACCGCATAAGATTTGACTCGTAAGAAAAATAAAGCTATATAGTTGTTGCAAAATTAAATGTGTGGAAGGTAGTCACCTTGTGTCTTATTAAGCTTGTTGATTGAGTGCCTTGTTTGTAATTTTCGTTTTATATTGACTACTTAAGTTGGAATCTTGGGTGTGTTGGATTGTTTTGGCATAGGGACAGACCCAGGGTTCAACGGTACAACAATGCACCAACAAAACCCTAACTACCAACCCTTTCGGCAACACCTACGAAGCAGATGAAGTCTCACCCGAGGTAGAGGCAAGGGTGGTTGCAGGACTCAAGTGTCTGCAACCTTAGCTAGGAAACAGATCTGTGATTACAATACTTAATAAAGCACTTAGCACCATCAGTTCCACAATATTTAATCAATAATCACTTTGCTGATAAAACAGGGCTTCACAACATTTACACTATTATAACGTACTTAAACACTTAGCATCAATAGATAGGTCAGATTTAACAGATCAAGCACTAAGCACATTCATATGGATCAGATATAGTATTCTCATATGCCATTAGCACTAATCATAATAAGATCTATCTAATCATCTTAAAGCACTTAGCAAAAGAAGACATAAACACATTAAGACAAGCACAAAGAAAGACAACACAATGTTTACGTGGTTCACCCACACCTTGGGGCTTCGTCCAACAAATATTCTTCTTTATTGTCTTCAGTCAATCGGTTACAAGCACAAAGCCATCAAAACCGTTACTTTGCACAGGAAAAAATATCTACGCAGCTCGCTATATCCTTCTTCCTTGTGTTACAACACTAAGCCCTCCACAATCTGCTACAAGGACTTGCACTTAGCTCTGCAAGTCTCTATAGTCATGCACACAACACTTATAGACTTTGCTCTCACTTAGCATACATTCACATCACATAGATGCACTATTTCACTTCTTTCTTACATTTCCTATCTTTTTATTTATACATACAAAATAGGCCTAAACATGGGTAAACCCATGGGCCGACATCCCATTCCCATTACATTACCCAAAAACCCAAAAAGGATCCAAAAGTGGGCCGAGATCCCGTGATCTCAGCTTTGTCTTGTGATCTTCCTTTGACAGGCCGTCGAAGTCCAAAAATAGGTCACTATGACAAAGAATCTCCCAAAACTTGGTCAATGGCCAACATGCCCCCAACACTCACTTGTGATTCATCCTGAGTCACTTTGATATGACCAGTTCTACTTCAAAGGCCTCGATCTTGGCTCGAGCTGCTTTGACCTGCTGCTGTGCGATGACCTCTTTCTCGGTGAACTCTTGAATCATTGCATCATTTACAGGCCCTTCTAGGCATTGTTCTACTGTGATGACAACTTGTTCTAGCTCTGCTCCTCGACTTTCAACCTTTGTGAATAATTGGCACACCTTATCTTGTACTGGTTGAAGCTGTTGAGTAACTTCCATTACTCTGCTTTGAATCATATGGATCTACTATTGGGCAGTGCATTTCTCCTAAGACAACTTCAATCTTTCCACGATTAACAAGGCCTTCAACTGCGCCTGTAGTGTGTCTGCGTGCTGCTTTGCTTCCTTGAGCTGTGACTCCAATGTCTGTAACTTTTGGTTCTCGGTGAGGTTCTCATATGTCTGGGCACTCCAGTTACTCATCTTCTTTCACTCCAAGGCAAGAGCTTTTAATCTGTCAACTGTGCTTCGGGAAAATGCTTCCCTTCGGTCTCTTACATATTGAGGGGGGTCTCGGGCACAGTGCAGAGCTCCAAGTCTACTATTCACTGTTGGAGCTGTTGGATTACCTCTTCAAGTTGTGCCACCTGCTGTGGAACTCTCTCTTCTGCCTTCACTTCGACGACTGTCATAGAGCAAAGTGCTCTGTTGACCCTTTCCTTTACTATGAGTTGCTCTGCGAGCAACTGTTCCTTGATTTTCTATAACTATGCTTTTTCTTCATCCCACTTTACTTGCAGAGCAATATTTTCCTATTTTGCAGCATTGCGTTGCTCTTCAAGGTCTTTCTGTTCTTGTGCCAAATCCTAGGTGGATTGTGCAGTTTATTCCTGAGCCCGTCAAAGGCGAGCTTCTATTGTATCAATGATCTGGTGGAGTTGAGCTGGCTCATCTCCCAGTTCTGATGTTCCTACTGATAGAGGCATAGTAGAAACTGTGAAAATGGACTGTAATTCTTGATGCACCCCTTGGAGCTCATCCTTAATCCGACTGAACACCTCCTCCTACTTAGCTTCTTTCTTCTCTGCTATCTCCAGCGAAGCATCATTCAGTGCGACAACGATGAATTCGAAGTCGTCTGAGGTGAGGGTGGTCTCAAATTTGGTCCTGGTTGCTTTCACTTTCTTCCGGGATGAGGGTTTCGGTGGGGAAACCTTCCTTTTCTTTGAGGGGTCCTCCTCGTCTCTAGGTGGTGTAGCCTCACCATTATTCTGTTCAACTTTTGTGCCATCTATATCTCCACCATCACCTCCTTTCTCAGGTGAGATAGAAGCAGTCTTCATCAAGTTACTACTTACATCTTGGGCTTCTTCATTTTTCTTTGTCTTGCTGGGTCCGGGTCTATCATGCGCTGTTTCTGGACTGTCAATATCGAACATCTCCACAGGGTCTACTGGAATGAGGAGGTCCACCGACCATTCGTTGGTAATTTCTTCCAAGTCATCCTCTGTAAGCTTGTAGTATGATTGCATCTGTTGTTTATGTCCATCTGCGTGTGTTGTGATGTAAATAAAATGGCAGTCCGCACTGAATTTTATTAAAGGCTGAAACCTATGGAGGGTATTCGGGATCACACGAGGCTCAGACTGGATGGCTACCTTCAACTGGTTGTAATACGTATGGAACATGACATTTGACTGCCACTGTTTATTCATGCGTTCGAGTACCACAGTGTACTGAACTTCGCGGCCAGAGGTTCAAACGACTCAATGTCTGGGAAGGTCGCACCTTCTGGCATCTCCCATGCAATGAAAGAAATCAGGATCAATAACCAACTGAAGTGGAATTCATATCCCTAATCTTGGTCTTCCCTGCAGTCTAGTTCTAACTAGTTTACCAGGTACTGTGCCCAATTGATTTGAAGTCCTTCTGTGCACTTCCCTGCGAGGTCGACTACGAAACCAATGACTTGGGTGGGGCGATTCTTTCACACCAACTTTCCTGCGATCAATTGGCAGGCGAGGCACACTACACCGCTTTGGATAAAATCTACCTTCTAGCCTCGTGTTTCCTTCTCGACATCGCCGTAGGTGTATTTTATCTTCTGCACAAGAGCGCGATACATGTATTTTCCCAGGTAAAAATCCTATGGGTCAGGGCCTTGCATGCTCAGCCCTGTGATCCGGTTGATCAATGTCGGATCCACTGTGATACGGTGGTTTAACCATAAGTATCAACCATGGTAATAGGAAAACAGTATCTTGACACATGCTTTCACTTCTTGGTGCCTTCCGAAGTGTAGGATCTTCATGACGTTGAGCAGTGTGGACTGCGCGAGGTTATTGGTCCATGATTGAGGAACTATCTTGGAATTATTTCCCTTGGTCTTGGTCAGATACTTATGTGGGGCAATCATGCTATAGATCTTCCTATCGTCGAGGTTGAAGGCGCTAAAATTCAACATTTCTATCTTTTCTTGATCTTTGTGAACTGTGCGTATCTCCTTTGGGAGGTACATAGTAACCGAGTTATACTCGAAGTCTCTGGGAACACTGTCTCTATTTATTGCATCACTCAGAGGTGGTAGGTGGGTGGGAAATATGCACGGAATCAACTTAGAATTTGCGAGATTGTCTCCATGTTTAGTTCTCTTTTCGTCTATGGGCTGTGATGGTCTGGCTTGAGCAGTGAACAGAGAGGCCGACAGTCCTCTTGTCGAAGATGCTTGTACACCTGTAGACACTCCTCTCTCCGACATGACTCTTTTAGCCATCAAGTCGAGGAGAACTTCCATTTCTGATTCTTAAATTGCGGTGAGCTCTTCGGACATACGCACTCGGGATTAAAATTATCAGGGTCACAGTTAACTCAGATACTACACTAGAATCAACAACAAGAAGGCAATGATCACTGTATACAATTCACTTGGTCTGTGGGATCAAATTCTTGGGTAGAAAAAGTATTCTCCGTGCATGGCATGACAAGATAAGTAGGCAACTTGGAAATGGTTCGCTTGGAATGGGCATGAAGCCTCATTAACTCTTATTCTATCCATTATGGTGCAGTCCAACAATCTGGTGTCGAGCTATAAATTCTTTCCAACCATTTGTAGCGGCAGTCGAATGGATATATTGACCCCAATGACTATATTGCTTCTCCCTAGCGAAGTACCTCGTGTCACTATTCTAATATCTCAACGAAGTTCCTATTCTGCAAATTTTCTGTCTGCAAAGTTCCCTCTAGAATATTCTGTAACTTTTCAATCTTAGCTCTCTTCTTACTTAGATTTCTAACCTTCTTTCTAGTGAGCTTTGTCTCGGTAGTTAGTTTTCCATTCTGATTCTTATCTTCTATGGTCTTTGTCACTTCGCACTGTTGAGATTATTTCCTAGGATCAAGGGCAATATCTCTTCCTTGTCTGGAGTAAGTACGTCAGTCTCCTGTGGGTCTTCCAGTGTTCTTGCATCTTTGACATCAGGGTCTCTAGTGTCAAATAGCTTCGATCCGTTCTCTCGTTCTTCAATCAATTGGGCGATCCTTCTGGTCATGAAATATTTTAATTCTTGTTTCTTCTGCTCCAAAACTTATTCTTCTTCCTTTCGTCTGGCTTGATCTCTATCAATCCAAGGTTTTTCTATTAACATGGTAAACAAGGTTCTATCCTTAATAAATTGTATAATCTCAAAATCTTCTTCTGTCGAAGTTCCATTTGCATTCATAGGTATTTGAGCGAGCCTCCCACACCAGTTTACCAGTTTTCCTCTGAATAACCCTATTCCTCCTAATGAAGGAATCATAGCAGACCTTCCTATATATTTCCAAGTACTCTCTGTCATGATATCCACCTACGTTTCCCCATCTAGAGCACAGTCAATGTCGAAATCTCCTATTCTTGATTTGATGCATTCTTTTTCTTTAAAGATCTCGGATAATCTAAAATGTTGGTGGTCATTCAAGGTTTCTTTCATTTGTGGCAATGCCTTCTTTGACTCTTTCTGGGGTTTTTCTATACCCTTAGATTCTGGATCTGCCTTAGGTTTTTCTTGTATTATGTTCATACTTTCAAGCTTAGCAATCATTCTAGGTAAATCCAACACTTGATGGTCCATAAATTTGCAACAAAGACAACTGGGTCTTCTCCCAGGGAATTCTTTAGCAAGATGTCCCAGTTTTCTGCAACCGTAACAGAGGGTTAGTCCTCTCTTTCTTTTAAATGATCCCTAACCTCTCCTATACTACGTGCTAGGATCATAGGAGTTAACTTGCAACAAATTCTTTCTAGGATCCCGCATCCATTTGTTAGTCCAAAAATTCTTTCTATGCATAGGTATAACATATCTTTCACTATTCTTATCAAATCTATTCATATCCAACCTTCTTTCATCTATTAATGCCCTAGTTTTAAATCTAGGAAAGAATCTATCAAACATACCTAGATCCATACTCTAGAAACAAAAAATTTCACTTAGCTTACTTTTACAGAGCACAAATATTTCAGATCTAGAATTTTTCTACTATCTTTACCTTTATCAGGGCACAGAGCTTACAGATCTTACCTCTTTTAATCATAAATTCTCACTTATACATTTCTTAGAGCACAAAGCTTTCAAATATTGCTTCTTTTCTTTAGATCCGACCTACTTTCTTCAGATCAAGCTTCCTTCTTTAGCACAAAGATTTATAAATTGAGTAGGACACTGCACACTAGGGCATAGATCTACGCACAAAGCTTTCACACTTTCAGATCCAATCTTTGCACAATTTTTCTTCTTCCTCAGTTCCCAACAATCATAGTTTCAGGTCCCAGCAACAGAACCATTTGTTGGCACAGGGGCAGACCCAGGGTACAATGCTACAACAACGCACCAACAAAACCCTAACTACCGACCCTTTCGACAACACCTGTGAAGCAGATGGAGTCTCACCTGAGGTTGAGGCAGGGGTGGTTGCTGTACTCAAGTGTATACAACCTTAGATGTGACACAGATATGTGATTACAATATTGATAAATCACTTAGCACCATTAGTTCCACAATATGCAATCAATAATCACTTCGTTGATAAAACAGGGCTTCACAACATTTACACTGTTATAACGTACTTAAGAACTTAGCATCAATAGATAGGTCAGATTTAGCAGATCAAGCACTAAGCACATTCATATCGATAATATCTAGTATTCTCATATGTCATTAGCACTAAGCATAAGCATATGTATCTAATCATCTTAAAGCACTGAGCAAAAGAAGACATAAACACATTAAGACAAGCACAAAGCAAGACACCACAACATTTATGTGGTTCACCCCCACCTTGGGGCTACGTCCACCAACTCTTCTTCTTTATTGTCTTCAGTCAATCAGTTACAAGCACAAAGCCATCAAAACCCTTACTTCACACAGGACGTAAGATCTGCGCAGCTCGCTAGATCCTTCTTCCTTGCGTTACAACACTAAGCCCTCCAAAATCTACTACAAGGACCTGCACTTAGCTCTGCAAGTCTCTACAGTCATGCACACAACACTTACAGACTCTGCTCGCACTTAGCATACATTCACATCACATAGATGAACTATTCCACTTCTTTCTTACATTTCCTATCCTTCGATTTATACATACAAAATAGGCCTAAACATGGGTAAACCCATGGGACGACATCCCATTCTCGTTACATTACCCAAAAACCCAAAAAGGATCCAAAAGTGGGCCGAGATCCCATGATCTCCGCTTCGTCTTGCGCTCTTCCTTTGACAAGCTATTGAAGTCCCAAAATAGGTATCTATGACCAAGAATCTCCCAAAACTTGGTCAAGGGCCAACAAATTGCGTCACGATTAAAGGTTTAGAATTGTTGTGTTGTGCCTTAGTCGCTATCTCTCTTGTCACATTGTGGTGGCATGATTCCTTATGAATGGATCTTGGCATGCAATGATCAATGAGTGTGTAGTACATCTAGGCATTGGGGCATGTGCCACTCGATGGCGTTGATGTCGATTATCTAAATCAGTGTATTGTAATTTGTGTTGTAATGCATGAATGTGACTTGTTCTCGCTTGCCGTGGATGTTCTTAGTACATGTGTCGTTTTTATGCTGGTTGCGCTTGAATGATATTTTGGTGTTTTTTATCTCAGTCGCCTGGACTTGTTGTGTTAGGCGGGATGTAGTTGTTCCTTAGAAAAATCGCCATCCTTGAGACCTTAAATGGTCAAAATTGATGGGAACCTAGGCTTGAGCATTTCTTATGTGTCCTAGAGGTCTTAACCATTGCACAATAAGATGGGCGGGTAATTTTTTTTATTCTTCGTCTGATTGAATGTCGTATGTTGCTTCCCGCTGCATGACGTGTTAGTATGCTAGGTCGTTATGTTTTTTGTCGTGTGATTTTCCCTTCGTTGTGTTTGTCATCATGTTGTGATGTTTCAATTTATTTTCGTTATTACTTTCCCACACACAAAAAAATGTACTTGTTATGCGAGGCTTGTTGTCGTAATGACGAGGTTCGTTACATATGGTATCAGAGCTGGTTCGACCCGCAACTTGGGATCACTAGGACTTCCTTGATTATATATTTGATTATAATGTCACTAATTAAATTGATGTGTATTTGTGTAGGTAATCATGGTTAGAGGACACCACAGAGGCAGATGAAGGGGTTCTAGGGGAGGAGGTGTGACACCCCGAGTAGCATCCACGCCTGAGGGGTCTAACCCCCAGGGAGACGAACATGTTGTCGGGCAGATACATATAGCTGTGGGTGATGTGGTTGGTATGATAAGGTCCTTTTAGAGGATGTCAGAGGCAGTTATCAACTATTTGGATAGGGATAAGGCTAGGGTGTCGACACCTCCTGAGGGTCCACCGCGCACTCCGGTCGGTGCTGGTAGTATTCACTGCGAGCTCGAGAAAAATTTCTAGAGTTCTTTGGTGTCCGGGACGGTGCAACCACCAAGGCATGATTGGAGAATATGGTGATGTGCTTTGTGCCTCGCGACTATACCTCCAACATGAAGGTCCGCATGGTGGTATTTCAACTGAAGGGGAGCGCTCTTCTATGGTGGAAGACACTCCTCCTATAATTGAACATGGCAGTTGAAGACGTTCCATGGGAACTGTTCGAGGAATGGTTACGGGAGAGGTATCTATCTAAGGAATTCATTGAGCATCAGCTCAATAACGCCTTGCAACAAGGCGGCCGTACGGTGCCCGAGTATGAGGCCCATTTCGTGGAGCTGCTTCGGTATGCTCTGCACCTGAATATTGAGAAACTTAAGGTCAACAAGTTCGTGTTCGAACTTAATGTCAGAATTCATGCAAAGGTGAGGATTCTGATGCCTCAAACCTTGCATGATGCTGTCTAGAAATCCCTCATAGCAGAGGAGGATTTTATCAGTGGGGGTCAGAGCAAGACTCCAGCGAGACCAGTGGGAGATATGTCATCTAGTGCGCTGTAACATCAGACACTAGCTAGACATTCAAAAATATTTTCAGGCACTCAGAGGGGATCCACATACACTACACCACAACGAACGATGCCTCAACAACTAACTCCTTATAGAGGACCACAACACTAGCAACAACGTCGACTGCAACAACAACAGTTTAGGCATGTTCAACAAAACATACAAGGGTTCCAGGATGGTGGGCCATCAGCTTCTACTTTAGGTACCAAGAGTATTGTACCAAAGAAAGGGTGCTGGACATGTGGAGAGCCATATTACCAGTATGAATGCCTAGTTGAGAGGACCAGAGCATCTCGATCAGCCAAACCCACTACCATGGGAGATTTGGGCAAGGCCCATCGAATTCATGCAACGGTGAATAACCGCGAGGAAGAGAACCAACCGACTGTACTCAAGACGTAAGGTACCATCGTTGACCAGACCCTTAGTATTTTGATAGATCCAAGTTCTACAAAGAGTTTTATTTTTGGTGGAGTGCTCAAAAGAATTAAGGTAAAGGCAGTCGAACAAGATGAGTTTAGCTTTGTAGAAATGGCTTCAGGAGCCAAACAAAAGGTTGGAGCGAAGGTTACGGGCTGTAGCCTTAACCTAGGAAATTTTGTCACAAGGTCCAAGCTGTACGTCACGATCTTAAGGTCTTATGACGTCGTGATCGGTATGGACTAGTTGGAATCGCATGAGGCGATACTCAACTATAAGATGAAATCATTGAGCTTGGTCGATGACGAGGGACATATACGCATGATTGTAGGTTGGAACCAGGGAGTATCCCTGAGGTTCATCTCTTCCTTGCAGCTACATAAGAGCATGTGGAAGGGATGTAAGCTTTATACAATCCTTGCTTTAAACAAGAAGGGATTAGCGGAAGGTCTAGAAAACCTTCCGGTGGTGCGAGAGTTTGTGGACGTCTTCCTTGAGGAGTTACCTGGGATGCCGCCAGAGAGGGAATTGGAATTTACCATCGACCTAAAACTGTGAACTGAACCAATGGCGAGAATGCCTTATCGGATGTCGACTCGTGAGTTACAAGAGTTGAAAGTGCAACTGAAGGAGTTGTTGGACATAGGAATTATACGTCCAAGTGTGTCACCATGGGGTGCACCTGTTATTTTCATACGAAATAAAGATTGGTCATGGAGACTCTGCATTGACTACCGTCAATTGAAAAAGGAAATGATCAAAAATCAATTTCCGTTGCCAAGGATTGATGATCTGTTCAATCATATGAAAGGCTCTATGCTATTTTCAAAATCGGATTGAGATCAAGGTATCATCAGTTATAGATCAAGGAGAATGACATCCCTAATACCTCCTTTAAGACAAGGTTTGGACATTACAAGTTTATCATTTTACCATTTGGATTGATGAACGCCCCTGGGGTATTTATGATCTTGATGAATGGGGTGTTTCCCAAATACTTGGACAAGTTCATCCAAGTATTCATTGACGATATTTTGATTTACTCTCAGAAAATTGAGGAGCATGAAGAGCACTTGCGCATGGTACTATAGTGTCTGCGAGAGGACAAATTGTTTGGGAAGCTGTCTAAATGCTCGTTTTATAAATCAAAGATTCATTACTTAGGGCATGGCATCTCCGACGAAGGTATCACTGTGAATCCAACAAAGGTAGAGGATATTATGGAATGTCCTACACTGACAAATGTCCCATAAGAGTGTAGCTTCATGGGTTTAGCGGGATACTATCGATGGTTCGTCGAGGGTTTTTCGAAGATAGCAAATACAATTACAGAATTTTAGAAGAAGAATAAGAAGTTTGTTTGGACCGAGAAGTGCGTGGAAGCATTTCGGAGGCTCAAGGAGTGGTTGACGACAATGCCGATACTAAATCTCCCTGATTTGGATGCGGAATTCCTGGTGTGCATTGACGCATCGAAGGAAGACTTAGGCCGAGTCTTCATGCAAGACGATCGAGTGATCACTTACATATCGAGAAAGTTGAGAAGGCACGAGGAGAACTATGTGATGCACGATTTGGAGTTGTTAGCCATTTTTTATTCCTTGAGAGTATGGAGAGAATACCTTATTGGATGAAAAGTTGAACTAAAAATAGACCAATGTGGTTTACAAAAAATCTTTATGCAAAGCGACTTGAACACGCTGTTAGTTGTGGAGATTGATTATCTTCTTGATTAAGAGGTCTTTGTTTTCAACCGTGTTTATACCCCATGAATACTTTACACCCCAACAGAATGTACACTTATCCATGCGGGGGAGTGCACGGGGGGTTACCCCCCCTGCAGGGTCCCGGGGGGGGCTATCCCCCTGGGGGCAAGCGGGCCCTCGAAGGAAAAATTTCCTTGTAAATGTATATTGTAATTTCATTGTAAATCCAGACCGTTCATTATAAGGTCGCAGATATGACGGTAGAAGTTATGTTAGGGTTTCTTTCCCTAGAAGGAAACCCTCTTTTATGAGGGAAATGTATTGTAGCTATGCATCATTGTGAATATTGTAATCTGAGAGAGGAGACTATGATATAAAGAAGAGGTAGTTATAGCGGGTGTGCTATAGGTTGTATCCCTTCATTTGCTGGATAATAATAAAGGAAGGACCTGTCAATTTCTCTGGTGGACGTAGTCCACACTAGGTGAACCACACATATCTGTGTCTCTATTGCATTGTGTATCTTCTGTGTTTTATTTTATCATTTGTTTTAATTTATTTCTCCATGATCCTATTTTTCTAACAACTGGTATCTGAGCGAAAGCTAACTCGCAGGAAAATAGGGTTTCTGGCTCGAGTGGGAGAAATGGTGGAAGATGGAAATTTTAGGGTCGAGAAATTTAACGACCAAAAATACCAGTTATGCAAGATGCAGATGGAAGATTATTTATATCAGAAGGATCTATTCCTACAATTATGTGGAATAGCAAATAAGTCGATGACTATGAAGGACGAAGAATGGGAGATTCTTGACATAAAGGATCTAGGAAAAATACGACTAAGCCTGACAGCGTCAATGGCTTTCAATATTTCGAAAGAAAAGACAATGAAGGATCTTATGGACGCATTGGCTAAACTATATGAAAAACCCTCGGCGTCCAATAAGGTATTTCTAATGAAGAGATTATTTAATATGAAGATGTCAGAAGGTGGGTCTGTTGCAGATCATTTAAATGAATTTAATATAGTTACTAATCAACTAAGTTCTATAAAAGTGGACTTTGATGATGAGGTCAAGGCTCTTCTAATCTTGTGCTCATTGCCAGAAAGATGGAATGGCTTGGTCATGGCTATAAGTAACTCTGTATCTGGTTCAAATACTTTAAAATTTGATGGTGTTGTTGGTGTTATCCTTAGTGAGGAAATGTGATGGAAAAGCACAGGTGAGACTTCGGGTAATGCATTAAACATGGAGAATAGGGGAAGAAAAAAAGATAGAGGAAAGGGCCCAGGGAACCGCGAGAATTATAGGAAGGGAAGATCCAAATCCAGACTTGGGAAGATAGAGTGCTAGAATTATGGGAAGAAAGGACATCTGAAGAAAGACTGCAGAGCTCCAAAGAAACAAAGAGATGGACAACAGGATAAAAATGAGGAAGCAAACATAACAGGTGATGTGTTACAAGATACTTTGATTCGTTTTGTAGATAATATTTTTGAGACTTGGGTGGTAGATTCAGGGGCTTGATTTTATGCCACACCCCATAGGAAACATTTTCTAGATTATGTTCAAGGTGATTTTGGACAGGTTCATTTGGGTGATGATGCACCATGCAAAAGTTTTGGAATGGGAAAGGTAAAGATAAAGCGAAGCAATGGAAACCAATGGTTGTTGAAAGAGGTAAGACATGTTCCAGATCTAAGGAAAAATCTAATTTCAACAGGAAAATTGGCAAGTGAAGGTTGTATATCCATATTTAAAGATATGGTGTGGAAGGTCACCAAAGGATCATTGGTGAAAGCAAGAAGAGATAAGGTAGGTACATTGTATTTATGTGCTGGTAATACTGACTCTTCTATCTCTTTAGATTCTACACGAGTGGATTCAACACTGTGGAATCATAGGATTGGACACATGAGTGCGAAGGGGATGAAAATACTTCAAAAAAGAAATTTGTTTCCAGATCTTAAACAAATTGTTTTGGACTTTTGTGAGCATTGTGTTTATGGAAAACATAAGAGAGTCTGATTTCTCAGAGTCGAAAAAGAAAAGAAGAGTGAAAGGTTAGAGCTTGTGCATACAGATGTATGGGGACCAACTAAAGTATCATCTCTTGGTGGCTCTCATTATTATGTTACCTTTATTGATGATGCAACTAGAAAAACTTGGGTTTATTACATTCAACAAAAATCTGATGTTTTTGATACTTTTAAGAAACAAAAAGATTTGGTTGAGAATGAGATATGAAAAAGGTTGAAGTGTCTCAGATTAGATAATGGAGGTGAATATTGAAACAAGGAGTTTGATGATTACTGTTCATACCATGGGATTCGTAGAGAGAAGACAGTTTCAAGAACACCACAAGAAAATGATGTGTCAGAAAGGAATAACAAGACAATCATGGACCGTGCAAGGAGTATGATATTGCATGATTTTTTTCCCTTACAGTTCTAGGAAAATGGTGTAGATACTGATGTTTAATTAATAAACAAAGGACCTTCAAGATCTTTGGATGGTATAATTCCAGAGGAGGCATGGAAAGTTAAAAAGGTAAACTATTATTTTTTGAAGACTTTCGGATGTGAAGCATTTGTCCATATTGATAAAGAAAATAGAACAAAGCTTGAGGAAAAATCCAAGAAGTGTACCTTTATTGGATACAGTGTTAATTATTTATGTTATTGATTATGGGATTATGAAAATAACAAAATAATTAGGAGTAGAGATGTCATATTCAATGAGAAGGTCATGTACAAAGATCAATTGCAGGGAAAGAAACAGGAAAAAGAAAAACTAGAATACACAGTGCTTGATGAGATCACTGAAAAAGAAATTCCAAAGGAACCAAAAAATCAAAATGCACAAAAACATGAGAAACATGTACCTCAAACTCCTGCAAGTGTTGTTAGAATATCTTCCAGGTTAAGTAGACCCTCTGAACGATACTCTCCTTCATTGTATTATTTATTGCTAATTGATTATGGTGAGCCAGAATGTTATGAAGACGAAGGGGTGCTAGGGGAGGAGGTGTGACACCCCGAGTAGCATCCACGCCTGAGGGGTCTAACCCCCAGGGAGAGGAACATGTTTTCGGGTAGGAACATATAGCTATGGGTGATGTGGTTGGGATGATAAGGTCCTTTTAGAGGATGTTGGAGGCAGTTATCAACCGTTTGGATAGGGATGAGGCTAGGGTACCGACACCTCCTAAGGGTCCACCACGCTCTCAGGTCGGTATTGGTAGTATTCACCGTGAACTCAAGAAGGTCAAATTTATTGAGTTCTTTGGTGTCCCGGATGGCATAGCCACCGAGGCATGATTGGAGAATATTCTGATGTGCTTTGCGCCTCGCGACTATACCTCCAACATGAAGGTCCACATGGTGGTATTCCAATTGAAGAGGAGAGCTCTTCTATGGTGGAAGACACTCCTTCTGTAATTGAACATGGCAGTTGAAGACGTGTCATGAGAACTGTTCAAGGAATGGTTACAGGAGAGGTATCTATCTGAGGAATTCACTGAGAATCATCTCAACGAGTTCAATGCCTTGCAAAAGGGTGGTCATACGGTGCCCGAGTACGAGGCCCATTTTGTGGAGCTGCTTTAGTATGCCCCGCACCTGAATACTGAGAAACTTAAGGTCAACAAGTTCGTGTTCGGCCTTAATGTTAGAATTTGTGCAAAGGTGAGGATTCTAATGCTTCAAACCTTGCACGATTCTTTCTAGAAATCCCTCATAGAAGAGGAGGAGTTTATTAGTGGGGGTCAGAGAAAGACTCCAGCAATACTAGTGGGACATATGTCATCTGGTGCACTGCAACATCAGACACTAGATAGATATTCACCAAGATTTTGAGGCACTCAGAGAGGATCCACATACACTACACCACAAAGACCGACGCCTCAACAATGAACTCCTTACAGAGGACCACAACACCAGCAACAACATCGACTGCAACAACAACAGTTTAGGCCTATTCAACAAAACAGACAAGGGTTCTAGGATGGTGGGCTGTCAGCTTCTACTTCAGGTACCAAGAGTACTGGATTGAAGAAAGGGTGCTGGACATGTGGAGAGCCATACTACCAGTGTGAATGCCCAGTTGAGAGGACCAGAGCATCTCGATCAGCTAAACCCACTACCATGGGAGATTCAGGCAAGGCCCATCAGATTCATGCAATGGTGAATAACTGCCAGGAAGAGCACCGGTCGACTGTGCTCGAGACGTCAGGTACCATTGCTAACCAGACCCTTAGTATTTTGATAGATCCAAGTGCTACAAAGAGTTTTATTTTTGGTGGAGTGCTCAAAAGAATTAAGTTAAAGGCAGTCGAACAAGATGAGTTTATCTTTGTAGAAATGGCTTTGGGAGCCAAACAAAAGGTTGGAGCGAAGGTTACTGGTTGTAGCCTTAACCTGGGAGATTTTGTCACAAGGTCCAACCTGTACGTCATGATCTTAGGGTATTATGACGTTGTGATTGGTATGGACTGGTTGGAATCGCATGAGGTGATACTCAACTATAAGATGAAACAATTGATCTTGGTCAATGACGAGGGACATATACGCATGATTGTAGGTCAGAACCAGGGAGTATACCTGAGGTTCATCTCTTCCTTGCAGCTACGGAAGAGCATGTGGAAGGGATGTAAGATTTATGCAATCCTTGCGTTAAATGAGAAGGGAGTAGCAGAAGGTCTAGAAAACCTTCCGGTGGTGCGAGAGTTTGCGGATATCTTCCCTGTAGAGTTACCTGGGATGCTGCCAGAGAGGGAATTGGAATTTACCATCGACCTAAAACCATGAACTGAACTGATAGCAATAATGCCTTATCGGATGTTGACCTGTGAGTTACAAGAGTTGAAAATGCAACTAAAGGAGTTATTGGACATAAGAATTATACGTCCAAGCGTGTCACCATGGGGTGCACCTGTTATTTTCATATGAAAGAAATATTGGTCGTGGAGACTCTGCATTGACTACCATGAATTGAACAAGGCAACGCTTAAGAATCAATATCCGTTGCGAAGGATTGATGATCTATTCGATCATATGAAAGGTGCTATGCTGTTTTCAAAATCGAATTGAGTTCAGGGTATCACTAGTTACAGATCAAGGAGGATGATATCCCTAAGACCTCCTTTAAGACAAGGTTTGGACATTACAAGTTTACCATTTTACGATTTTGATTGATGATCTCCCCGCAGTATTTATGAGATTGATGAACGGGGTGTTTTGCAAATACTCGGACAAGTTAGTCCAAGTATTCATTGACGATATTTTGATTTACTCTCGGAAAATTGAGGAGCATGAAGAGCACTTGCGCATGGTACTGTAGTGTCTGCGAGAGGACAAATTGTTTGGGAAGCTATCTAAATGCTCATTTTATCAATCAAAGATTCGTTACTTAGGTCATGTCATCTATGACGAAGGTATTGTTGTAAATCCAACAACAGTAGAGGATATTATGGAATGGTCTGCGCTGACAAATGTCCCAGAAGAGTGTAGCTTCATGGGTTTAGTGGGATACTATCGATGGTTCTTCGAGGGTTTTTCGAAGATAGAAAATACGATTACAGAATTGCAGAAGAAGAACAAGAAGTTTGTTTGGACTGAGAAGTGCGTGGGAGCATTTCGGAGGCTCAAGGAGTGGTTGGCGAAAATGCCAATACGAAAGGTCCCTGACTTGGACGCGGAATTCCTAGTGTGCATTGACCCGTCCAATGAAGACTTAGGCGGAGTCTTCATGCAAGATGGTCGAGTGATCACTTCCATATCGAGAAAGTTGAGAAGGCACGAGGAGAACTATGTGATGCACGATTTGGAGTTGTTAGCCATTTTGTATTCCTTGAGAGTATGGAGAGACTACCTTATTGGACGAAAAGTTGAAGTAAAAACAAACCAATGTGGTTTACAAAACATCTTTATGCAAAGCGACTTGAACATGCTGTTAGTTGTGGAGCCTTATTATCTTCCTAATTTAGAGGTCTTTGTTTTCAATCGTGTTTATACCCCATGAATACTTTACACCCCAATATAATGCACACTTATCCACATGGGGGAGTGCACGGGCGATTACCCCCCCTGCAAGGTCCGGGGGGCTATCCCCCTGGGGGCAAGCGCCCCCCCGAAGGAAAAATTTCCTTGTAAATGTATACTATAATTTAATTGTAAATATGGAGCGTTCATTATAAGGTCGCATATCTGATGGTAGAAGTTATGTTAGGGTTTTTTTCCTTAGAAGGAAACCCTCTTTTATGAGGGAAATGTATTGTGGCTATGCATCATTGTGAATATTGTATTCATAGAGAGGATACTATGAGATAAATAAGAGGAACTTATAGAGGGCGTGCTATAGGTTGTATCCCTTCATTTGCTGGATAATAATAAAGGAAGGACCTGTCAATTTCTCTGGTGGACGTAACCCACACTAGGTGAGCCACGTATATCTGTGTTTCTATTGCATTGTGTATCTTCTATGTTTTATTTCCGCATTTGTTTTAATTTATTTCTCCACGATCCTGGTTTTCTAACAACTGGTATCAGAGCGAAAGCTAACTCGTAGGAAAAGAGGGTTCCTGGCTCGAGTGGGAGAAATGGCGGAAGATGGAAAGTTTAGGGTCGAGAAATTTAACGACCAAAAATACCAGTTATGGAAGATGCAGATGGAATATTATTTATATCAGAAGGATCTATTCCTACCATTGGGCGGAATAGAAAAGAAGCCGATGACTATGAAGGATGAAGAATGGGATATTCTTGACATAAAGGCTCTAGGAATGATACGAATAAGCCTGACAACGTTGATGGATTTCAATATTTCGAAAGAAAAGACAATGAAGGATCTTATCGGTGCATTGGATAAACTATATGAAAAACCATCGGCGTCCAATAACTTATTTCTAATGAAGAGATTATTTAATATGAAGATGTCAGAAGGTGAGTCTGTTGCAGATCATTTAAATGAATTTAATACAGTTACTAATCAACTAAGTTGTGTAAAAGTGGACTTTGATGATGAGGCCTGGGCTCTTCTAATCTTGTGCTCATTGCCAGAAAGATGGAATGGCTTGGTCATGGCTATAAGTAACTCTGTATCTTGTTCAAATACTTTAAAATTTGATGGTGTTGTTGGTGTTATCCTTAGTGAGGAAATGCGATGGAAAAGCATAGTTGAGACTTCAAGTAATGCATTGAACATGGAGAACAGGGGAAGACAAAAAGATAGAGGAAAGGGCCCAGGGAACCGCGAGAATTCTAGGAAGGGAAGATCCAAATCGAGACTTGGAAAGATAAAGTGCTAGAATTGTGGGAAGAAAGGACATCTGAAGAAAGACTGCAGAGCTCCAAAGAAACAATGAGATGGACAATAGGAGAAAAATCAAGAAGCAAATGTAACAGGTGATGTGTTACAAGATACTTTAATTCATTTTTTAGATAATATTTCTGAGCCTTAGGTGGTAGATTCAGGGGCTTGATTTTATGCCACACCCCATAGGAAACATTTTCTGGATTATTTTCAAGGTGATTTTGGATAGGTTCATTTGGGTGATGATGCACCATGCAAAAGTTTTGGAATCGGAAAGGTAAAGATAAAACGAAGCAATGGAAACCAATGGTTGTTGAAAGTGGTAATACATGTTCCAGATCTAAGGAAAAATCTAATTTCAACAGGAAAATTGGCAAGTGAAGGTTGTATATCCATATTTACAGATATGGTGTGGAAGGTCACCAAAGGATCATTGGTGATAGCAAGAAGAGAGAAGGTAGGTACATTGTATTTATGTACTGGTAATACTGACTCTTCTATCTCTTTAGATTCTACAAGAGTGGATACAACACTGTGGTATCATAGGCTTGGACACATGAATGCGACAGGGATGCAAATACTTCAAAAAAGAAATTTGTTGCCATATCTTAAACAAATTGTTTTGGACTTCTATGAGCATTGTGTTTATGGAAAACATAAGAGAGTCTGATTTCTCAGAGTCGGAAAAGAAAAGAAGAGTGAAAGGTTAGAGCTTGTGCATACAGATGTATGGGGACCAACTAAGGTATCATCTCTTGGTGGCTCTCATTATTATGTTACCTTTATTGATGATGCAACTAGAAAAAATTGGGTTTATTACATTCAACAAAAATTTGATGTTTTTGATACTTTTAAGAAATGGAAAGCTTTGGTTGAGAATGACATAGGAAAAAGGTTGAAGTGTCTCAGATTAGATAATGGAGGTGAATATTGCAACAAGGAGTTTGATGATTACTATTCATACCATGGGATTCGTAGAGAGAAGACAATTTCAAGAACACCACAAGAAAATGATGTGTCAGAAAGGATGAACAAGACAATCATGGAGCGTGCAAGGAGTATGATATTGCATGCTTGTTTTCCCTTACAGTTCTAGGCAAATGGTGTAGATACTATTGTTTAATTAATAAACATAGGACCTTCAAGCTCTTTGGATGGTATAATTCTAGAGGAGGCATTGAAAGTTAAAAAGGTAAACTATTATTTTTTGAAGACTTTCGGATGTGAAGCATTTGTCCATATTGATAAAGAAAATAGAACAAAGATTGAGGAAAAATACAAGAAGTGTACCTTTATTGGATACAATGTTAATTATTTTGGTTATCGCTTATGGGATTATGAAAATAACAAAATAATTAGGAGTAGAGATGTCAATTCAATGAGAAGGTCATGTACAAAGATCAATTTTAGGCAAAGAAACAGGGAAAAAAAAACTAGAATACACAGTGCTTGATGAGATCACTGAAAAAGAAATTCCAAAGGAACTAAAAAATCAAAATGGCCAACAACATGATCAACATGTACCTCAAACTCCTACAAGTGTTGTTAGAATATCTTCCAGGTTAAGTAGACCCTCTGAACGATACTCTCCTTCATTGTATTATTTATTGCTAATTGATTATGGTGAGCCAGAATGTTATGAAGAGGCAATTCAGGTAGACACCAAAACGAAGTGGGAGAAAGGCATGAAAGAAGAAATGGGTTTCTTGGTAAACAACCATACTTGCGACTTTGTTCAGTTTCCTGTAGGAAAAAGAGCATTATAGAATAAATGGGTTTACAAGTTGAAGGAAAAAGATGGAGGAAAAAAATGATACAAAGCTAGACTTGTTTTAAAGGGGTTTGCACAAAAGAAAGGTATATTTTTTGATGAAATATTTTATCCAATTGTTAAAATGACTTTAATTAGGTCTATTTTGAGTCTTGTGGTAGTAGAAGATTTGCATCTTGAACAGTTAGATGTAAAACCAACTTTTCTCCATGGGGATTTGGAGGAAGAGATTTATATGC
>ML779862.1:981141-996490 GCA_009831015.1 Picea engelmannii
TTGACTAGTTGAGTTGAGTTTAGATGTTGCATTGGTTTTGTCACCATGCAACATTGGGATCATCACCAACTCATTACTCTTTGTTCAATCAGTTAACTGAAGACTAGTTGACTAGTTAACTCAGCTAGGTGGCAGTTCACTCCTGTAACTGCCTAAGAGATTAGACTAGGTGGCAATTTACTCTTGTAACTGCTGGTGTGTGTCCAGATCAATCTAGAACACCACTATGGCTCATTAGTTACTCATGTATCCTATATCTATTGTAAATTATTCACTCTTTGAGTGTGGAATACTATTAATGAGAATTCTTCCATTCTTTCTATATTGCTTCTTCTTTCTCAATTTATCTCTGCAAATGTGTGTAGTATTTTCTAGCTAGATCTATCCTGTGCAGGTTCAACACATTTACAACAACCACAGGGGTATGAGGTCAAAGGGAAGGATAATTTGGTATGTAGGTTGAAGAAGATCTTGTATGGCCTAAAGAAAGCTCCAAGGCAGTGGTATTTGAGGTTTGACAGGTTTATGATAGAACAAGGTTATACTAGATGTCATTCTGATCACTGTGTTTATTTTGAAAAGCTAGAAAATGGAAGCTATATTATCTTACTATTGTATGTAGATGACATGCTTGTTGCAGGGTATAATATGCAGGATACAAATGTGCTCAAGAAGAAATTATCTAATTCATTTGCAATGAAGGATTTGGGTGTTGCAAAGAAAATACTTGGTATAAGAATAACAAGAGATAGGAAAAATCACAAATTGAAATTGTCTCATGGTGAGTACATAGAGAAGGTGTTGGAGAGGTTTAGAATGCAGAATGAAAAACCAGTTAGTACACCTTTGGCCAACCATTTCAAATTAACTAAGGAAATGTATCCGAAGACATAGGAGGAGATAAAATACATGTCTAGGGTCCCTTATTGACCAACAATTGGCAGCTTGATGTATGCGATGGTTTCCACAAGACCAGATATTGCACCTGCAATGGGAGTTGTGAGAAGGTATATGGAAAATCTAGGTAAAGAACATTGGGAGGCAGTAAAGTGGATTCTCAAGTATTTGAGAGGTACTACTACTATTGCATTATGTTTTGGAGGTCCAAACACTTTTCTACAGGGATATGTTGATTTAGATATGGTAGGTGATAAAGATATCAAGAGGAGCACCACAGGGTATGTTTTTAATATAGGTGGAACAACAGTAAGTTGGATTTCAAAACTGCAAAAGGTTGTTGCAATTTCAACAACAGAAGCAGAGTATGTTACTACTACAGAGGCTAGTAAATAAATGATTTGGCTACAAAGGTTTATGGAGGAATTGGGAAAGTAGCAGGAGAATAACAAGTTGCACTGTGACAGTGAGAGTGCCATTCATCTTGCAAATAAATCAGCCTTCCATTTGAAGACTAAGAATATATAGCTGAGGTACCATTTCATATGATCCATCTTGGAATATGGACATTTGAAGTTGGAAAAGATACACACTAGCCATAATCCTGCATACATGTTAACAAAGGGAGTAACCAGGGAGAAACTGAGTTCTTGCTCAGTTTCAGTTGGTCTTCAAGCATGAAGGTGAAGATGAGAAATTTTCTAGGTCCAAGAAGGTTCATATTCCAACAGATAAAACAATGGTGGAGTTGTTTAGATCAGTCTCGAAGTGGGAGATTGTTGGTTGTGGAGCCTGATTATCTTCCTCATTCATAGGTATTTGTTTTCCACTGTTTTTATACCCCATGAATAATTTACACCCCATAAGAGTGTACAGTCATCCACGCGGGGGAGTGCAGGGGAGGTTAACCCCCCTGCGGGGTCCCGACGGGGATTCGGGGGCAAAGCCCCCAAAGGAAAAATTTCCTTGTAAATGTATATTGTAATTTCATTGTAAATCTAGACTGTTCATTATACGGTCAAAGATTTGACAGTAGAAGTTATGTTAGGGTTTTTTTTCCCTAGAAGGCAACCCTCTTTTATGAGGGAAATGTATTGCGGCTATGCATCATTGTAAATATTGTATTCTGAGAGAGGATACTATGAGAGAAAGAAGAGGAAGTTACAATGGGTGTGTTGTAGGTTGTATCCCTTCATTTGCTAGATAATAATAAAGGAAGGATCTGGAAATTTCTCTGCTGGACATAGCCCACACTGGGTGAACCACATATATTTGTGTCTCTATTGTATTGTGTATCTTTTGTGTTTTATTTCCGCATTTGTTTTATTTTGTTGCTCCACGATCCCATTTTTCTAACACGTGGGACAACGATGTTGGTCAAAATTGCTTAGCGAGTATGATTTTGAGATTTATTACATAAAAAAAATAGTGAACAGAGTGGCTGATGTGTTGATACAGAGACCACACATATTTTCGGTGATGCCTCTTCAGACGAATCTACATGAAATATTATGACTTTACAACGCGACGATGACTTGTACAAAGAGGTCAAGGATTTTATCGGACAAAACACAATGATGGTACCAAAATTTGAGGGAGTTACTGTGGAAAACGAGGATTATTGAGATTTAAAATTCGAATTTACATACTAATCAATGGGGAGATGAGGATTTTGATCCTAAACAAGGCTCATAGAGCAGTGTACATGGCTCATCCTAGAGTCACAAAGAAAAGGGTAGAACTTAAACTCTTATTCTTCTGGAAAGGAATGAAGGTGGACATAGTCAACTACGTGGCAAGATGTCTAGAGTGTCAGCAGGTGAAGGCTAAACATAGACATCTGGCAGGATTAATAAAACCACACGCTATTCCAAAATCGAAATGGGAAGTCATTTCGATGGATTTCATTGTTGGATTGCCACTGACGGTAAGGAGACACGACTCAATTTTTGTGGTAGTCGACACTCTGACAAAGAGTGATCATTTTATTCCTGTGCGTATGAAGTATCAGACACCTGACATAGCTAGAGTTTTCATTAGTGAGATTGTGAGGTTGCATGGCATGACTAAGAGGATTATATCTGATAGAGGATCGGTGTTTACGAGACGATTTTAGACTAGTTTTCAAGAGGTCTTGGGAACCCAACTTAACTTTAGTAGTGAATATCACCCATAGACAGACATGAATATCGAAAGAACAAACCAAATCTTGGAGGATATGTTGCATATGTATGTGATGGACCAACAAAAATGTTTTGAAGAATTCTTTCCACTAGTAGAATTTGCATATAACAACAGTTATCAAAGCACCATTAAGATGGTGCCATTCAAGTTTCTTTACGGGCGATAATGTCAAATGCCTTTGAGTTGGGATCAGCTTGAGGATAGGGTTCTGGTGGGACCAGAAGCGATCCAAGAAATGAAAGATCAAATGAAAATGATAAGACAAATAATAAAGGAAGCGCAAGATTGACATAAGAGTTACGTAGATGCGCATTGTGTCGACCGTAGTTATGAAGTTGGAGATCGATTATTCTTGTGGGTGAAACCACATAAGAGTTCGATTAAGTTTGGAAAGGATGCTAAAATCTCTCCTCAGTTCGTGGGACCCTTCAAGATTGTGGAAAAGAAGGTGCCCATGGCCTATCAACTAGGCCTTCCTGATTCTTTGAGGCATATGCAAAATGTTTTTCACGTATATGTTTTGATACATTATGTTAGTGATCCTACACATGTTATTGACAAGAGTTCCTTGCATGTATCGAACGAGGGTGTGCTCATGGTGGAGCCAATCCGCATATTGGACCATCGCGTTCAAAAACTACAACGTCCAACAATAGATTAGGTCAAGGTCCAGTGGGACAACTATAGTCCACACTTGGCGACCTGGGATGATGCATATGATATGCGTCAGTAGTTTCCATTTTTGTTTGATAGCTAGACATATGATACTATGATAAATATTTTCAGCACTTACATACTGTGAAACTTTAGGACAAATTTAAAAAAAGGAGAGGGTGTATGTAACATCCCTCTCTTGCAAGCACTAAGTGGACTTTGTTGGGCCCTTCATTTTTGGGAAAGAATTGCACAAATTTGGGCTAAGCACGAGTTGTGAAAACTTCATCAGAGGCTGGGAGAAAGAGTAACAGAAAGAAGTTGTGAAAGTTAGCGCAACGCCAGCTAAGACAAACAGTTGCAACAGAACAAGAGAGCATGTGAGCCGAGAAGGAAGACACAAATCAACTATATATAGGGCTGAATATAATTGTAAAAGAGTTAGTTTGTTCATTCACTGGCAGAAGCACTCATTAGTAGATACGTTGTTCATCACTGGTTGATAGGGTTAAGTTGAGTCATGTTGATCAGAGTTGCCCAAGTTTTGGGATTAGAGTTGGTTCTTGTTGTAGATTGAGAGAAGAAAAGGATTAGTCTGTAATGGATTAGAACTATCATTTAGAGAGATGGATCTCTGAGATATCAATTCAGAGTTGAGAGTCTGTACTGAGCCTTTCTTGTAATTTTGGGTCCGTAATAGAGGAAAGATCCTAGAGATAATGGGAAACAAGAATAAATTTCAAATATGATGTGTCTCTATATGTTACTTATGCATTAGAGTGTTTCTTTATGACTTATGAGTTCTGATTAATGGTTTAATGTTTATATGGTTGCTTGCATCATAAGTAGGTTCAACTCTTGCATTTAGATGTTCTAGATCTGATAATTTCTTTTGTGCAAGAAGAAGAGTGAGTTCTGATTTCTCTATGGATCCCCTTTAGTATTCTCCCTACCCTTCCCTATCTATCTGTCTCAACAACGCTTCAGATGAGACTTATTCTCTTAGGAGGAGATGAAAATTCCAATGCTCTAGACTACACGGTACCTTTTGTTGGTAACCTGAGAAGGACCTTGGTCTGATAAAATCCTGCGCCAACAAAATGGTTTTGTTGCCAGGACCTTGTATAAAAGGGGACCTATAGGGAGAATGCTGCCACCGATCCATAGATCTGGCATTGATCAATGGTGGGAAAGGAGTTGTGATGCATTCATATGGAAAGAAGAGGAACTAAGGGGAAAATCATTGGAAAACACTCGTGAAGCAATATTTTACTCAGAAAGATCGAGTGACCAGTATGAGATTTTCTGGGTTAAATTCCCAGAAGAATTTTTTCACTGGATAAAGAGGCTCCAAGAAGCTCCAAAATTCCAGGGATGGACCAAGAAGATCTGTGCATGGGATGCTGAAAAGTTAGTAGCACTCTAGAGGTTGGATTACCTAGTTACACAAGCTATGGATTTCTTGGTTAGCACCACACTAGTGGGATACATAATTGAATTTGCAGGAGAACCACCAGTCCTTCTCACGGGTAGAAGAAATCTTCAAGAAAGACGCAAGGGGAAGACTCTTGAGAGAAATCCCCCTTTGGATTAAGGCTTTCTTGATGGAGGAAGGGATGTTGATTATGCTCCCGACCGATATGGCAGCATAAAAACCCTCGCTTGGGGTAGGGCGAGACGGGGTGAGAGTCATGGCGTGAGAGAGGGAAGGGGTTCTTTGAAAAATGGGGGGGAAACAACAAGAAAGGGACTCGAGAGATGAGTGATCCTTGAAGAGAGCCACCATAGTTGAGAAGTGGTGGCATGACAAGATCAAGAGAGCCATAAGACAGTCTGAAAAGCTGAGGAAATAAGGCAGAGTAGGAGAATCAGAGGAAAGATAAATGGAAGAATTGCAGAAGATGAGAAGACATGAACAACTGGCCAATCGAAGATTGAAAAAGAGAGAAGTGGGGAGAGAATGAAGCCCCCAAGAAACAGGATGAGAAGCAGAAAGTGCAGAGGAAAGAGAGGAGGAAGTCGGCATGAATCTTGGAGGAGAAGGAGAAGATTCAACCCTGATAACAGGAGATATCAAGAATCCAACTGAAAAGATTGTCCCAATGGAAGCTAACGAGACCCCCTAGATCAAAGAAAACCACCCCGAAGCCAGTGGCGCTAGCCTCGAATCACCCGTACCCTAAGTGCCTTCTATACAAATGGTAAGTTCAATACTACCTTCTCATGCTAGCTCTGTTCCAGTACAATTAGTTAATCAGTCACAACCAGGAAGCGCGAGTACATGGAGGATATTGGGATCCCCTGGTAGATCGAAAGAAGGACCATTATGGTTCATATTGTTACAACCAATAGGATCGACAATGGCCAACCACGTGGGAGGCGTGATTGCCCGATACCCAGAATTTTGGGGTAAGGGAGATGAAGATGTTGAGTAGCACTGGATCTTGTGTGAAGCCATCTGGAGACCTAGAGGGACTTCGGATGTGAATAAGCTGGTTGAGTTCTAGACTACCTTGAGAGGTCATGCTCTCAAGTGGTACATGAAGATCATTGAACCAGGAGTTCCAGGGATGCAAGGTTAAGCATTTACACTTGGCCAGGTACAAACGAGGTTAATAGAAGAATTCAAATTATCTCAGTCAGAACAACAAGCTCTGTCCGAGTTACAAGAAATCCAACAGAGAGAGGGCGAATCGGCCTAGGAGAAGGTTGGCACATCCAATACACAAAGAACATCAAAGGGAGTGGTACATTCAGGGGCTGTTGCCCTTGACTCAGATTCCGCTAATGCAATAATGGATAGCCACACTAATAGATGCGTTGGAACAATTGATGAAGATTGAAGCCATGGCGGGATACCCCGAGAGTTTAAGAGTAACCCAAACCCCAATAGATGTGAATCTGGTGCAACTACAAGGGTAGATATCAACACTAACAAAGAATATTTAGGAGTCAATGATACCCAGACCAGGACGACCACAGGTTTGGTGCACTGGATGTTACACGAAAGATCATCTAGCGAATGAATGCCTGAGAATGAGGGGACTGGGAAAGACTATGATGGAAACCCCACCAAGACCCATGGGAGGAGTTGTGCAAGTCTTCACGAATTTGTCATTCCATCACCCCACTCCATATCATGCTTTCCCAGGAGGCCAAGCAGCACCGACAACAAAATATTGTGAAATTTTCCGAATGCATGGCCATGAGCCAAGACAGTGCCCCATCATGAAAAAATATTCGAAAGTACCAAACACATTACACAGTGAGTTCTGTGCATCCACTACATGTACTACCAATCAATGTCAAGCGTTGGACACACTTGCAGACAGATTAGACCAAACAACATTCAGGGTGAACGAAAACCCTCAGGGGCCAGGAAGAGGTCGAGGAGGAGGGGATGGAGGAGATTTTAGAGGAGGAAGAACTTGGGGATGAGGACCAAGAAGATGTTATAATTGCGATGAACAAGGTCACTTAGCCAGAGATTGTCCTCACCCAAGACGCCCATGGTGCTCCCACTGTAGGACCAATGGACACGCAACTGAAGATTGTCTAGAGTTAGTTGCAAAATGGGAAGACAGAGTATTACAAAGAGGAACTAACCTTATCAGTTTAGAGATCAAAAGGATTTGTAAGGGACAATTTCCCAGCCTTAATATCGTTACTTGAGGAGGAGAAAAGACAGGAGTTGATGCTGATACTCTACCTCAGATTTAGAAATCCGCATCTAGGGGAGACATGTATGACCCCCTAAAGAAAAAACTGTTCTTTAAAGATGCCATAGAAGTATTCCAAAACATTCCTAGTCATGAAACACAAGAGAACCCCTCCTAGTCGAATGTTTACCCTAAGATGGCGCAAATCCTAGCTTCACCCCCTGCACCCAGGAACCCTGTAGCCATAGAAAGACACTCTGAGAAACCCTAGAACGCAGTTGATCTTTGGTTTCAATTGTTCTTCGACATTCTAGGGAAAGACCAACTCACAGAAAAGTTGTGCAATGCACTATACCTAATCCTAGGGAATGAAGAAACCTTAGAAGTAAGAATAAGGGATAATCTTCCTGAGAAGAATACTCAGAGAGTGTAGTGGAGAAAATTAAGAACCATAAAAGAATTCTGACTGGTAGCCCAGTTAGATGACTTTGAAATTAAGGATGTCATGTTGGACCTAGGGTTAGATGTGAACATTTTTCCCAAGAAGACTTGGAAATCCCTAGGAAAACTAAGACCGACATATTCCCCAATTCAGTTGAGAATGGGAAACCAATACTTCATCTTTCCCATAGGAAGACCGAAGAACATGGAAATCGATGTAGCAGGAGTAAAATCAATGGCGGACTTTGAAGTCATTGAGATCATGGGAAACAAGGACCCCTACCCTACGCTACTTGTCATCGATTGGGCCTACAACAACTATGCAATGATCGACCTAAAGAAAGACACCATGAGTTTTGAAGTTGAAGGAATCAAGGTAGTTCAACCTTTGGATCCATACGTAGGACCCAGATACACAGAACCAACAGATAATAATATGGAAGGAGAAGACCTAGACCAACTGTACACCATAACAGTTGGGACAAGAAACGACTATATAAACCCTACTACAGATGGATCAGTAAGCTGGAAAAGTATACAGTCAACAGACGAGGATTCAAAACTAGATTTTGATAGTTGGCAGCAAGGCTCGCATGAAACATTCTCAAGAAGATGTGCAACTTTCAGAATGACTAGTTGGGTTGGGACCAAGGTTAGAGAACACCTAGTATACAAGGGAACCTCAAACCTAGACAAATTTTTATAGAACATGGAAGAGAATGTGAGAGAATATCAAAGAATCTTGGTACTAGATATAGCTTTTCAAAACAACCTCGCAAGATGGTGGGCCACTCATAAATCCATACTTAGAACCTGGGATGAAGTGACACAAGCTCTCAAATATAGATTCAGGAATAAAGAGCAACTGGAATAAGAAATGCAGATGGATTTCAAAGTTGCGCCACTTTTCAGTAGAGAATCTAATCCTAGAATACACATTGAATAGTGCGAAACACAGTAGCAAGCTACGGAGATACCCTTTCACTTCTGGGTTTAGGTATTCCCCCATTCTCTAGGCCCAATCCTAGAAGATTGGTTCATACATGAAGAAACCAAAAGATATACTAGCGTCTGACAGACACTAGCAGCTAAATTTTGCAAAGATTTCTCATTCTCAAGTAAGTACCCTGAGCTTGAGCTATCCCTACAAAAGATTAAAGAACTTCTGTTTACAACCAATAGTGATAGAAGACCAAATTTTTTCATGTGTCCCAAGCATGCCCAATAACTTTAGACTAAACTTCATTTACCCTTGCTCAACAAGGCCATATAATGTTATCAGATTAGCAAAGATTCAAAAATCTTAGATGAACTAGGAGGACTGAGAAACTTGGCCATCAAAGAGACAGAGGGGAGTAGATAAATCCAAAACACCATACCCAACCAGACCAATAGTTCCTACAACCACCCATTGAAACTGCACAGACTCAATATAGAGACTGCAGAGCAACCCAAGCTAGCTATGGTAGGATACTACTGGGATGAGAAAACCAATCAGGAAATACATAGTTTACTAAGAGAATACAAGGATCTGTTCCCAAAGAATTTTTTAGAATTGAAAGGAATCAAAGGAGTCATGGGAGAAATGAAGATTGAGTTAATACCAGTATGTAGGCTTGTCAGACATAGAAGATGCCATCTTAACCGAAGAGTAAAAGGGAAGGTTAAGAAGGAAGTTGATAAGATGTTAGAAGCATGTCTCATTTTTGTGGTAGAAGAGGCAGAATGGGTCATCCTGATAGTCATTCAGAGCAAGAAAGACACTAAGGATATTAGAGTTTGTGTAGACTACAGAAGCCTTAACTCTGCCTGCATGCACGACCCTTTCAAAACACCCTTTACTAACAAGGTGGTGGGATAGGTTGCAGGGAAGGAAGCATACTCATTCACAAACGGTTTCTCAGGATACCATCAAGTCAGGCTTGCTGAAGAAGACAACAGAAAAACTACTTTCATTACATAATGGGGATCTTTTGCATACAATGTGATGCCATTTGGTTTAAAGAATGCCCCTACAGTTTTCTCCAGGATTTTGATATAAACCTTTAGAGAATTTATTCACAAATTTATAGAAGTCTATATGGATGATTGGAAAATCTATATCTTGCTTAAGAAACATGTAGCACTGCTAAGGCTAATGCTTAACAGATGCAAAAAATTGAAAATCTCATTAAATCTCAGAAAGTGTATCTTCTGTGTGCCACACATGGATGATTTTAGGGGCTAAATTTCGCTCATGGGCTAATTTTCCATGGTTTTTTCCAAAAATGAGATTCGCTATTTTAAAAATGATTCGCCCAAATTCTATAGGATAAAATTATTTTACCTTAAAAATCGCCAAAAATTTATAAAAACTATATAAAATCCTTATAAATTTGAATATTTTTACAAGAATATCGCCAAACATTTATAGTTGGCATATGAAGGATTAGTAAGATTAGCCAAGGTTTCTACATTTAAAAATAAATTTTCATCCTTAAAGTCATCCCTAGTGCCACATGGAAATCTATTGGACCACATAGTCTGCCGAGAAGGAGTATTGGTAGACCTAGCCAAAATTGTGGTCATTGTGAATATGACACCGCCTACATGTGTTAAACAATTTCTCTCCACACTAGGACACACAGGTTACTACCATAGATTCATTCGAAGATATGCCAACATTACTGCACCCCTGGAAAACCTTTTGAAAAAGGCTGAAATGATCCAATGGACTCTCGAATGTGACAAAGCATTTGGGACACTTAAGGAGAAACTCATTACAACACCGATTCTGATATTCCCAAACTGGGAGAAGGAATTTCACGTACATGTAGATGCTTCGGGAATTTCCTTAGGAGCTATCCTAACGCAACTTGAAGATGGAGCTATGGATCATCCCATCTACTTTGCGAGTTAGAATCTATCATAAGTAGAGCGCAACTATACAACGACAGAATGAGAATGCTTATCAATGATCTACGCTTCACAGAAATTTAGACACTATCTGTTAGTGTCTCATTTCAAATTCTTTAATGACCATTCCGCATTAAAATACATAGTTAACAAACCTATCTTATAAGGAAGAATTTGTATATGGATGATGTTATTTCAGGAATTTTCCTTTGAAGTCATCATCAAGCCGGGAAGATGAAACTTTAGACCCGACCATCTATCCAGACTATAATCAGGAGAAAGTGGCAGAGCAGTGGATGATCAACTCCCAGATGCAGATTTTTTCAGGATCGAGGCCATACTGGAATATCTGGAGGACATAGGAATCTTTATCACTATAGGGGCCTGTCCTGAAACATATCCTGCAACCCAAAAATGCCATATGGTCATTAGAGCAACAGATTACTAGCTGATCGCTGGACAGTTTTACAAACTAGGGCTAGACAACATTCTCAGATGATGTGTCTTGGACCATGAAAGACAGGATGTACTCTGGGAATTCCATAATGGAATTGCAGGAGGCCACGTCGAAGGAAAGACCACGACACAAAAAGTTCTACAGGCAGGAATTTGGTGGGAAACACTTTTTAAGGATGAAAAATCATATGCTAGATCGTGTGATGTTTGTCAACGGGTAGGTAAGCCATCACACCGAGATGAACTACCATTACAACCAATTAGAGCTCTATAGGCATTTGAGAAATGGGAAGTTGACTTCATCGGACCAATCAACCCCACACCCAAACATTCAAAGGCGAGATATATCATTACCGCAACTGACTACCTTACCCGTTGGGCAGAAGTAGTAGCGGTATAGGACTGTTTGACAGGTACTACTGCAAGGTTCATTTTCGAGAATATCATTACCAGGTTTTGATGTCCTAGGAGCCTAACTAGGGATCAGGGAGCTCACTTCATTAACAACACTATAACAACACTTACAACAAAATTTATGATTCAACATCACAAGAGCAGTCCATACCACCCACAGGCCAACGGAACGCTCGAAGCCTTCAAAAAAATCTTGGAAAGGGGACTAATAAAGGTCTGTTGCACCAATTGAGAGGACTGGGATGATAGAGTTCCAACGGTACTATGGGCCTACAAGAAAACCACACAGAAACTCCACAGATAGGCACCGTCCCATTTAGTTTATGGGAGATAGGAAGTGGTTCCCGTAGAGTTCATCACTCCAAGTCTATACATTGCATGAGCCACACGTATGATAGACGAAGAATCAGTAACACAGAGACTTTCAGAGCTACAAGAACTCGAGGAAGCTAGATTTCTATCTGACTTCCATCATTCTGTGGAAAAGACAATACAAAAATTTTGGCACGATCGACACATTAAGATCAAGGTATTTACACAAGGGGACAAGGTGTTACTCTACGACAACAGATACAAGAAGCATCCTGGAAAGCTGCGTATGCACTGGTTGGGACCCTTCATAGTTACGGAGATCCGATCCTCAGGAGCAGTCCAACTTGCGCAACTAGATGGCGTGCTATGACCGGGATGGGTGAATAGCGCTCGCCTGAAGCCATACCTACTTTAAAACTGAGAAAGAAGGATAGTCACTCCAATCAATTGGAGCTTGTACACTAGTTATATTTGAGTTTTGTTTTCTTTTTGAAATTTTGTAAATTCAGTTAATAATGTCCATGCACGCAGTGTCATGCCAGAACACATAGTTAATTTTTTTTATTGAAGTGTTGGTTGATATAGAACTAAAGACTTTGTAGTACAGGACTTGAAGCATGAGGAAGCCCATTAATGACATTCATTAAGGATGACAGAGACAACCTTTGTGGTCAGAGGCGCCATGAATCCTAATCCAATCTGAGTTATAGTCCATATAAACCCAGTCTAGTCACAGCCTTTATTGCACTCTGGTACCCTGCCTAACGTCGTTAAGACATAAGCCACATTATTCCAATATTCCATCGAAGTTTGTGCCAGGACACCCACCTATCAAACATAAAGGCTTGAATTCGGCCACGTCCCTATTCCACTCAAATAAGTAAATACCAAGATCACCCAATAGGATTTACCTTGATTAAACCGTCCCTTCAGACAACTCACACCCGGATAGCATCCATATGGTCATGATGATTAGAAGTTACTACTAAAACTTACCCGTTAAGCCATGTATAAGGCTCTCAGAACTCACCCAAGAATGTATTGTTTCTAAAACAAGCATAGCCAATTCTGAACTCAGCAGTGCGAACCAGTTGGGCCCATTGTAAAAGCTGCAGACAAAACCCTAGCTCTTACCTATTACAACAGTGAAAATGCCGAGAGCCACAACAAGTTGAGGCACCATGTCTAAAGAAGTGGTCCCAGATGAGCCTTGCAACTCCTGGGTTGAAATCGTGGGCGATCTCAAAGGGAAGATAGAGAAAGTCAATCTCCTTGACCTTGATCTCATAGATTCAACCTTGTTCCCACAGATGCACACAGACGTCTTTTGGGAGATGGCTCTGGATGGAGTCGGGGACATACAATTTGTACCAAAACAAGGGTTCATCAACTTATTTAACTCAACCATCATGAACCTGAGAGACTTACCAGTCTTTGGTACCACAACAGAGATGGCGCGCTACACGAAATTTATGATCGACAGAGTGCATGATAGAAGTCTATGGTTTGATAAGTGGTATCCAATCCATGCACAAGATATCCAGTAGCTTACTGGACTATCCTCCGAAGGAGAGGATGTGTCTAAGGGATTTTAGGGCCCCAGCAAGCACGGGAAAATGAAAGGTGAGGTTAGCCTTTATGATAAGTTTAGCACAAAGAGAGGAGGAGGCACAATATTCATTGAACCAATACTACTTGAAATGGTCTGGACTGGCTGCTACATCATAGCCAACAAGGTTATGAGGTCTTACTATAGGGGAAAATGCACTCTAGATGCACTATCAGTCGCCGACTTTTGGGCACAAGGAGTAGTATTCAATTGGTGTAGTTTCTTGCTGGAGGAACTACTAGTAGCTTACGAGGAAGCACAAGAGAAGGGAAGAGCCTTCACCAATACCTATTTGTGTCATTCAAAATGCTCAAGTGGAAGTCACTCGTGCGAAGAAAACTGACAATACTAGATAAGGGGCACATGGAAAATATGTTCGAGCCATGGTAGTCCAGACCAAACTCGAAGAACACAACACTCAACAATGTAGCCTTTTCCAAATGGTATAATGCTATGGTAGATGCAATGCAGAGGCTGTGCATCCCGCAGGAGATCCTTAATTGCAACACGAGGAATATCGCTTTCAACATGAACCGACACAATGCATTCGTCTGGCCGAGACATGCCAGTTGGGAACATTTCCACACACAGATGTTACCGTTCTATTTTTATGAGGAATATTTTGATAAGGAAGTCATGTCATGGCCAGGATTTAAACGTGACTCGCATAAATCAGGGATGCACTGCATTTTGCCTGCAGATATGATCAAGAAAAAAGACAAGCAAGCAAGAGAGGGACTGAGTTCAGGACCTGAGTAGAAGACGCCAAATTCTCTAACCCAAATAGACTCAGAGGAGGAAGAAGAGATACCTCTGCTGGAGCAGAGGAAAATACCAACCCCTCGACAACTACTGGGTGATGTTGTGTTGTCAGGTGCATAGGTTAACCGGATCTTGGGAGATGTGCTTGGCACCAAAAAAGTGGTGAAGAGGCCCAGAATCGGGGTCTCGCTGAACAAACCCTTGAACCCACACCCGCTTGCATCTGCCTCTCCCTGAACCTGTACCATGACCAAAACCACCACTATCATTGACATTCAAGATGACTCGGAGCCTGAAACATTTCCATCCACATTCAGCATTCAACACCCTCTGTTATCACTCTGTAATTTTCCTAGAGGTTGAAAAAGAGGAAATCTACAAAGGTAACCTTAACCAACCACTTTTAAAGCTGGGATCTAGCCCTTCCAGCTTCAGAGAGGGATCTCTCTATATGATTTAACTTTGTTTTGACTTTAGATTTTTAGGCTAGGTAACAGGAATAAGTATGTTTTGTTGTAAAAGAGTTTATAAATTGGTTGAGACAACTTACACATCCATTGGGCTATGGGGTCTGTACTTAATAAAATCCGAGATGCAACCAGAAACGCTAAAGAAATCTTTCACAAGGCGAGGTAACAAGCTCACTGGATCTTTAATAATTTAATTGATGGACAGAAGAAAAGATAAGGGAAATAACTCCAATTAACAAGCACTTAAGAATCTCTTAACTGAAGATATTTAGAAGATGAACATTAAAATCTATAGAATCGGAAACAGGGTATCAGGGATAAATCCTGCAACATAACGCTATTCGTAAAGATTAGTTATAGAAAAACAAGATGATCACAAAGCAAGAAAACATTTAACTGAGAAAATCACATCACCGGTGAAACCTGCTCAAGAATCCTGTGAAATGCCTCTTCTTTATTAATGGTGGATCTCGTCAAAAATGTTACAGCTCGATAACAATCGGGTGTGCAAAACAACAACCCTCAAATACATTGAAAAATAAAGTATTTATAAGTCAAAATACAAACGTTCCTGTCATAACTGATCAGGACGTGTC
>ML779862.1:1029406-1050586 GCA_009831015.1 Picea engelmannii
TTGGCAGTAATCTATGAAGGGAAGCCTATCCTTAACCTTGGAAGCCTTAAAACCTTGATCCTTCTCCTTCAGAACCCCAGATTACTAGGGACGTCTCCCTTGGGATTAGCCACCCTAAATAGAAAGAGCTCCCCATCGAGGTGGCAGTGGGTGGGGAAGCTCCTGTTACGCCAGTTTGAAGCCTTGACTCAAGCTACCTAAACCCTTCCTACAAACTGTGCGATAACAGGTCCCAAAGTACTAACTGGTTTCTAAACCTGATTCTTGGATAATGTGTTGAAGTCGACAGGAATAGACTCGTCGAGGGAGGGCCTTGATGTATCCCCCATCAACGACACGAAATGGACATAGAGATGTAATTGGTAGATCAAAAGAACATGGATTGACATAATTTTTGAGGCAAGATATTTGGGATGGCCGACTCTCGAGGCAGATACTTCCCTTGAACACTGAGGCACAACAACAAAACATGACATGGACCAAAACTATGCAGTGGATACAGTGACTTGCGTCAGGTGACCCAAAGGAGTGAAAGGAACTCAAAGGATTGGCTCAGTGCAGAGGTTCAACGGATTATGATATGTGAAAATGACAAAGTGCCGTGTTCAAGGGCGACTCTAAGGATTGCTGGATAATGTTCTCAAGAGACTTCTTGGCTTGCTCCTTTCAATTTTTCCCCCATCCAGATAGACGAGTACCTCTTTTTGATTTAATGAGCTCAAGGAGGATAACACATGCTCGATATAACTCACCTTCGGTAAGTTCCTCTTCCTTTGTTTAATGAACCGAAAGAAGTAAGGGTTAGGTCCCATATGGGCCTGTCGATGTGTTCTTTAACGAGTCCAAAGACAGAAAACTTGAAGGTTTTTCGGGATTATAGAGTTTTGAAAAACACTTAAAAGAGAACTCTCTCAGTTCATTTTTCGTACAGTAGTCTAACGAGACCGAAAAAGAGATAAACTATCGCTCGAAAGATGCCCTTTATGACCTTTTAACGAGCGTGAAAGGAAGCAAGGTCACTCGACAATCTTTTCATATTTAGAGAGTCTGAAAAGGGTTTAAAGGAGACTCCATGGGGGTTCCTTTTTCGTGTATTTGTGTATCCGTACGGGTCCGAAAAAGAGATAAAAGTTTACCCGGTTGCGTTCTCATATTATCGAGCTCGAGAACGAACTGAGACTATGCTCATAAATGCGACAAGGTAAATAATCCATCAGGACTGCCAAGAAACCTGCGATGCCAAAACTACAAACCAGGGGTTTAGTGAAGCCATCATATTGTTAGAGAAACCCATAAATGACCATACCTTATAAAAAATGGAAATTTATGAATAGCATTACAATGAAAATTCCATTTACCATTTCATTTTGCACAAGGATTTTGGAGTAGTGGAGATTCTCATTTTGAAGTGGATCTTGTTTTGCTCGCTGCTGGAGCTACGGTTGACCATTTTCCTTGCCGTTCAGACCAGGTAGATATTCATTCCTCCTTATTTCAATTACATGGTTTAGTATTCATTTTCATAGAATCATTTAATTTGAAATACGAATCCCTAAATTGCCCCAAAAAGATCAAAATCAGCCTCTTTGAAAAATGATGGAAAAAAGGGGATTTGTTTTTGCAAAAATGTTCTAGAAGGGGATGGCTAAGATGCCAACGCCTTAATAGATAATGGGATGGGTCGTTTTTTGGCAAAGAACCTGTGAGAAAATCCCCACGTATGCCCACACAACCATAAAGAAATCGTTTGCATTTAAAAACGTTTCATTGTTATATGATGATGCTAAATGGCTAAGAGAAGGCGTGGTGATTGTAAGAGAGGGTGTGGTCACTTTAAATGATGTGGGCGTTTAGATTTCATATTTTAACTTTGTTTTGAAAATTGACGAAATTGTCAAAACGTTGAAATAATGAATTTCTTTATTCTTTTGTTTTGTAGGTGATCTCGGCGACCGTGATCGAGTGGAAAGAAAGAGAACATGAGATAGATGACTTAGTTGCCTTGCGGAGTCCCTGCACATGGGCCGCATTGCAAGCTTGTGGCTTACTAAAATTCTTCAAATTACAAAAAATGAAGAAAGAGATTTTATTTCTTGAGCATATGATCGGCCTATGGGATGTGGCAGAGAAAGGATTCCGGGTTGGCACACAACTTTTAACCATTGAGTTAGAAGACGTGTATTTTCTAACCGGCCTCTCGAAAAGAGGGGTTCCCATATCTTTTTCCGGGCAGCGGGCGCTACCTGAGCAAGTGGACATGTATCTGGCACACCACTGTATCCCAGGAGCAATACTGATAGGGGGTAGAATCCTTATCGAGGATATCCGAGAGCTACCCCTCTTGTCCATACTGTTTTCCATCACGAGCGTGACGGGCAGTACTAGTGCACATATGGCATCAAGATCGCAGGTGGCTTATGGTGTTCAGTGTTTGGAACCAACACTGTTCAACTGGAGTGCAGGGTTCCTTCGAAATGTGAAGGAACATGTTTCACGGTGCAAGACAGGACATAAGTAGTTTGGTTATGGCTCATTTCTGGTCTCATTTTTTCTAGAGCACATACCTCAAATGCAACCTCAGATAGCACTGGCGGTGCGACTAGTGGATGAACCAGGGATGGAGAGGTGGACCAGACTGTCTCTGAGACTAGTAGTGGAGTCAGAGTTCTATTTCACTGGCGATTTCTTTGCCTAGATGAGACGACAATATCTCTGGATAGAGGACTTCCCGTATGCTGAGATAGATTTCCGCGGGAGCATGGATTTGATTTTACCCATGGGGGAAGATTGGGATGTGTCAGGTAAAATACTGAGCCATAGCTTGTCTAGTTTTTGTTTTTTAAAGTTTTTGATGTATATGTTTTTTTTGGGTATGTAGAAGAGTTTTTTAATAGATGTATTGTTTTTAACATGCAGATAAGGGAGTAGTGCGCCCAACTGATATACCGATACCAGGACGTCACGGGGGCATCCCGGTTGCAACAGATATGGTAGTACCAGTGATAGGTCTCTGGGAGGTTGAACAAAACCTCCAAGGCCTTATGATGGGAATTCCTCCTCTGCGGAGGGGAGAAGTGCCTTTACATCTGCAAAGGCACACTGTGGGAGTACCAGAGAATGTCAATTCTCTGCTGAGATGCGTAGTGCATGCGGTGATATGTTACTCGCAACACAATGTAGTGCAGAGAGATTCGAGTCTCTCTGGTGATCATTTTTGTATGCCTTGTCAGGCAGTGTTATAGGGGTTTAGAGACCCGACATTTTGCTCTTCTACATACTTTTTGATGTAATCAAAACATTTCAGTCACGCCATATATATATACTGTTTCAAGTTTTTGCAGTGCCAATGATTTGTACATGATGATGTCTGTGATGTGTTTTAATTTACATGTAATGTACGATTTTGCTTTCCTTAAATCTTATATGTGGGCAAGATACTGATCCATGATGTAATTAGCTAACAAATCCGAAACACTATTAAGTTCTCTTGGAATGTGTCTATATTCAATGTAATCGAACATTCGTTCAAGGCAGCGAACTTGTAGGTGGAGACGTAGCAGGATAGGACTAGGAATAGCGTAGATGCAGTTGAGTTGATAGACCACGAGTTGGGAGTCTAAGTAAACAATGATATGAGAGATACCTAGGGAGGAGTCTTGGGTCAACAGTCTGATGAAAACATGATATTCTGCCATGTTGTTGGTTGCTGGTCCTAAGCAGATACCTCCTGAACTCACCACCTCGTCAAATTGGTAAATAACCCATGTTGTCGAAGCAATGTTCCGGGTATGTCGACTAGCGCCATCCGCGAACCTGAAAAAGATAGGAAAGGAAGACGTCATCTGCGCATGAAAACAAAATCACAGTCATGAGTGGCAATAGTAAAGACTCGAGCACGTGAAAGAAATAGACACACCAAACTAAAATAAAATAATGTACAAAGTACAGATGCTAGGTGATCTAAGCATAGTAATTTTTAAGGTAAAGCCCATTTCGGGGCTCTCCCACGGAAATTCCATCATGATCTACTAATTCGTAGGCACCTCTATGTAGGACACGCTTCACGATGTAAGGACCGTGCCACAGTGGTTCTAAATTTCCTGTCCCCAATTTATCATGAGCTTGGTCATAAACGAGGACTAAGTCTCCTTCTGTGAAAGTCTAAGGGTGGACGGATTTGTCGTATTGACTTTTAATTCGTTTTTTATGTGCCTCATTAGCGAGAGCAGCATCACGACGTGTTTCGTCCAGCTTGGACAGATACAAGAATCGTTCTTATTCAGCAGAAGCATGGGGCAGGAGTTCTACTTTCAGTTTGAGTGATGGAATCTCACACTCGATTGGTAGGACGACTTCAATACCATATACCAACTGGAAAGGAGTGAATCCCGTTGAGGTTTTCATAGAGGTGCGATAAGCCTAGAGAGCAGAGAAAAGTTGTAAATTCCACGATGTCTTGTTTTCCCCTACCATGCATTGGATCATTGTTTTTAGGACTTTGTTGATGGCCTCAACTTGTCCGATATCCTGAGGGTAGTAAGGGGATGAGTTTTCATGGAGAAAATCCAATTTGACATGTAACTAGCTCATCATCTGGTTCTTGAAGTGTGCACCATGATCAGTGACAATGGCACGTGGTACACCAAAATGAGTTATGATATGGTTGAAAAGAAACAGAGCTACAATACAACCATCGTTCAGGAAGGTAGGCATAGCCTCAGTCCATTTGGTGAAGTAGTCGACGACAACGATGAAGTAACCGTGCCCCCCGGCTGAGGTAGGCTTACATTGCATGAAATTGATACCCCACTTGGCAGAGGGGCCGATGGAGATAATAGGGTGCAGCACAGTAGGGTTTGTGCGTGCCTTCTTGTTAAATACTTGGCAGGGTGGGCATTTTTTGACGGCCTCGATGCAATCTTTGAAAATCGAGGGCCAAAAGTAGCCGTGACGTAGGATTTTTTGGGCTATGGCCATCCCGAAAAGGTGACCACCACAGGCACCAAGGTAACAATCGTTCAAAATGAGTTTAGCCTCCTCGTGAATCAGACATTGCTGAAGGATGGTGTCAATACCATGGCGATACAAGGTGTTGCCAATGATGAGATAACGACGAGAGTGGTGACGAATGTGTCGATGTTCTTCACAAGAAATGGTGGGCTGAAAACGTTGGGTTTGAAGGTAGAGGAGAATGTCTCCATACCAAGGATCAGAAGTGCTGATGAGGAAGAGAGATTCATTGGGGAGAGAATCTCTAGGTTGAATGTTTTTATTAGCACAAGGGAGGGCAAAGATAAGCTCTGCAAACACCAGGGATTTCTTGGCTTTGGCCTTCATAAAATCAAGATCGAATTCTTGAAGAATAATGATCCATTTAGAATTCTGCGATTACCGTGGTGGTGTGTAATAAGATGTAATGGCAAAATCTATGGACAGCGATGACGGTTGCCAGAGCCAGTTTCTCGACATGTGAATATCGGAGCTCGGGTCCAGATAGACTCTTGGTCAGATAATAAATCACATGTTCTGCGCCATTGGGGTCCTCTTGAACTAACACCATTGCAATAGTGGAAGTGGAGGCAGATAAGTAAAGGATATAGTCCCTTGTATACTCCGGAGGGTGTAAGAAGGGAGCATGGGTCAAGGCGTTCTAGAGAGCATCGAATGACCATTGGGCAGTGTCATCCGAGATAAAAGGGATATTTTCCTGCAGTAACCGCATAAATCATTTAGTTATCTCGGCATAGTTGCAGATGAAACGACGAAGGAAGTTTGCTTTGCCTTGAAAACTTTGCAGTTGGGTTAAATTGGTAGGTGGGGGTAAGGCTAGAATGGCCTTAATCTTTAAGGGATCCACCTTGATCCCATCTTTGGAGATAATGAAACCGAGGAGTCGACCAGATTCAATAGCAAAAATGCACTTGTGTGGGTTCAAGCAAATACGGTAGAACCGACATCGAAGAAAAATTGCCCGCAAGTGATCAATGTGATCGGATTGATTGGATGAATGGGCGGGTAAATCGTTGAGGTAGGGATCCGCGATATGTTTGATATCATGGAAAGCGTACGACATGGCCCGCTGGAAAGTGGCACCAACATTTTTTAGGCCAAATGGTAACTTGCGATAGGTGAAAGTTCCCCAAGGGCAGATAAAGGCTATCTTATGTTGATCAGCAGGTAAGATTTCAATCTGGTTATACCCATAAAAGCCATCCATGAAAGAGAAGATTACGCTCCCTGCACAATTATCGATGATTTGGTCGATGAAGGGCGTAGGGTAGTTGTCCTTGGGACAAGCTTTGTTGAGATCTCGATAGTCAACGCAAACACGGATGGTCCCTTGTTTTTTGGCAACCGGAACAAGGTTGGAGACCCATTCTGTCAAAGGGACGGGGTAGATAAATCTAGATTTGAGAAGTTTTTCAACTTCTACTTTTATAGCTATGATTTTCTTGGGATGAATCGGGCGAAGTTTTTGTCGAACAAGTTTCACGTTGGGATAAGTCTTGATTTCGTGTACGACGATTGAAGGGTCGATCCCTGGCATTTCCTCATAGCTCCAAGAGAAGACATCGCGGAATTATTTAAACAAAGCAGTATAAGAGGCCACTTCCTTGGGTGGGAAATTAGCACCAAGGTTAATGTTTTCCACGACACCTTCTTTGATCGAAATATCAATAATGACTGTGGTAGAGATGTTACCCATATTCCCCTCAGAGAGAGTATCTTGTGTGAGGATAGGAGATTGCGGAGCATCGGTAACATCAGGAGGGAAGACAGAGCGTATGTCTTGGTGAATTTCTTCCAAAGGTAGAAGAAAAGAGGATCGGTGATGGTTATCATCCCAAGGCATATCGTCAATGCTAAGCATTTCCATAATAGATTCGTCAGAAGGAAAAATTTGGGAAATGTAATCAACAGTGGACAACAGGGAATCCAACCATGAGGGCACCGAGTAGGCATCTGGTGCCAATAAATGTGAATCGTTCAAAGAGGGAGAGGCAGATTGAATCACTATGTATGCAGCCTCGGCTGGGCTGAGTGGCATAGTGTCACCGAGCACATCGAATTCCAGAGGACTAGGTACAATCCAAGGGTCAGATGATTTCAAGGATTGATAAGGCATAGTCGAGATCATATTGACGACGACAATATGATGCATGGTAGGTGGAAGTGGTGTAGGGAAAGTACCCATAAGGCTAGAATCTTTCAATAAGCCAACACCAACGCTTTCATATGTAACTGGGTGGTCTCCCAAAAAGGGAATGTTGTTGGTAGCAGGGATGCAGGCATCGGGTGTACAAAAATCAAGCTGATCGACGGTGACAATTTTGACTTGATGGGGGAATTTCACACATCAAAACACCGACGAGGAGACGACAGTCATAGTGTAGAACCAACTTCTTCCAAGTAGTAGGTTGTAATAGAGGGGAGCATCGACCACATCGACATCAACGGTAATAGTTTTGCTGCCCAATTGAATGTCTAAGGATTGTAATAATCCGTGAGGATGAAAACCTAGTCCATCGAAAGTGCGTAACATCATAGAGGATTTGTTAAGGGCAGGTGATTTTGATCCCTTCCAACAAGCTAAGGACATGACACAAGTAGAGGCTCCCTCATCCAGGATAGTTCGGTGGATTTGTTGATTGTGAACAACAACATCGATTTGGAAAGCTAGCTGGTGGGAGAGTCGTGGTTGATGATCATCTAGATTAAACGTGAGGTTGTTTGATGACTCGGGATCAAAAGCACCGATAGCAGCTAAGAGATTTATACGTTGGCTGGGACAGTGTTGTATAACTTCCAAGGTGGACATAGCACACGGTGCTTGGGCCAAATCTTCTATAATGTTGTAGTTTTGGGCAGCCCGTGAATTAGGATTGAAGGTAGATTTCTAGATGGTTCTCTTAGGAGGGCGTAAGATGGAGTCAAACAATTTTTTTTCAATCTGAAGCGGCCCGGGTGGAGGGCTGGCAGACGGAGGACTAACGAAAGATGGTAACGGGTCCGGTGCGGAACCGTTAGTAGTCTTCGGCTTATCAGGTTTAACTGGCGTGTCATATGTTGTAGAGCGAGTGGTTAGATTAACCCCATTAAACATGTAAATGTGGGCACTTGTCGAGGCCTCATCATGGGGTGGGTTGGAAATGCCCCCTATGGTGGGGGTTTGAGCAACCAAAGATTGCTGCTGTGGAAAAGGTTGAGTAAGCACAACCGGTTGTGAATTTCCCTTGAAAATCTTGGCCACTTCATCACGATGTGGGTAGTCTTGGGTGTAGTGATTGTCACCACAAATGAGACATGGGAATTTTGGTTTTCGTTGTGGTTGTTTTCCGGCAGCAGTGGTTTGCAGTTGATTTTTTGGTTGTTCATTTTTATTGTTTTTCTTTAGTTTATTTATCTCTTTCTTCTTTCCCCCAGATTGTTGTGACGGGGTTGATTGGACCGAATTCACCTCAGAGACCTGATTTTGAGGGGGGGTAGAAGAGGGTGCAGTCAGAATAGGAGCAACCGTCGAAGTGGGCCGCTGAATCATTCCAGTCGACTGGGTAGTAGATTGGGTCTTGACGTAGCCAATAACTCCATCCGCGTGGGAAGCAAACGATGGTTTGGATGGATCGTTAGTGGCACGGGTAGAATTCGGTATCAACTCATACAGAGTACCATATTGTGAATAGACTAAGTCTAAGTACTGAGCTTGGGCAATGGCTTCTTCCTCAGTGACTACACCACCCATGGCAACATCACGAGAAATCTGGGGTAACAATGATTTAGTGAACCATTCCGCTAACAATTGGTCAGGAATGACCGCTTTGATTAGCCTTCATCATCGTCTCCATTCATGAATATGATCAGAGATATGTACAGACATTGTCTGACGAAGGGAGGTTAATAGTTCAGTACCCATCTCATATCGAATGGGTAGTTGGAAGTGTGTGAGGTAGGACATGGTGAGGGAGTTGAAATCGTGAAAGGATGTGCGTGGTAGTTCAATATACCATTTTTCCGCGGAACCTGTAAGATTTTGTTGGAAAAGACGCAAACGTATAGAATCGTCCATGAGGGAGTTGGATGAACACCAAAAATGGAAAGTCATCACGTGGTTGTTTGGGTCTTCTCCGGACTTTCCGTCAAATTTTGGGATATCAGAAGGAAGTTTAGCTGGAATAGCTGGCCAAACTGGAGAATGATAAATAGGATCATTCGTTAACCGATACAAGTCTAGAAGGTCTAGGGTAGCCAGAAAAGGTAGTTGTCGGTTAATCTGTGGGTAATGCTGGTGTAGCATGGGGACACCAGTAGGGCCAATCACTGGGTTATGTGGATAATTTAAACTAGTGGGCCCCCTTGTATGAGGTTGGTGTTGACCAGAGTACATAGGATTTGAAGTTTTTTGAGAAGCATGTGTGAGTGGAGGATAACCAGATGGGTTTTGAGGATTATAGGTTGGGTTTGGCACTTGTCCATGAGGAGGTTGTTGCCCCGCAGCATGAGGGTGTCCCCCGAATGGAATTTTTCCTCCGGTGGGAGGATGCCCCCTCAACTTGAGGGAGAGTTCCCAGAGTTTGAGAACCAAACATAAATGACTGACCGGTGCCGCCGAGGGGATTAGGACCACCAAGACCGATCCCTCCGGGTTGTTGGATAGGTATGGAACCTCCCAGCATAACTTGGGTAGTAGTGGCTTGGGTAGTAGTGGAAGTGAAAGCATTCATTTCTCTGTACCCAAAAGGGAGTGATGATGTAGGTATTGGTGTTATAGGTGTGCCAATCGCAGCTTGGTTAACCACCATGTTACCGGCGGGAATAGTCAGAATGTGCAGGACTATTGTAGAATGGGCCGTCTGGAGGGGAAGAGTAGACCTTGGGCCAATGGACGGTATGTTCGGACCAACGAGTGGTGTGGCTGTAAAAGTAGTGGTACCAGTAAATTGGTTTAGGGGTACAGTGTAGGAAATGGGTGCGTTAGTGCCCATCCCCATTCCATAAAGATCTCGCACCATGCGCGGTGGACTTCGAACAATGTCTGGGGTCCAAAAAGGGTCGTTGGCTAAAGGGTTTTGATGAGACCCAGTCAGGATGTCAAAAGGATTGACGACGACAAATTCACTAGCGGAATTCAATTGGAGGACACGTCATTCATATCCCTCCGGAATGCGGAAAGCTTCCGGAGACTATGAAACAATTCAAAAAATCTCTAAAGGAGTGGGAACTTATTCCTATGGAGTTGTAGTGTCTTGAACCTTGCTTTGTTGAGGAGATTCCTCCGTAGAATGAGGGGGTAAAGGGGTGTTTCTTTCATAACTTCTGGAGGAAGTCCCTATAGCCTCTGCGAACGGCATGGAGGGTTGATGTTGGCGAAAAAGAGTCGGAGAAAAATATATATGGCCAACTACCGAAAAGAAACAGCATGCGCTAATAAAATCTAAGAATCACAACCAAGCAAACATGACCTTCTCTCGATGACCGTACTAGTTGATGATGAAATCCAACGTCGCATGATCAAGTCTAGAAGGGGCGGGGATAGGGTGGAACAGTTACAATGGTGACCTGCTTAATGGACTTACGCCTTGGTGTAAGATTCCACAGAGTAATTGTGGATTTACCCTCCAAGGAGCCCGAGTGAGTTTGACCAATGTCTGCTCCAAGTACAGTGAGACTTCCCTTCACCGTCACCTTGTGTAAGACCCTAAAGATTATGGCCACTAAGGTTACCAATTTGTAGTCAGCCCCTGGGTGGGAACAATCGACAGTCCGATCTAAACGTACGGGTAGGGTATCAAGCCCGAAATAAACCAAAAGGATTCCACGTAGTAATTGTGGATTTACCTTTAAGCGATCCCCATAATACGATCTGACCACCACAATCAGTTAAACCACGGAAGGTTAGTCCCCGTAGCTTACCCGAATGCGACCTCGTGCGTAACCCCTGTGTGAGAGGGGGATCCCAGGCAGACTTATACGATAATTGGATTTGACTCTCCCTAGCTCAGGATGCTAGTGTTTGTTTTGAAAACTTTGGAGAGTTATGCTCACATCCTAATCCAAAGTACTTAAGCCTAATCTACTGTTGGTGGAGGATCCTAGAAAAGAAAGATTTCTAGATAATTTTTAATTAGCGTTCATTTTTATAGTTGTTCTTTACTCAGAAGGGGTGCATGGAAGTGAAACAAATGGAATTATGACTCAGTCCCAAAAATGCATCAAAGATGATAAGCAATCATTTCTTTTCAATGAACATCTATCTAAGGGAGAGAGAGAGTTATTTTCACTAACAAGTACAAATACAGAATGTCCTCAAACAAATTTTCCTCAATCAAATCCTGATGTGATGCTAAAACTTTTGAGATACCTTATAATATGCACAATCAATCATGAAGATGCCTTTTATCATTTGCATATGAATAACGATTAATTCAAAACAATGCTCATCTTGCTAATTACCTTCTTGGATGAATGAAAATCAGACCAACACAAGCAAGAATCATGCAAACAATACACCCTCTCGTTGTGATCAAAACAAGAAGCGAAAGAAAAGAAACAATCAAAGAGAAATCAAACTTCAAACCAAAATAAAATGTCGAAGAACAATGATCTTAACTAAAACCAAATGAAGAGATATGTAGGCCCTTGATGACCTTCACCAAGGTTTTTCGTTCAGTCAAAAAGAGAGAAAGACAATGCATGGGTTTCAAACTCCAAATGGCAGAAAAACTCAACGACAATAGTGAAGAAGGATACAAAACTAAAATAGCAAGATGTTCATCCTTCAAAAAGACAGATGTCAAAGCTGGAAAGGAAGAAGGATTGACTCACAAGGTGACCCAGCAAGAGAAACACAGAGGTACAACCCTGAAAAAAACAATTCTGGAAGGTTTATTGGCCAAAGGAGGGCTGACTCTCTGTTGTCAAGGACAAGGAGTGTTATAGCGCTCTGTGTAAGGCACTCAGGGATCCCTGGCGCTCTGTTAACATAGGGACAGGGGCGCCAGGGTCAAAAATCTCTTAAAAATGTCAAAAATGCAAAAATTGCAGTTCAGTTTCAACAATTAGATTGAGTGTGATGGGGTAGGGAGTCAATCATCTCATGAAACCAATCAAAAGAGGGGTGAACCAGGTCTAAAACAATCAAGGGGTAAAACAAGGTCTATGAGGAGAAATCAAAAAAAGAAGTTTCGATTTGAGGATTCCCCAGTGGAGTCGCCAGTTTCTATTGTAGGAAAATCTCCCTGCGGACAGGTAGATTGCCTCAAAGAGATAGACCCTAATATAAGACAGAAAGTGCTTAACATGGACACTGACTTCCTTTCAAATCTATACAAACTAACACATGAGAAGGAAGGAGAAAAAAAATAACTTTTTATCGATGTTTGTCCCTGCACGCTCCAAGTCGAGCTCCAGAATCTCGCTCCTCGTTGAGTCCTGTAGACAAACAAAGTACGACCACTTCCTACTCTATTGATATTAGCTTGAAAACATATCTATCTATCAACGATAAGTTCATGTGAAATCAGAAACAAACTAGAAATAAAGAGGCCAAGTGTGTCATATTAATGAGAATAACGACAACAATACTTACAATCGTAGATGCGAATGCGACAACTTTGTCAAGTCCCCTTCGTCTAACCCTTGCTCGAAAGATCCACAACCTAGATGATAGTAGCTTCACCGATCACTCTCCTCTGACTGAATGGGTGTTTCCTATGAGATCATAGGTTTCATACTAGAAAATATTCCCCCTTTCACCACCATAGAGCCTTCTTATATAGGTTAAGAGGAGCTTAACCTCTTGATTTATCTTTAGAACAAGTTGAGGAATTCCCTCCTTGGATCAGGGATCTTCTGATGGAACCAAGAATTTGAATGCAACTGCCTTCTAAACTTGAGATATCCTCCCCTTATTCTCCATTACGGGCCAACTACTACCTCAGATTAGACAGTGCTCCCTCAAAACGGGCATCAGAGTGCTATAGAGCTCCCTAGAAAGCTTGAGGGGGGCACCATCACTCCAAAGATGGATAGCGCTCCTTCTGAGGGGAAGACAAGTGTTATAATGCTCCCTGAGACCTTATAGGGGAGCACCAGCGCTCCTAAGGCTGATTTGGGGGAGCGCTCACCTTCAAAACCTTTGCTTAAGGGATCTTCTCAGGTGATAAGAGTTCCTGGACTTCAGTCAATAATTTTCCCTCCTCCAAATCAAGTGTATGAGATGTCTTAGGTGCCTCCTTAGTGTTGTTATTATGGCAGTACGCTTGAACAACATTTGCGACACTTGTGAACAACTTGCGACACTTGCGAAAGTCGTAAGGAACATGCGACACTTGCGACAATTGAGAGGATTGTGCGACACTTCCGACACTTATAGAGGTGAGCAATATTGAGGTGTAACAGTAGTTTCCTTTATGGATTAGTAAAACCCCCTTGCTAGAAGGGTATAAAAGTTACTTGCAGTATATATATATATATATATATATATATATATATATATATATATATATATATATATATATNTGTGTGTGTGTGTGTGTGTGTGTGTGTGTGTGTTAGCTCTAGTTATGTGGATGGTCACATTGAGCTTCTTATGGTCTTGATGGTAGAAATGTTTGTGAGACCCATATATATAGTGGCGCTGTAAAGAGAACCGCCTAAGATTTTCTTCGTAAGAAAAATAAAGCTATATAGTTGTTGCAAAATTAAATGTGTGGAAGGTAGTCACCCTGTGTCTTATTAACCTTTTTGATTGAGTGCCTTGTTTGTAATTTTCATTTTATATTGACTGCTTAAGTTGGAACCTTAGGCGCATTGGATTGCGTCACAATTAAAGGTTTAAAATTGTTGTGTTGCACCTTAGTCACTATTTCTCTTGTCGCATTATGGTGATATGATTACTTATGACTGGATCTTGGCACAGAATGATCAATGAGTGCGTATGACATTCGGGCCTTGGGGCATGTGCCACTTGATGGTGTTGATGTCGATTATTGAAATCAATGTATTTTAATTTGTGTTGTAATGCATGAATGTGACTTTTTCTCGCCCACCGTGGATGTTCTTAGTACATGTGTTGTTTTTATGCTAGTTGCGTTTGAATGATATTTTGTTGTCTTTTAGCTCAGTCATCTGGACTTGTTGTGTCAAGTGGGATGTAGACACCTCCTTGTTCCTCAGAAAAGTCTCCATCCTTGAGACCTTAGGTGGTCAAAATCGATGGGAACATGGGCTTGAGAGTTTCTTATGTGTCCTAGAGGTCCTAAGCATTGCAGGGTAGGATGAGAGGGTATTTGTTTTTATTCTTCATCTTATTGAATGTAATATGTTGCTTCCCGCTGCATGATGTGATAGTATGCTAGGTCTATATGTTCTTTTTGGTGTGATTTTCCTGCGTTGTGTTTGTCGTCGTGTTGCGATGTTTGAATGTATTTCCATTATTAATTTACCACACACACAAAAAATGTACTTGTTATGCGAGGCTTGTTGTCATAACGACGTGGTTTATTACATACTATCTCATTTTCTACACTTAAAATCTTTCGAACTCCTTATAACTCACTCTACTCTACCACTCCACTCTTCCATACTTGGAGTTTTTTCACTTCTATGCTTTCCTTCCTCTCCTCTCTTCTCCCCACTTTACTTAGGTTTATTTTATGTTCTCCCTCTCTACACTAATTATCAGTCCACTCCACTCCCGTCTTCTCCCATACTCCCCATACTTAGACTTTTTCTCCTTTATTTCATTCCATACACTGCGGGTTCACACCCCCTTATCCCTCCACACCTCCCTTACCCCCACAAACCCGTCTATTTTATTGTCTCTCCAACACCCCCATGACCCTCCTTATCTCTCCAGACAACCTCCCATACCTTAATCCATATACTTCTCTCTCCTCCACATCCGCCATTACTCTCTCTCATCCACGCATTCTTTCCATCTCCACACTTAAGAATTTTCCTAAGTTTTATTCAAAAAATGAAATCATGACATGTGGAAGCCAATGAAATCACGAAACCTGGAATCCTATGGAAACCTATCACACTATGAAACATGGTGATGAAATGGGCTATGAATTAGAACTAAACAAGCAATGACATGGATGCTTACTGAGTGTTGACTGGGCAAGTGGGACATCCAAATTTTATTAAAGTCACAAGCTTCTAAAGGGTCGATCTCCATAGTCTCTTCTTCTTTCACATAATTCATATGGATAAGATTTACTATATAAAAAATTTGAATTTTTTTAGCACAAATAATGTGGGATGGATCTTTTGTTTCAAAAAATTGAATTTAAATGGAGGGCCAAGATTAACCTACAAATTGGTGAATGATGGTTGAGTCTTTGACTTCCCGAGAACATATATTGAGTTCTTGATATCGGTTTTTGACAAATTATACCTCATTGGAAAGGTAATTAGATGAGGAATATGATGGTAAATGTTTCAAGGGCTTAAGTGGGCCATTAGGCTCTCAAACAATTAAAGAGAAGTCAGTTATTGTTTTTTATAGTTTGCTGATAAATCTGCTTGGAACTTTGCTTCCCGAGCTTATATCTATAGATCCAAAACTCCAAATATCCCTCAGGAGGACTCGTTGGAAATATTGGATGATGAATATTTCATATAGAATGGGTTACATATATGAAAGGTGAAATATGTTTTAAAAATATCAAAACATAGTCCACTTTTAAAAAGGAAGTAATCTTAAAAATTTTCAAAATAAAAGTTTATTTATAATTTTTTATTAAAAACGAAATGGGCCCCACTTCAAGGAGATTTTTTTAATGATATAAAGTTAATGACATTTCAATGAAGAATTAATTAAAGCAGTTACTTCAAGAAGGAAGCGTGTGTAAGTTCCTAGAAAGACCAAAAACCCTAACTAATTCAAGAATCATTTGAGGTGGATTTTAAAAGAGACATAGCACCATCAAAGAAAGGTTAGAGGGAAATAAAAAGATAAGAATATAAAGGTCCATCCATAAACATTTATCAAAATATTTGATCAAAACATAGATCTCCATTCTTATTGCGTCTCCTTCTTCTACACTATTTTTCTCAAAGCTTTATGCTTGTATTTTTGAATTGAGCATGAGGTTGAGTTCTTAAGTGTGTTTAATATATTCTTCAAAGACTTATCCTATATAAGATCATGGAGTATTTACAACCATATATGTGACTTCTAAATGTAAACCATGATTGTCTATTCGATTCATGGAGGTTTAGTCCTTGCAATTGGCAAGCTTCATTTATGAGCACTTAGTCAATTGGTTTGTTAATATGTTTTGTATTGTTGGATATATTTTATGAATGAAAATACACATAGGCGTACTTCGGGGTATTGATTTCTCATATATTGGGATCTTTGAGCATGAGATTTTTGAAGTATTCCCATCAAATTCTTTTCAATTTAGAATGAAAAATTCATTTAATGTTTTCTGAAATGATCAAAACCACTTCATCCTTTTTCTTATGAGAGGATATGGATGTATCCTCTACTTGCATGTGATTTAGAGGGTTGTATAAATGATGCTGAATGTACATTTATTATGATATTGAATATTTTCCTCAATCTTTTTATTGTAAAGAAGATACTTGTTGCACATAAAGATTATATTAGGTGATCAAGAATGATTTCATATAAAGATAAGCAATCAAGAGTTGGGGTTTGATGTCCAACATTCTCCCAAATACAATAAAAACAAGATACAACTTTCAGACTATGATTGAGGAGTACCACCTCTATAAAAATGGAGGGTGATTCATATCCTCATGAGGTTGTTGTTTGGATCTTAACCAATCTGAACATCAACAAGAAACTAAGGTTTTAAATGAGAAAGGGGTAAACTAGGGAAAATGTCACAATGAGGTGATCATAGAAAAATTGGAGATGAGAGACTGAAAATGATTGGATGAATGAAATTGGGTGAGACCCCTTCTCCTTTTATAGGAAAAATATGAGATTTTATCATATATATATTCTGAAAATAATTTAGGAGGGAAATTCATAAAAGTGATTTATGACTTAATTGTGCAATTAACTTTAGAAAAAGGGGGTTCTAAGGTTAATTAGGTGGATTAATCCATGGAATTGGGTTTTATGAGGTTTTAATGGAATTAAATTTAGGAACATGTGTTCTTAAAGCTAATTAAAAGGATTTTTTTTATTCAAAAGTGGGTTTTATGTATTTTTTGGCCAATTTAATTATAGGAAAATGGGTCCTCTAGGTTAATTAGCGAAGACATGTCATGGTATCCACACTATAGTTGAAGTATCTCAATACACTTGGATTTTTGGTTTGAGTGTGCCATTTTGTTAGGGACCTAACCCCCTAAATTCTCATGTAGGTAGAATAATACATCTTCCATCTAATAAAGGTTGATACTATTTAATAGGGCCTATCTAATAAATATGAACAAGTCAATGTAAGAAGACCTAATATAATCTTTTGCTTCTAGAAATATCTTCCTCTAGAATGTTCTTTAGAAGATACAATTAGTATAAATAAGAGTAGGAGGTATGAGAGGTTATTTTTTGGACAATTATTGTAATAGAGCTAGGCTCTGTTGTAGGTTTCCTCCTCGAAGAGGCAAGCGAACATTATTTACTATCAATAAAGGTATAATTTTGGTGTTGTGGTTCCATATAATTTGTTGGTCTGTTATTGATCTCTGTAGTATTTTCATTTTTTGTTGCTATTCCTCTTTTATTCTTTGCAATATTGATTTTTTCTACTGATATAATATATTTTGTACCTAACAAGTGACATCCGATCACTTTCCTTGGCAGAAACTGTGGGTAATATTTATCAAGGTAGAGATATATTTCAATGTCTTAAAGATACAAAGATATGTCATTCATAACATAAATTCGCGGTCAGGGAAGCATACACACAAGAAATACAAGTGGTACTTAAGCGCACATTGTTGTACACCCTTATAACCCCTATTGGTACCCCTTCGAGTGGTAGTGACTTATAAAACACATGTATATAGACCGACCTAGATACCCTAAAGCCCTTTGTAGATAAACCAATCGACCGCTTGACTGCTATAGTGCCACCGATAACAACACTTGAGAATATACTCTCTAGTATCTCGGTAGTTAGGTAGTATGACTAAGGGTACGATCTAGCCTCCTTAGTTGGTGCCCTAAGATATTGGGTTCAATACTACTGTTGGACTTCGCACGTACATCAAAGATATATATCATAGGGTAAACTCTTTTCTGTAGGAACCCTACAAACCCTAACCCTTGGTAACATAACATAAAAGGAAGAAACAAGATCTATTGTAGTACAACCTCATCGTCTGCATTTGGGTTGCGAAATTACTACATATTTCTTCCTGTTAAGAATTTGGGCATTCCACTTTTGCAATATTATTGATAACAGAGTATAACTCTGCAGTAGTCTAGGTCCTTCCTGCCCCATTATTTGATACCTATCCCATTGGATTCTTCTTTTTTCCCTGATCATAATGGTACTTATCATTTTCATGCCTTTTTTTCCCATGGACCCGACCCCTTCTTGACACCCTTATTTGACACCTGTCTCATTACATTCCTCTTTTCACACTAAACACAATTATATATATATATATATATATATATATATATATATATATATATATATATATATATATATATATATATATCGTTTTCCACTCTTTTTTCCATGGACCCATTTCCCCTAATTCACCCATGGCCAACACTCGCAACCAAGAATTCCTTCACCTGCAAGATGAAACCAAAAATAAAAAGGTATACATCCAAAGACTGACCTTTGAAATTTGTTCCAACAATACCTTCTTGGAAACCTTCGAGGCCAAAGTTATAAGATAATTGGCCGATGTTAAGGGTGAATTGGCCTCCCTCACCCAATGGTTAAAAGAGTCCTATGTCTCTCCCTTCCTTGAACAATATTCCCATTATTAAGGTGATAACTCTTCCCATAATATGGCCTTTCATGATCCATGTCTTCCCAAATTTGAGGTGAACAAATTTGATGGATCAGATCCCACAGGTTGGGTCACTCAAATGGAACATTATTGTTGGTTGTGGAGCCTGATTATCTTCCTGATTTAAAGGTCTTTATTTCTAGTTGTGTTTATACCCCATGAATAATTTATACCCCAGAATAATGTACACTCCTCTACGCGGGGGAGTGCAGTGAGGGCTTTCCCCTCCTGCGGGGTCTGGGGGAAAACAACCCCCCAAAGGAAAAATTTCGTTGTAAATGTATATTGTAATTTCATAGTAAATCTAGACCGTTCATTATAAGGTCGTAGATTTGATGGTAGAAGTTATGTTAGGGTTTTTTACCTAGAAGGAAACCCTCTTTTATGATGGAAATGTATTGCAGCTATGTATCATTGCGAATATTGTATTCTAAGTGAGGATACTGTGAGAGAAATAAGAGGAAGTTACAACGGGTGTATCGAGGTTGTATCCCTTCATTTGATGGATAATAATAAAGGAAGGACCTGGGAATTTATCTGGTGGACGTAGTCCACACTGGGTGAACCACATATATCTGTGTCTCTATTTTATTGTGTATCTTCTATGTTTTATTTCCACATTTGTTTTATTTTATTGATCCATGATCCTATTTTTCTAACAAATGGTATCTGAGCTAAATTTAACTCGGAGGAAAAGAGGGTTCATGGTTCGAGTGGGAGAAATGGAGGAAGATGGAAAGTTTAGGGTCGAGAAATTTAACAACCAAAACTACCAGTTATGGAAGATGCAGATGGAATATTATTTATATCAGAAGGATCCATTCCTACTATTGGTTGAGTAGCAAAGAAGACGATGGCCATGAAGGATGAAGAGTGGGAGGTTCTTGACAGAAAGTCACTAGGAACGATATGACTAAGCCTGACAGTGTCGATGGCTTTAATATTTTCAAAGACAAGACAACGAAGGAGTTGATGGATGCATTGGCTAAACTGTATAAAAAACCCTCGACATCCACTAAGGTATTTCTAATGAAGAGATTATTTAATATGAAGATGTCAGAAGGTGGGTCTGTTTCAAATCATTTAAATGAATTTAATATGGTTACTAATCAACTAATTTTTGTAAAAGTGGACTTTGATGATGAGGTCGGGGTTCTTATAATATTTTTCTCATTGCCAAAAAATTGGAACTGCTTGGTCATGGCTGTAAGTAACTCTGTCTTTGGTTCAAACACTTTAAAATTTGATGATGTTGTTGGTGTTATCCTCAGTGAGGAAATGTGATGGAAAATCACAGGTGAGACATCAGGTAATGAGTTAAACATGGAGAACATGGGAAGACAAAAGGATAGAGGGAAGGGCTTAGGTAACCGCGAGAATTATAGGAAGGGAAGATACAAATCCAAACTTAGAAAGATAGAGTGCTGGAATTGTGGGAAGTAAGGACATCTGAAGAAATACTCCAGAGCTCCAAAGAAACAAAGAGATGGACAACAAGAGAAAAATCAGGAAGCAAATGTAATAGGTGATGTGTTACAATATGCTTTGATTCTTTCTGCATATAATATTTTTGAGTCTTGGGTAGTAGATTCAAGGGATTATTTTCATGCCACATCCCATAGGTGTAAATGTGTTGAACTTGCATAGAATAGATCTAGCTAGAAAATACTACACACATTTGCAGAGAGAAATTGAGAAAGAAGAAGCAAGATAAAAAGAATGGAATAATTCTCATTAATCATATTCCACACTCAAAGAGTGAATAATTTACAATAGATATAGGATACACGAGTAACTATTGAGCCATAGTGGTGGTTGTTATCACTGGAATTTCGTCCGCACAGGGCGACAAGAACTCCGCATCGTCAACACAGAAAAACAGTCGTTCATGGCACAAGGATTAACTCCACAGCACAGCAAAAGGGTCAAAACTATGCAAAATGGCCAAAAAATTAAAAAGCACTATGCACCCACTGGGCGCGCGCGCGCGCGCAACATCTTTGTATCTGGAGCGCATATGCGCGGCTGTGGGGTACAAAACCCGCGCGCCTGCCAAACGACGCATTTATGAAGCTGGTCAGCCTCCCAACCACTAATGGATCGGCTCCCAAGTCGATTTGACATCAAATACGAGCTCAATCTGCGTGGGGAGGCTGGTCAAAGACCTAATTGTGCCCTAAAGAGCCCCTTTTCACATTCAAAAGAGGTTGCATAATAACCCAA
>ML779862.1:1067561-1148194 GCA_009831015.1 Picea engelmannii
TCTCTATCTGTTCGACCTCCTGAATGAAATCTTCACAATATTATTTATTCCAAAATAGAATCTCCAATATTGTCCATAATTTATTTGGAGTTAATCCTTGTGATTCTTCATATACTTGATGAAAAAGTTCGGGAGAAACATACATGCCGATACTTCCTATGGCCATATCTTGTCTATTGAGAAAGTCATTTTTCTCATCGACAGAATCAGGCTCTACTTCTATTGCCATGGTTATTTGGTATAATCCTTTGCATATTAGCAGAAGAATTTTTTTTGGCTTCCATTCCAAATATTTATGAAGTGTGAGAAGTATTTCTGGCGAATAATCCATCTTTTTGTTGTCTTCAATATTTTGTACCTGCAAAAAATGATTTGGTGTATCTTTTTCTTAGTAGTCCATCGAATTTGATACCATGTAAATGTGTTGAATGTGCACATAGATCTGGCTATAAAATACTACACACATTTGCAGAGAGAAATTGAGAAAGAAGAAGTAAGATAGAAAGAATGGAAGAATTCTCATTAACCGTATTCCACACTCAAAAAGTGAATAATTTACAATAGATATAGGATACATGAGCAACTAATGAGCCATAGTGGTGGTCTATATTGATATGGACACACACCATCCGTTACGGTAGTGAAATGCCACCTAGTCTAGTCTCTCAGGTAGTTACGGGAGTGAACTGCCACTTAGTTGAGCTAACTAGTCAACTAGTCTTCAGTTAACTGATTGAACAAAGAGTAGTGAGTTGGTGATGATCCTAATGTTGCATGGTGACAAAACCAATGAAACATCTAAACTCAACTCAAATAGTCAAACTGAAGTGTCAACTGAAAGAGAATATTCTCCAGGTAGAATATTCTCGCCTAAAATATAGGAGACTAAATAATGACTAATAAACAATGAATAACCTTAGGAAAAATAAATCCTAGGTGTGTGTGAAGTAATTCCAACAATAGGAAACATTTTCTAGATTATGTTCAATGTGATTTTGTCTAGGCTCATTTGGGTGGTGATGCACCATGGAAAATTTTGGAATGGGAAAGGTAAAAATAAAGCAAAGCAATGGAAACCAATGGCTGTTGAAAGAGGTAAGACATGTTCCAGATCTATGGAAAAATATAATTTCAACAAGGAAGTTGGAAAGTGATGGTATATTTACAGATAAGGTGTGGAAGGTCACCAAAGGATAATTGGTGATAGAAAAAGGAGAGAAGGTAGGTACATCATATTTATGTACTGGTAATACTGACTCTTCTATCTCTTTAGCTTCTACAAGAGTGGATACAACACCGTGGCATCATAGGCTTGGACACATGATTGAGAAGGGGATGCATATACTTCACAAAATAAATTTGTTTCCAGATCTTAAACAAATTGATTTGGATTTCTATGAGCATCATGTTTATTTAAAATAGAAGAGAGTCAGAAAAGAAAAGAAGAGTGAAATGTTAGAGCTTGCGCATACATATGTATGGGGACCAACTCAAGTATCATATCTTGACGACTCTCATTATTATTTTACTTTTATTGATGATGCAACTAGAAACACTTGGGTTTATTGCATTCGGAAAAAATCTAATGTTTTTGATACTTTTAAGAAATGGAAATCTTTGGTTGAGAATGAGACTGTAAAAATGTTGAAGTGTCTTAGATCAGACAATGGAGGTGAACATTACAGGAAGGAGTTTGATGATTACTGTTCATACCATGGGATTCATAGAGAGAAGACAGTTCCAGGAAAACCACAAGAAAATGGTGTGTTAGAAAGGATGAACATGACAATCATGGAGCATGCTAGGAGTATGAGATTGCACATTGGTTTTCCCTTATAGTTCTAGGAATATCCCGTAGATACTCATGTTTACTTAATAAACAAAGGACCTTCGATATATTTGGATGGTATAATTCTAGAGGAGGCATGGACAGGTAAAAATGTAAACTATTCTTTTTTGAAGACTTTTGGTTATGAAGCATTTGTCCATATTGATAAAGAAAATAGAACAAAGCTTTAGGAAAAATCTAAGAAGTGTACCTTTATTGGATACAATGTTAATGATTTTGGTTATCGCTTATGGGATTATGAAAATAAAAAAATAATTAGGAGTAGAGATGTCATATTCAATGAGAATTTTATGTACAAATATTAGTTGCAGGGAAAGAAACGGGAAAAGTAAAAACCATAATACACAGTGCATGATGAGATCACTGAAAAAGAAATTCCAAAGGTACCAGAAAATAAAAATGTACAACAACAGGAGCAACATGTACCTCAAACAACTACAAGTGTTGTCAGAAGATATACTAGGTTAAGTATACCCCCTAAACGATACCCTCCTTCATTGTATTATTTATTGTTGACTGATTCTGGTGAACCAAAATGTTATGAAGAGGCAATGCAACTAGACACTAAAAACAAGTGGCAGAAGGGAATGAAAGAGGAAATGGATTATATGGTAAATAACTAGACTTGGGATTTGGTTCAGTTTCCTGCAGGAAAAAGAGCACTGCAGAATAAATGGGTTTACAGGTTGAAGGAAGAAGATGGAGGTAAAGGACGGTACAAGGATAGACTTATTGTAAAGGGGTTTTCACAAAAGAAGGTATAGATTTTGATGAAATATTTCCTCCTTTTGTTAAAATGACTTCAATTACGACTATTTTAAGTCTTGTGGCAGTAGAATATTTGCATATTAAACAATTATATGTAAGAACAACTTTTCTCCATGGGGATTTGTAGGAAGATATTTATATGTAGAAGCCATAAGGGTATGAGGTCAAAAGGAAGGATAATTTGGTATGTAGGTTGAAGACGATCTTGTATGGCCTAAATCAAGCTCCAAGGTAGTGGTATTTTAAGTTTGACAGGTTTATGACAGAACAAGGTTATAGTAGATTCCATTATGATCATTCTGTTTATTTTAAAAAGCTATAAAATAGAATCTATATTATCTTGCTATTGTATGTAGATGACATGCTTGTTGTAGGGTCTAATATGCAACATATAAATGTGCTCAAGAAGAAATTATCTAATTCATTTTTGATGAAGGATTTTGGTGTCGCAAAGAAAATCCTTGGTATGAGAATAACAAGAGACAGGAAAAATCACAAATTGACATTGTCTCAAGGTGAGTACATAGAGAAGGTGTTGGAGAGGTTTAGTATGCAGAATGCAAAACCAGTTAGTACACTTTTGGCCAGCCATTTCAAGTTAACTAAGGACATGTGTCCCAGGACACAAGAGGAGATATAATACATGTCCAGGGTCCCTTATTCATCAACAATTGGTACCTTGATGTATGCAATGGTTTGCACAAGACCAGATATTTCACATGCAGTGGGAGTTGTGAGCAGGTATATGAACAATCTAGGTAAAGAAAATTGGGAGGAAGTAAAGTGGATTCTTAGGTATTTGAGAGGTAATTCTACTCATGCATTATGTTTTCGAGGTTCAAACATTGTTCTACAAGGATATGTTGATTCAGATATGGAAGTTGATAAAGATAGCGAGAGGAGCACCATAGGGTATGTTTTTACTTTAGGTGTAACAATAGTAAGTTGGATTTTGAAAATACAAAAGGTTGTTGCAATTTTAAAAACATAAGAAGAGTATGCTACTACTACAGAGTCTAGTAAAGAAATGATTTGGCTACAAAGGTTTATGGAGGAATTGGGAAAGAAGGAGGAGAATAACAGGTTGTACTATAACAATGAAAGTTCCATTCATCTTGCAAAGAACCGAACCTTCCATTCGAATGCTAAGAATATATATCTCAGGTACCATTTGATATGATTCGTCATGGAAGATGGACATTTGAAGTTGGAGAATATACACACTAGCGAGAATCCTATAGACATGTTAGCAGAGGGAGTAACTAGGGAGAAACTGAGTTCCTGCTCAGTTTCAGTTGGTATTCAAGCGTGAAGGGGAAGATGAGAAATTTTCCAAGTCTAAGAAGGATAAAAATCCAGAAGATACAACAACGATAGAGTTGTTGAGATCAGTCTCCAAGCAGGATATTGTTGGTTGTGGAGCCTGATTATATTCCTGATTAAGAGGTACTTGTTTTTCAGTCATGTATGCCATGAATAATTTACACCCCAGAAGAATGTACACTCCTCCACGTGGGGGAGTGCATGGGGGGATTTCACCTACTGTGAGGTTAGGGGGAAAGTGGGCTCTCGATGGGGGTTCGGGGGTGAAGCCCCCAAAGGAAAAATTTCCTTGTAAATGTATATTGTAATTTTGTAGTAAATCTGGACCGTTCATTATGAGGTCGCAGATCTGACGGTAGAAGTTACATTAAGGTTTTTTTCCCTAGAAGGCAACCCTCTTTTATGAGGGAAATGTATTGCGTCTATGTATCATTGCAAATATTGTATTCCGAGTGAGGGGAATATGAGAGAAAGAAGAGGAATTTATAATGAGCATGATCTCGGTTGTATCCCTTCATTTACTGGATAATAATAAAGGAAGGACTTAAAAATTTCTCTGGTGGATGTATCCCACACTGGGTGAACCACTTATATCTTTGTCTCTATTGTATTGTGTATCTTCTGTGTTTTATTTCTACATTTATTTTATTTTATTGATCCACTATCCTGTTTTTCTAACAATTATCTCTCCTATCATGAAATTACTGATGATCTAGCCAAAATATGTTATGGTGTCCTCTATTTATATTCATAATGATGCTAATGGTGGAAATGGCATAGAAAGACATGGCAGGGGTATGTTTCTTGGATACATTTTGTGGCAGAGATCTATGAACACTTTGACACTGATAACCACTTTATTGGTCATTTGATGAGGTTGAAACAATCTGGCACAATGGAATAATTTATATTTTCCTTTGAACAATTGGCTTTCATAACGGAGGGCATGTATGATGCTTTCCTCCAGGAATGTTTTATTAGTGGAATCAAAGATGAAATCCATTCTCGGGTCCTCATGATTCTCTCTCAAACTTGGTTGGAATCTACTCAACATGCTAAGGAAGCCTAACAAATTGTCTATGCCCATACCCACAAACCTTCTTTTATTCATCACACTATACCTACCAACCCTGCCTGTCCTCCCACTCCCATCAAGATCCAAAAATTAACTCGGGATGAAATGGTGGAATGCAAAACTCAAAGTCCTTTGTTATAATTGTGATGATAAATATTTTCCGAGGCACAAGTGTAAGGAGCAAAAGTTGTTTGTGACCATCTCTGAGGATTTTTCTAAAGAAGAGGTTGAGACCCCCCTTGTGGTAGAACTACCTAAGGAAATTTATATTACTCCTCCCTATGACCCACTAGAAGTTGAACCAATCATTTCATTGACTAATCTTAGTGGATTCTCTTCTCCCCAAATGCTCAAGCTCATTGGATACATTAAGAATCAAAAGGTCATCATCTTAATTGACAGTGGAAGCACTCATAATTTTATTCATCATTTCATTGCCTAAGAAACCCATTAATATATCCATGCAGTAAACAAATTTCAAATCATGATTGCCAATGGAGGTTCCATGAAATGTGGGGGGCGTTGTGAGAATGTGCATCTCCAAATTGGGAAATACAACCTAAAATATCATATGTTTGCTATCAACATGGGTGGTTGTGATATTGTTCTTGGTGCGAAATGGTTGTGCACTCTCAATCCCATCCTCATGGATTTTAAGGAATTAACCATGCAATTCCAACAGGAGGGAGAACAATATAAGTTCCAAGGAATCACAACAGGTTCCCCTAATATCATCAGTTCCCACTGAATGGAAAAGATCCAAAAAAAAGGTCATTTTGGAATTATTTCCCAACTCCATTCTATTCAATAAATTGAGACACCTTTGGTGCCTCCTGGCCTCCAATGTATCATCTCCAAACACCAAGCTATTTTTCCACCCCCCAGGGTCTCCTCCCTTCTCGTGGTGTTCATGATCATTCTATTCCTCTTATATCAGGCAATCTTCCTCCCAATATTTTCCCTTGTCGTGATCCCTTTTCCCAAAAGAATGAAATTGAGAAAAATATTCAAGAATTTCTAGCCGGAGGTGTTATCCACCCTAGTACAAAACCCTATTCTTCTCCTACAGTTATGGTACTCAATGTTGGTCCTAAGGTCTGCACCCGACTGCTAAAGGGAAAAGCTAGGCCACCTATTAGTTTAGGATGGTTGTTTCTTTTAATTTTTTGTGGGTTGGTCAAAGGGTTATTCTACCAAGACAAAAACAAGGTTGGGTTGGAAAAATGATATGGATGAAGGTCCTCCTTGGCTGGTGGCACACTATTGTCAGACCACTGAAATAATAGAAAACAAAGGGAAACAACAAACTACTAAATGAATACTCTACTGCAAGAAGTTCAATACTTAAAATATAATTTCAAGACATTAAACGTGTATCAAGTCACAATTACTCCTTCAGGTTGTGATAAAAACAAATATTCACCAAGCATTATATATTTCCACAGGTTGAATATCAATAAAGACAAGTTACACAATAGCTGGAAGGAAATGACATGTACTTTGCATAAATCAAAAAATGCATTCAAGATAAGATAAAATCACATGAATATGTGAACGAAACATTGTCATCAAGAGTATGTTCACCAGGTAGAGATATTTAATCCATGCATAGAATGGGTCCAAATAGTCTGATGTAGTGTTATCCTTTCCCAAAACATCCGACCCTCAAAACATTCAAGGACCCCCTATTTAACAGAGTTGCAGAGGTTCTTGTCCTTCGGGGACTGAGACCTAATTTTAGGTAATTGTTTGTAGTACAAATTATTTACTTCACTAAAACACTAGACTTAATAAGAAAGAGTGGTTCTTATCACACACATAAGACCACTTTTGTATCTAATCTAAGAAAATGTTGGAATTAATCAACTAAAAACTATTATTGTCTCTGAGATAGAACCGATGCATGTGCTAGAGTTATTGAATTGGTAGAAAATAGGCCTTGGAGTGATAGAACAAAGATATGTGTTGAGTAATTTCATGCCTGTGAGCTATTGGAGGCCACTAGAGACAACTGGCTGCATGAGAATATCAATGCTTGAGGAAGAGGTTTTCTGCTGAAGTGTTGTAGAACCAATATGGATTGACCAGTGACTGAGACTTAACTCTTTGTCTATGTCCGAGATTTCATAAGTTAAGCACACTTTATCTTGATTGTAACTGAACCTTATTCTTTCTTTTTCTGTGATGAACTGGTTGTGAATAGGAATACCTGGAGGTGAGTCTCCAATAGGAAGATATGATGCATGAAGGTGGATGACGTGGATGTAGATGAAGTGGAGGTGAGAGGAGGTGACGTGCTGACCTGATGACCTGATGTCATATAAGAACATGATTTTGGAAGTTGTTGAGGGTGGTTTGGGTCCACACCACTCTGGCCCATGCGAACCCCCACAACCTGCCACTTACCCTTCCAACAATACCATGGCTCCAATTGCGAGACCACTTTGGAAAATTAACATTCGAGCAGTTTACATCCCCACAATGAAGTGTGGCTGTCGATCTGATTGAAATCTGTGATCCAAGTGATATTTACTTGCTGCAAGGATCAACGGTTCTTGTTGATTTGAGATCAACGATCCATATTCACTTTAGGATTTCAGGCTTCGGGAGTTTTCACCTCATTTCTCACGCAATCCTCCGAAATATCGTATATGTGAAGAGGGAGATCTATCGTTGCGTGTCCTTGTTGATGGACGATCTAGATTTTCTTCTCGAGTTTGGGCTTCAGGAGTTTGTAAATGTTGTGCTTGGAAATATCCTAGAGTTATAAGTCTCCAAAGTGAAAGATATGCCTCCATGTTTCCTTGCTGATGGATGGTCCAGATTCACTTCAGGACTTTGGGAGTTTATGAATGTTGTGCATGGAAATATCCCGAAGTGGTATGGGCTCGTAGTGATGTGGCAGGATCTCGGGACTTCGACGCTTTGGGACTTTGGGTAATTCTTGTAATTTGTGGGTTCTCTCTTGATGTTAAACCCCACGCGATTTCGAAACTCTGAATGAACGAAAATTGTCGATATAATTAGACTGATGGATCTCCACTGTCGAAAGTTAACCTGTATGTTCCCACAATTTGAGCCTGAAATTGATCGTTCTGGATTGCTGCATTTTTCCATGGGTGTTTCCTGTGCATACAAAAAGGCTTGGTCGACCTGCTGTGATCTCAATTAATGGAAAACATGATGACAAGCATTCCGAACCAAATATGACATGTATTTAGTCCTTCAAGAAAAACAAAAAAATTCTGCACAAAGAATCAGTCAAGCAAGCCAACAAAGAAAACCAAGTTATTGAATAGATGGGAAGCCAACTTTATCAACCAAAAAAGGACAAATTCGACGAAGGCATAGGGAAAAAAGAGAGGAGAGGTAGGGGTGCAAACCTAGGTTACAACATTGGCTCCAACTAGGGATAGCTCGACCCTGTGAAGTCCTAAGAACTGATCGGTGCCTCGAGATTAAATAATTGCTCTTACCTTCGATTTCTTACTTCTGTTTGTCTGCCAACCCTTTGTTATCTGCTACTATATCTCATCCATGCATTTTATTGAAATAAAAATTGCAACTACACCCCAGTGCATTTGTTGGGATATGGAGTCTTTATTCACACACAACTAACTAATAAAAGGAAAGCATCTTTGGTATAAGAGGGACCTTCCGCCATCCTAAAAAAAAATTATGTTGCAGGAAGCACCCATTTACCAGGCCTCCAAATATATCTATATCATCTAGATTGTGTAGGATAAATGTGTTGTTGTTCAGAACTTCAACCACCTTAAAAGGGCCAAACCAGAGGTTTTCAAACTTACCATGCTTGGACTTATCATCCCTTCTGGCATCCCACCTTAATACTAGGTCACCCCTTTGAAATATTTATTTCTTGGTTTTCTTGTCAAATATTGACTTGACCTTGCTCTGATATGATTCTGTCCTCTAATCCAGTGCTTCTCTTCTTTGCTGAACTTCTATAATCCGAAATATTCTCCTTTTGATGTCATTTGGTTCCTCAATCTCTTCCTGAAAGAATTTTAGGATTGTAATACCCAGCTGAGTGGGAACAACAACATCTATGCCATAAAAAATATGGAATGGTGAGGTTCCTAGTGAATTATTAGTGTTGATTATGTCATCCCATAAAGCATATTTGAGTTTAGAGTCCCAAGACTTCTTGTTTTCAGTCAACAACTTCTTGATGATCCTGATGAGAGTCTTGTTTGATGATTATACTAGGCCATTTCCTTGAGGGTAATAGGATGTGGAATTTGTCAAGGAGATGCTATGACTGCCACATAAGTAAATCATGGATTTGGAATTGAATGCTTGGGCATTGTCTGTTACTAGCTTGTTGGGGCAACCAAATCTGGAAAAAATATCAGTTTCCAAGAAATTGATGATCACTTTGTTAGTGACATTCTTGGTGGGCACAACCTCAATACATTTGGTGAAGTAGTCGGTGGAAGTGAGGATCCACTTATTTTTTCCACTGGAGGGTAGATTTATCTCTCCTATGAAGTCTAACCCCCATTGCTAAAACTGACTACTGGTGTTGATATGTTTTAGGGGCAGTGATAGTAACTTTTGTTTCCCTGCAAACAATTGACATTCATTGCAGGCTCTAACAATGGAAAACACATCAGAGAAAACGGTGGGCTTGTAGTATCCTGCCCTTAGGATGTTGATAGATTTGGCCTTCCAATGCTGGTGTTCTCCACATACTCCTCCTTTCATTTATGCGTGACTTGTTTGGATTCATTTTCATGAAGGCATCTTAACAGGATGTCAGCAGGATCTCTCCAATACAAGCTCTAGTTTGAATGCAAAATTTGTTAACTTTCAACTTGAGAGACCTTGCCTTTGTCTTCTTCACATCTGGTGGACATTCAAAATGCTACAGAAAATAAATTATTTTTTTATACCAAGGTGAAGAGGAGTAGGTTTCAAATACCTGTAAGTTTCCTTGTCCAGGCTATCTCATGGGTGCATCTGATTGGGTGAATATTTGATGAAATTATAGCACCTTGCAATTTGATTCTGATAGCAATTTGGCTAGTCCTTGCCCCTTGATCAATTTGGTGGGATTTATGTGCAGGTCATACTCCAAGAGTTTGACAATCCATTTTCCTCTTTTTCCCTCACTGTCTGGTTGAACCAGAATCTCTTTGACACTGCTTCTAGGAACAAAGGATGTTATGCTAGACTGCAACACATAAATCATGAAGGATTTGAGTGCTTTGACCAATGCATAATCTTTCTTCTCAAATATATCATATTTCATCTCAGCATCTCAGAGGGATTTGCTGAAAAAGGCTATTGGCTACTCATGCCCTTATTCATTTTTCTGCAGTAGCACAACAAAAATGGTCTCCTCTGAAGAAAAGGAGAATATGAAGAAATCTTTGGTGTAGTCAGGGATGGACAATACAGGGGATTCAACCAAAGCTTGATTGATTGATTGGAAAGATAGTTTTTCCTTCAAAGACCATTTTATCACAACACATTTCTTCAACATGTTAGTAAGAGGCTTCATAATTTCAGAAAAATTTGGCACACAAGATTTGAGGAATTTTATCTTACCAAAACAATATTGGACAACCTTTTTATTTTTGGGGATATCAATCTCTTGAATGGCACAAACCCTCTTGGGATCAATTTTTATACCTCCTGCTGATATGATGTGGCCCAGGAGATTTCGTTCTGGTGTGGAAAAGTGAGATTTCCTAGGATTCAGGGATATTCGATACCTCCTGAATTTCTTGAAAACGTGCTCCAAATGCTACAAATGTTCCTCATCAAACTTGGAGAAAATGGCTATGTCATCCAAGTAAATGACCATAAATCTATCCCTTTCCCCCAAAAAATCTATGTCCATGGCCCTTTGAAAAGTGGCCCATGCATTCATCAGCCCAAAGGGCATCTTGTCATACATGAATGTTCCCCATGGGGTAGTGAATGTTGTTTTTTCTTTATCCTCTTCACACACTGCTATCTGGTTATAACTAGAGTATCCATGTAACAAGAAAATTTTGTGTGAACCTACAACTCTCTGTAAAATATAATCCATCTTGGGGAGGGGGTAATTGTCCTTCTAATAACACTTGTTGAGATTTCTAAAATCAACACATAAGTGTATATCCCCACTCTTCTTCCTTACATGTATTGATTTGGCCACACAATTTGAATACCTCAATGGTACAATGATCTTGGCATCCAACATTCTTTTCATCTCTTTCACAATTATGGTCATTAACATAGGATTAAATTGCAAATCTTTTGTCTGAATGTCTTGGAGCTAGCCTTTAGAGGGATATTGTGCTGGATGATGTCAGTGTCAAACGTATTTAAATATTCATAGGACCATGCAAAAATATCAACAAACTTTTTTATGAGATTGACATACCCGTCCTTTTGTTCTACAACTATTTCTTTGGACAACTTGGTGATCTTGGGATTCTCAGCGGTCCCAATATTGCAATCTGTTAACTATTCTTCTTGATTCCTCATGGAAGCTCAATTGTAAACATCATTTCTATAAAACAAAAGTTCCAATGGCACTAGTCCTCTTGGGATGTGATTAGTTTTCAGCTCCACAATATCATGACCAACCACTGTCTTCAGAATATGAGATGCTTCTTGATCTTCTAATTTCTCATTTTCACCTTCTTGATCAATTGAGATATTGGAGAATTCATCAATGGTGTGTAGAAATATCTACAGCTCTAAATCATCATTAAAGACTTGTTAGTGCTTTATGTTGTCCGGTATGGTTGTTCTATGTCTGATTTCCACCTGATATTTAATATTTGGGCAATGGGAGGCCTAAAAGTGTTGGCAACCAAGCCTAGAAAATATGCCTTCTGATTCTTTTCTCTGGGAATGAAAGAAATGTTAAATGCTAGAAAGAAATTATCGATACGATCCCATACCTCATTCTTATATTGCTTGAGCCTCTGTTTCTTATCCTAATAGATGTTCCTTACTTGATTGATGATTAATTCAGAATGACCAAAAAATGCTAGACAATCAATGGCCATGTCTTTGGTAACCCTCAGTCTCAACACCAGAGCTTCATATTCAACTATGTTATTAGTAGTCTCAAACTCTAGCTTATAAGAGAGCATTATCACTTCTTATGATGGGGAAATAAGGAGTGTACTTACACCTGATCCTTCGTTAAATGAAGATCCATCGGAATATATTTTCCATACTTTGTTTGACTGAACCATTGATGACTGATCTCTGGATTGGCTAACTGGCATTTCAAGTTCATCCTCATTTAAATGAAAAACAAATGAACTAATATCATCCTCAAAAAAATAAATGGGGTGATTTCTTGTGTTCTAATGGTCACTGACAATGTAGGCTAACCTTACCTCTCTATATAGCCTCCTATGTTCTCCTCCAAACAGAGGGATGGTGGCATAAGTGAGGTCCATTTGCAATGATCCTATGACATTCTTAGCCCAAGTTCTAGATAAGAACATACCAAACTTTGGGGGAATGTCGGCCACCACAATGTCCATCACTACACTCTTCATGGGTTACTGTGCCAAACAAACCATGTAACACCATGTTTCCCCTAGTCTATAAATATAACTATATTGGCCAAGGAACTATGGAAAACCTAAAAGTGTGAATGTTTGATTTGATGGACCTTTGTACAAAATGTTGATGAATGTAAATTCAGTTCTTTTAATAGAAAATGGTTACATGATGAATGACTGTTGAAAGAGGGGATTTGCTAAGAGAAAACCACGAATGCTATGAAAGGTGGTGGAGGGGACCCAAAATGTTAACCTCCACCAAACTAGTACCATGCTAGAATTAATTGCTTAGATCAGAGCAACCCTCTGACCCAAGAATGAAGTCATGATGGTAGGTGGGAAGACCTCCTCAAGAGTTAATGAGGGGATGGGGAAGACCTCCCATCTGTAAGGCTTCCAAACCTAACCACAAACTGAGAATTCGAGCCACACACAAACTTACTGAGGAAGGATGATCCAGATAGATATCGGTGGCCACCCACCTTTTCCAACTGGCTCAAAACGACTTTATGACATTTTTGGCAATTTACTTTTTTTAGCAGTTTTTACTTTCGGGGCCATTTTGAGGGCCTAAATGAAGGTTTTTCAGTATCGATCTCCTTAGTGATATACAAAGGAATTATTGAGCCCCCAAAATGAATCTCCTCGACGATACCTTTCCAACGGGCTATCACACGCCTAAAACAGAGATCGTATGCAAAAGTTACGACCCCGAGAAGTTGATGTACTAGCTTACCCAAAGGGGGCCCACATGACTTTTGGCGCTTCATCTCCTAGGGTTAGGTTTTTGGATGTCTAGGGTTTTTGGAATTCTTGATTATTGTAAAAAGGCCTTCAGAGCCTCATTGTAACCTTCTTCTAGCGAATGCGCGCTGCTGTCACCTCTCTTCTTAGAGATAAGCTGCCACCATTCCAACAAGCTTGTTTCCGCTGCATTTTACAGTTTTAGCTTATTTCGTTATTGAATAGAAAACCAGTTTTACTGTATCTCTATTATTTTGTGTTAAGCACCTGTTAATAATCTGTATTCATTTCATTCTGCTCATAAAATTCGAATCGGTGGTAACAGAGCGGTCTGCTCCTTGTCGTCTTAATGCATGTCCCCAACGAGGTCGGAGTACAAAGAGTTGGGTCTTGAGCTTGTTTCTCTTGAGGACAGAATCTCTCGCACACCCAAGTGACCTCCCATGGCAGGATAAAATAAAGATGACGGGACAGGAGATCCTTTCAAGCTATTGATTGGGGAATCCCTCATGCAACAGAGGAATGAGATGATAGATAGTTTCGCGCAAAGCCTTCGGCGACTACCAACAAGCGACACATCTTCTTCGAACGGAGGTGCTGCCCCCTTCAAGGTACAAATAAACTTTGATATTCCTATATTTGAAGGTCAGATAGACACAAATGCTATAGACAAGTGGTTGAATCTACTAGAAGGGTATTTTTCTGTTCATAAATTTTCGGATAGAGAAAAGATTACTTTTGCGCTCCTCAAAGCCGTTCCCCATGTCAAATATTGGTGGGAAACTTTCTGTGAGAAAAAGGAAATAGAGGAAACCTCATTATTTTCAGTCACGGCCACCAGGGAATCCTTCAGGGATGCTATTAAGGAACAATACTACCCCGTCGGAAGTTATGACGACCTGTATACCAAATGGACCACACTGCGGCAAGAAAGAGACCAAGCAGTGCCAGATTTCACAAATATCTTCCATACCTTGTGCACCAAGTTGGGTATCAAAGATTCAGAGCAACATCTAGTGCTCAAGTATCGTGGTGCTATGCATAGATACATCCAGACCGAAATGGAATTACTGGACATCTCATCCTTGGGCATGGCCTACTGATATGTTGTCAAAATCGAGAAGAAGCTCAAACAAAAGACACGACAATTTGGGCCTGGGAACCCCTCACAACAAAATCCAGGAAAGGGCGGCCCCAACCCACCGAACAAAGGACAGAGAAAATATGGGTAGTATCAAGACAACCAGTACAAGCCGCAAGCAAAGAAGGACACCGGAAAGACAAAGAAAGATACCGGGAAGTGGTGCGACTTCCATAAGAGCCCTTGGCATAACACTACTGACTGCCACTCAAAGCAGTCGCTGGTGGCCGAAGTGAAAGCCTCTGAATCAGATGCAGATTCTGACTCAGACATAAACGGAAAGGGGAAGATGGATCATTGATGTGGAACCCAGTGCCACCGTTGCTACCACCAAGCTCCAGCCTGGTGAACAAGACGAGCCAGAAGAAGGAGAGCTCCTCTTCCATTCATAGATGTGGGTAAAAGGCACCCCACTACACTTCATCGTTGATAGCGGTAGCCAGAAGAACCTCGACTCAACAGAGGTCATCAAGCGGTTGGCCCTGTCAACAACGCCGCACCCAAAACCCTACACCATTGGATGGCTCCGCCAAGGAAGTGATCTCCGTGTCAGCCAATAGTGCCGACTGTCATATGACATCAAGCCCTTCAAAGACGAGGTATTGTGTGATGTTGCTCCTCTCGAAGTTTGTGATGTTATTTTGGGCCAACCTTATTTATGGAAACGTCATGCTCTATATGAGTCTAGGCCTCGTAGTGTTGTTATTACTTTGAACAGGAAATTGTATAGGATACCCGAGGCAGTCCCACCTAGTGTTATTTCCTTGATCTTTGCTAAGCAATGAAGGAAGGTCATCTCGCAAACGGGGAAGTTTGTCTTCTTCGTGATTCTCTCTTAGAACAAGAGAAAGATTGTAGCCACATCCAAGGTCTCTGCGGCCGATCTCTCCACATAGCAGAAGCAAGTAGATAAGGTCGTGGAAGAATACTCGGATATCTTCTCCTCACCTACAGGGGTACCTCTGCACTTCTAGGTCAAGCACCCCATCGATCTGACCCCTGGTGCACCGCTACCCATTGGGCTAGTCTACCGTCACTCTTTGTTAGAGAATGAGAAGATCAAGCGATAGATCCAAGAACTGCTCCACAAGGGGTACATCCACCCCAGTTCATCACCTTGCGGGAGCCCAATCGTGTTGTTACAAAAGAAATATGGAACCTGGCGACTTTGTATTGATTACCGGGCTCTGAATAAAATCATTGTTAGAAATCGGTACCTGATTCCCCGAATCGATGACCTCCTTGATCATCTCATGGGGGCCAAATACTTCAGTAAGATTTATCTGAAGTCTAGCTACCACCAGGTCCTGATAGAACAGACATATGTATGGAAGACTGCCTTCAAGTCAAAGGAAGGAATTTTTGAATGGTTGGTCATGCCCTTTGGTTTGACAAATGCTCCAGCCACTTTCATGAGGATGATGGACGATATCCTGCGATCATTCACCAATTCTTTTGTAGTGGTGTATCTGGATGACATTCTAACTTACAGCAATACTTGGGCCGAGCACTTGCAGCATATTCAGTAGGTTATGCACACATTGCGGCAACACAAGCTATACGCCACCCTGGAAAAATGCCCCTTTGGCATGGACAGGGTCCATTACCTAGGCTACATCATTGATCATCATGGCGTACATGTGGATCCAGCCAAGATCCAAGTCATCCGTGATTGGCCGACCCCAAAAACACTCACTGAGCTTTGGAGCTTCTTGGGACTTGCTAATTTCTACCGTAGGTTCGTGTTGGGTTTCTCCCATATTGCATGGGCCCTCAGCCAAATAAATAGGGGTGGTGGTAAGGAAAAATTTGCGTGGGGCCGGTCCCAACAACAAACGTTCGATGATTTGAAGCATCACTTGTGCTCTGCCCCAGTACTTTCACTACCAGACCTGTAACATCCCTTTCAGATCGAGACAGATGCTTCAGACTATGTTGTGGGCGTCGTTCTCACTTAGCACAACCACCCCAAGGCCTATCATAGTGAGACACTGTCCAATACTGTCCGTAAGTACCCTACTTACAACAAATAAATGTACTCCATTGTGCAAGCATGCTGCCAGTGGAGGCATTACATTCTTGGGAAGGAGACAGTCATCCACACTGATCATAAGCCACTGCAGTTCATGCAGACACAGGGAAAACTGCAGAATGAATTCCATCAAAAGTGGTCCACATACTTGCAGCAATAACACCTCAACATCAAGTATAAAATAGGAAGCACCAATTGCGTCGTTGATTGTCTCAGCAGACCGCCATTCGCAGCACTCACCACGGTGCTAGAATCTTGCAGCCATGAGATATATGGATGGCCCCAACTCTGTGAGACAGACCCTGACTTCGCCACCAGCTATCAAATGTTGGGTGAAAATGTAGTTGTTGATAATTTCCATCTTTAGGATGGGTTGTTATGTCGTCTGGGTCATATCTGTGTTCCATCAAGTGAGCGAGTGAAGCTGATCTGGGAAGCCCACTATAGTCAGGTGGCAGGACACTTCGGCGTCGAAAATATAGTGGCGATGCTACAGAAACATTTCTACTGGCCGCAAGAGATATCACTTTCAGGACTGCAGACGAAATCCAGGAGATCAAGCTCAGAAGAGATAGCGCTTTTAGGAATACAAACGAAATCCAGGAGGACCCGTAGGAGGAGAAAAGGTGGAATCGTTCGAGCACTTAGAAAATATTCTAAGTCAGAGTAAGTCAAAAGCTCAGGAGGAGGAGTGACGGTGTCATTGGATCACCACACCGAGGATCAACAACCGTATGTTCTAAGAAGGGTGCATGAACCTTATCACTTTGCACACACAGGAGAAGAGAACTTACCAATGTTCTAAATTCCTGAAGTAGTTTGGGACTGTCCATCGTCAAGGAGGACAGGTGGCTTAAGATCCATAAATCCATCAGTTCATGGACCAGGAGGAGGTGAAAGAGCCAAATTAATTTGAGGCCATCCATCACTAGGAGGTGAATTTGGACCACAAGATCCAGAAGGGATGTGGCATGAATCTGTGGATTCCGGATAAAGTCCCGAAGTAATTCATAGCCGTCAGATTAAGAAGGGACGTGGGATGAATATGTGGACTCTGGGTAAAGTCACAAAGTAATTCATAGCCATCATATTAATAAGGGATGTGGCATGAATCTATGGACTCCGGATAAAGTCCCAAAGTAATTCATAGCCACGAAATTAAGAAGGGATGTGGAGTGAATCTGTGGACTTCGAGTAAAATCCCAAAGAAATCCTCGATCGTTAGATCCAGAGGACAAGTGGCACAAATATGTGGACTCTAGGTAAAGAAATGAAGTAATCCTTGGCTGTGATATAAAGTGGACACGCGTCAGTGGATTATAGATAAAAACCATTGGGAAAAATGGTGAAGTTTGAGATTTGATATCTCAGAAGTCTGGAGACCCGAAGAAGATCTTGACTGTTGATCGAGAAGAGGGCCACTTGACCGTTGATCTAGTTGAAAGGTCAACCACCTGAAACAAAATAAGGGCCATTGATTTAGGAGGACAGGTGTCCATAGATCATCAACTTCAAAATATTGATGTACAAAGGAAAGCATGGTTTTAGATTTGAAAAGTCCAAAGGACAAAATCACAAAGGAGATCACATATGTTGATTTAGGAGGGGAATATCTGGTCCATGGATTTGAAAAGGGAAGATATGAACCATTAGTTCATACAGTACTGTCAATATCAGGAGATCAAAAGTCCTGAAGCATTACAGGGATTGAAGGTGCACGAAGTTTAAAAAATTGAGGGTGGGCCGCAATCCAAACCCTGGTTTTGGAGAAAGGACAAGTGGAGGCTCGAGGAGAATTGCGGGTCAAAAAGTAGTTTGGTTTTAAACTGCCTTTGGCCACACCCGCATTTGTGTGTTTTCGTGACGTCATTGTCCAAGGTTACATCCAAGGAGGGGCCAAGAGAAAAGGGGCTAACGCCAACTCCAATACTTCACTGAAGCGCCCAGGAGAAGGTCGCGGGTATCATAAGACCTGCATCGGAACCCGGAAGGGCCTGTGTTTGATTAAGAGGTGAGACTATCAAGGTCTCAAATTCTTGTTTGACTTAGAGAATCGAAGAACCTTGATCGAAGGGTCGAGATGATTTCCAAACTTCCCAAATTAGGAATCGTAGAGGAAAATGATCTGTTCCTATAAGGAGGAATTTTTTTTTTTTGCCCCATCATGGGTGTGTTAGAAATTGGAATCAGAGCATGGTTACAACATTTGGCCTACTTGGGCTCATGGACAAGTCGCTTAAAAACTCTATTTGGAGTAATTTTAAAAGAGTGAAAATCTACCTTACCTCTTTCTTAAAAACTATGGTTAAAAATGTTATTAAAGAAAAGAATGAAACTTTCTACTATGTGTGTGGATTTAAGAAATTGAACCGTGTATTTTTCATGAACTAATAGACTGTTAGCTAACAATAAGTGTTTTTTTCAACCATCGAGCAGTTATTAAATCATGGGAAAAATTCAAGACTAAAGGATGGTGATGTGTCATGAAATGGGGGATGGCTCCCACAATAAAGACAAAGAATTTGACGAAAGGAGGGTGGTGGAAACCCCTCCAGATCTGGAGGAAACTGTAAAGAGACTTAGGGTCAAATTACAAAGTTCCAAGGATGACAACGAGAGATTGATAAAGGACCAAGAAAAACAAACAAAAAATAATGCAGTCTTTCTGCAGAGCTTATCGGACATAGGGAGACAACTACAACATGAACCCACAACCATTAATGTGGACCGAAGACATAAGAAGAGAAATCAAAGTCCACTTGAGATCTGAAAACATGACTCCATAAGTGACCACACTAGGAGAAGAACCTCAAAGAAGGCCTAACCTGGAGGCAGTGGACACTCATCGATAGAGTCCTCTAGAATGGAATTTAGCAAATCTGAAGGATATTATATTAGGAGAGAAAGCTCACATTCTCAAAGGAAAGAAGCAGAAGCATTCCAAAAATCACGATCCTGAAGAATTCAAGAAAGCCAAACCACCCTCTTTAGATGGAGAGATTAGGAAGGGAGAAGAGGCTAAAGTTTGGCTGCTTGGTTTAAAGAAGTACTTCAGAGTCCATGACTACTCTGAAAACTTGAAGGCTCGAATAACCATCTTTAACCTCAATGGAAAGGCTTCCATTTGGTGGGAAGGCCTTAGGAATGTGAAAGGATTCCATGAGAAGGAATTTTCATGGAAACAATCTGAGAAATACTTCAAGAAGTAGTATCTGTTAGAGAAATACATGGATGGGCAGACTAAGGAATTCTATGAACTTAGGCTAGGGTAGCTCACCAAGGATGAATTTGTCAACAAATTCCTTGAACTACTGAGGTATGCACCGTACATAAAAAATGAAAAAGTTAAAATGAATTGGTTCATTAGTGGGTTACCTCAGAACTACTGGGACATGATTCAATTCGACGAACCAAAGACCTTAGAAGAAACTATTTGGAAGGTGAGGTATTATTATGAATAGTTTGGGAGTAAGACAAGACTTCACAAGGATTGGAAGAAAAGGAGTAGTTCGGGATTCCAGAAGAAGGGGTTTAAATCCTCAAGATTAAAGACCGATGGAAAATATTCTAGAAGGATCATTCCTACTAGAAGTGTATATCAGAAACATTTCCCCTCACAAAGTGGAAATAAACCTTTTAAGACAGTCCCAGAAAAGATTGATAACCTAAATAAGGAACCCTGCTGGGGTTGTGGAGAAGATCATAGATTGAGGGACTGCCCACATAGACAATAGAACAATAAGAGATTCTAAAATATCCAATAAGATACCACCATCAATGATGTGACTAGGATCATGCCACGAATCTATGCAACCTTGGACAATAATCAAGACGACCACAAAGCTTCAGTTGTGGAGCTGGAAGGTATGATCGCCAGCCATCTAGCTTTTATTTTAATTAACTCAGGTTCTAATTTGAGTTATGTGCCCCCTCAAACTATTGATAAGTGTAAAATACAACCAATTAGACATGTTAAACCGTGGTTGGTGCGATTAGCCACTGGGACCAAAAGAAAGGTGGAAGAAGTCATACCATCCTATCAATTCATCATGGGTGGATTGCACACCCGAGTGACCCTTAACATACTTCTCCTGGGATCTTATGACTTGTTCATTGGTATGGATTGGTTGGATGCTTATAAAACTAAATTATACTATTATCATAACAATTTAGAATGTGTAAATGAAGAAGGGAGAAAAATGACCCTCCAAGGGATTCAGAAACCTGTCTCATTGAGACAAATATCAGCCCTTCAAATGAAAAAGTATTGCATAAATGGGTGTTTCTTATATGCCATACAAGTACTGGAATATGTTGAGAATGAAAAACCAAACCTAGAGGACCACCCCATATTTAGAGAATACAAGGACGTGTTCCCATAAGAGGTACTAGGTCTACCTCCAAGAAGGGATATCGACTTCTCGATAGAACTTACACCAGGAGTGGTACCAACATATAGAACGCCATATAGAATGAGCACGCAAGAGTTGGTTGATATCAAGCTACAACTAAAGTAGATAATGGACAAAGGCTACATTTGACCTAGTGTATATCCATGGAGAGCGCCCATCTTGTTTGTGAAAAAGAAAGATGGCATACTCTGACTGTGCATTGATTAGAGACAACTCAATAAGACAACCATAAAGAACAAGTACCCCTTAGCAAGAATCGATTTCCTATTCGACCAATTGGGAGGCGATTCCATCTTCTCAAAGATAAAATTAAGCTCTGGATACCACCGAGTATGGATTAAGGATGAATACGTCCACAAAATAACCTTCAGGACTAGGTATGGTCACTATGAATTCGTGGTGTTACCATTTGGGTTAACCAATGCCCCCGTCACTTTTATGTGCTTGATGAATAATGTACTTAGCAAATTCCTGGACAAATTTGTATTGGTTTTCAGTGATGATATCCTAATATACTCCAAGAATAGGGAGGAGAACGAATAACATCTTAGACTCATACTTCAAGTACTAAGAGAGAATCATCTCTATGCTAAGTTTATCAAGTGCGATTTCTTTCAGAAGCAAGTCCATTACTTAGGCCATGTCATATCTAAGGAAGGGTTGGTAGTAGACCCCGACAAGATCAAATATATTATGGAATGGCCTATGTCGAAGGATGTATTCGATATTAGGTCCTTCATGTGCTTAGAAATATACTATAGAAGTTTCATAAAAGGGTTTTCCAAGATTGGTTGTCCAATCACCGCCCTTCAGAAAAAGGGGATTTAATTCATTTGGACATCAAAATGTGAAGAAATATTTTAGGAACTGAAATACCTTCTGACCCATGCACCCGTGCTAAATATTGCAGACTCAGATAATGATTTCCTCGTGTGTACATATGCTTATAAGGAAGGATTTAGAGGAGTCGTTATGCAAGAGGGACGTGTAATTTTCTACACGTCCAGGAAATTAAATGAGCATGATATCAATTATGTGACCCATGACCTAGAGTTGGATGCCATAGTACATTCTCTAAAAATGTGGAGGCACTACCTCCTGGGTAGGAGATTTGTGGTTATGACAGACCATTGTGGATTGAGACACCTGTTTGAACAACCAAAATTCAATGCCAGGAAAGCTAGGTGGATGGCTCTCCTTAGTGAGTTTGATTTAGAAATCAAACAGATCAAAGGAAAGGAAGATAGGGTGGTCGATGCCCTTAGCAGAATTATAAAAATGATTCATCTGGCAGTGGTAAGCACCTGTGAAATGAATGTCAAGGAAAGAGTCAGGAATGTACAAGAAACATATGCATTCTTCAAGACTGTGATCTCATACCTAAGGAAATAACCTACAGGGCTAAAATATGAAGGCTACTAGATGCTCGAAGAAGGCCTGCTGACTTACAAAAATAGATTGTATGTTCCAAAATGTGACAACTTGAAGAGGTTCATAATGGATGAACTATATAAGAGACCATATACCAGTCACCCAATATATCAGAAAGTGATCACGACCACTAGGAAAAAATTCTATTTGCATGGAATGAAGAAAGACATAGCTAACTATTTAGCTAAGTGCCTAGAATGCCAACAAGTTAAGACAGAACACCGACATCCAACAGGATTGTTACATCCCCAACCGATCCCAGAATGGAAATGGGAAACCATCTCCATGGGATTCATCACTAGATTACCAAAGTCCACCAAGAAAAATGATGTCATCATGGTTATGGTGGATAAATTGATTAAGTCTGATCATTTCATTCCCGTCAAATCAACTTGCAAGGCCATAGATATTTCCAACATCTTCATGAAGGAGATATTTAGACTGCATGGCATGCCCAAGGAAATTGTATCTGACCGAGATACCAAATTCACTTCAATCTTTTGGAAATCTCTAATGGCCGAATTTGAGACAAAATTGTTGTTCAACACGACTTATCACCCTCAAACTGATGGAAAAACATAAATACTGAACCAAATAGTAGAAGACATGTTAAGGATGCATGTGATGCATCAGCCTAATAATTGGTTGAAAGACTACCTACCATTGGTAGAGTTTGCCTACAACAATGGTTATTAGGAATCCTTGAAGATGAGCCCTTTTGAAGTTATCTATGGTAGATAGTGCAATATTCCAATCAGCTAGAGTAATCCAGTGGACCAAATTACAATCGGGCCCGACATGGTGAAAGAAATGGAACAACAAGTGGTTTAGATAATACAAAATTTGAAGATTGCTTAGGATAGACAAAAAAGTTATGCCTACAGAAAGAGAACTCCCAAAGAGTTCAAGACTAGAGACCATGTCTATCTCAAAGGTAGACCCAGGAAGAGTTCCCTGAGAATGGGAGCCTGTGCCAAATTGGCACATCTATATTGTGGACCCTTTGAAGTCTTAGATAGAGTGGGACCTGTAGCCTATGGGATAACACTTCCTCCCACTATAAAGGCACATAATGTTTTTCATGTTTCATTATTGAAGAAATATGTACATGATGCTAATCATATAATTGAATGTCCTGTGATCCAAGTGGAGATCGAGGGAGAATTCCTACCAAAACCCCAATGCATATTAGACAAGAAGGAAACCTCACTCAGGAGCCAAACCATTGCAAAGGTCAAGGTGCAGTGGAAACACTTTGGCCCAGTTGAGGCTACGTGGGAAATGGAGGATGGCATGAAACAGACATATCCAAATTTGTTTACTCCAGTACATACATGTAATGTTGATAGATAGAACATAAAGAAAGATGTTCCTTTAATGGGGAGGGAATTGTAACACCCTGTTTCCTCCAGTTCATAATATAACTATATTGGCCAAGGAACTATGGAAAACCTAAAAGTGTGAATGTTTTATTTGATGGACCTTTGTACAAAAGGTCGATGAATGTAAATTATGTTATTTTAATAGAAAATGGTTACATGTTACATGACTGCTGAAAGAGGGGATGTGCTAAGAGAAAACCATGAATGTTATGAAAGGTGGTGGAGGGGACCCAAAATGGTTGTGTTAAACTCCACTGAACTAGTACCATGCTGGAATTAATTTCTCAGATCAAAACAACCCTCTGACCCAAGATTGAATTACAGTCGGGATGGTAGGGGGGAAGACCTCCTCAAGAGTTAATGAGGGGATGAGGTAGACCGCCCATTCGTAAGGCTTCCAGACCTGACCATAGATTGGGAATTCGAGCCACACACAACTTTGTTGAGGAAGGTAATAAAGGAAGTGTGGTGGGTAGAGGAAGAACCACTGGGAAAAATGAAGAGATGAGAGAAGAAAATCTCTGGTCCAAGGAAGGATTGAAAGAGGAACAATGAGTTCTAATCACAAAAAATAGAGATTGAGCCAGGAGAAGGAGAGTAACCTTCGTCCTGATCTATTTATGTATTGGGAAAAGGAGAGTAACCTTCCTCCCTAACTTCCGTTGAGATGGAAGTAAGAGATTGAATCTCAAAGTATCATGGATGAGGCTCGGGGGTGTCCAGTGATAAATCCATCGAGAGTGACTGCGCCTATGGTTGGGTGGAAATGAGCACCCCTTTTAGCAGTTGCATCACACTCTATGGTTCTGATAAGTGTTTTCTTTCCTTATTCTTGAATTGTAAATAATGGATGCATGTGAGTATTTACATGTCTATAAAGGGTTCTTTCTCTGTATTAAATGATTAAGTTATGAGTATGCGTTCGTTCCATTGAGAAACTATATTTCTTCTTGAATTTCCATATGCCCCAGTTTAATCACGTGAAGGCACTTTTCCTAGGAATTTACATCACCGTTCCGAAGTCGGAGAAAGTCTCTGGGCATAGATACCATTTTTGTAACCTCACAAGTTACTTAGCCTTGATTTAGAGCTTAAATCTATGCAAGTTGGGAAGGTGTTCCCTTGAGACTAGTATTCTATGAGACTCTAAACTTGTGCCTATTCCCTTAACCAAAAAACTGACTAAGAGAGGGGATTAAATCCCAAGAGTTATATGAAGATCCACCTGAACTGGGTCTAGGAACCTTGGATCGCGAGGCTCCGAGATGTCAAATTGCACGATAGTCAAGTTGAACCCCACAATTGCTATGAACCTTTGATCTATGAACACAGATCAAGGGTGGGGAATCACTGCGGAGCACGAAGGTGAACATAACGTATGTGCTTGTTCACGACCCACAATTCACCCTTACCATTGATCTCTATGGGCTCAAAGATCAATGATCCCAATTAGACTAGAATCGAGCGAGCACTTTCCAGATTGCAGAGGTTGAACTCTTTGGTAAAGAGAACACATGTTGGGGCCCCAAAATTTTTGTGAACCGTCGATCCCCGTTGACCTTTGATTTGATTTTGAGGGAGAAATATTCAAGGAGATTAAGCTCAAAAGATATAGTGCTTTCAGGAGTGCAGAAAAAATCCAGGCGACGGGCCCGTAGGAGTAGCAAAGGTCGAATCCTTCGAGCACTTAGAAAGTATTCTAAGTCGAAGTAAGTCATAATCTCAGGAGGAGGAGAGAAAGTGGTTGGTGGATCACAACGCTGAGCATCGACAACTGTCTGATCTAAGTAAGGTGCACGAACCTTAGCAATTTTCACAAGCAGGAGAAGAGAACTTACCAAAGTTTCAAATTCACGAAGTAGTTTTGGACCGTCCTTCATCAAGGAGGATAGGTGGCGTAAGATCCATAACTCTGGAAGTTCATGGACTAGGAGGAGGTGAAATAGCTGAAGTAATTTGAGGTCATCCATCACCAGAAGGTGAATCTAGACCACCAGATCCAGAAGGGACGTGGCGTGAATTTGTGGACTCTGGATAAAGTCTCGAAGTAGTTCATAGCCATCAGATTAAGAAGGAACGTGGCATGAATCTATGGACTCTAGGTAAAGTTGCGAAGTAATTCATAGCCATCAGATTAAGAAGGGACATGGCACAAATCTATGGACTCTGGGTAAAGACTCAAAGTAATCCTTGGTCGTCAGATCAAGTGGACATGCATCGATGGATTATAGCCTTTAGATAAAATCCATTAGGAAAAAGGGTGAAGATTGAGATTTGAGATCTCAGAAGTCCGGAGACCTGAAGGAGATATCGACCATTGATCAAGAGGAGGGCCACATGACTGTTGATCTAGTTGAAATGTTAGACACCCAAAGTAGAAGCAGGGCTTCTGATTTGGGAGGACATGTGTCCGCAGATTGTCAACTCCAGAATATTGATGTACGGAGGAAGGCAGGGTTTGAGATTTGAAAAGACTGAAGTCCAGAATCATGAAGGAGATCACATCTGGTTATTTAGGAGGGGTAGATATGGTCTGTGGATTTGAAAAGGGAAGATATGAATCGTCAGTTCAGACAATACCATTAATATCAGGAGATTGACGGTCCCGTAGCATTACAGGAATTGGAGGTGTGTGAACTTTAAAAAGTTGAGGGCAGGCCGCAATCCAAACCCCAATTTTGGAGAAAGGACATGTGGAGGCTTGAGGAGAATTGCAGGCCAAAAAGTAGTTTGGTTTAAAACTTCCTTTGGCTGCACCCACAATTGTGTGTTTGCATGAGGTCATCGCCCAAGGTCACATTCAAGGAGGGGCCAAGAGAGAAGGGGCTAACACCAACTCCGAGACTTCGTTGAAGCACACAGGAGAAGTTCACAGGTATCATAATACCTACACCAGAAGCTGTAAGGTCCTCTGTTTGATTAAGAGGTGAGACTATCAAGGTCTCAAAGTCTTGTTTGACTTAGAGAATCAGAGAACCTTGACCAGAGGGTTGGGCTAAGTCCTAGACTTCCCAAATTAGGAATCGTAGATGGAAAAGATATGTTCCTGTAAGGAGGACAATTTTTTTATTTTTATTTTCGCCCCATCGTGGGTGTGTTACAAACCACCATGTCCTTTATCAGTCTGAGACATTTTACTTTCTTATAATCAAAGGAGTATAAGTCTTGGTAAGATTTGATGATATTCAAACTTAGCTCTTCCATAACAACTTTGGGCATAACATTTTGAGAGGCTCCTGAGTCCATAAGACAGTTGTGTAGGATATTATCATGGACATTCAAAGATATATAGAATGGAGGAGAAGCATCAAAGCCATCCTCAATGTGTGGACCCATAGTAATGGATGGGTTTTCATCCTACAAACGTATTACATCAGAATACACAATAGAAGAATTTGGTTGCAGAAATTCATGATAGAATTTTTGAAAGGTTCATTCTTCATCAATTCTGTCAAAGGCACATGGATCTTGATCTTTCTCAACTCATGTTCTATGTTGAAAGAGGTTGGTGGTCTATCAACTTCCTTTATTTTAGGGACAGTCTGCTTAGATGAGGGAGGTGAATGAGCTTTAGATGACATACCTTTATGTTTATTTGACTTGGGAGGAACCTCAAATTGTTTGTTTTGATCAGAGGTAGTGGCTTTGGGAGCCCCTGCTCTCGTCCTCAAATCATATTTCTTCTTTGGATGGATTTTAATAACTCCCTCTTCCCCTATCTGATTATCACACTGATTTGACAGTTTTGCTACCTCATATTCTTGTTGTGTTAAATGGATGGTATAATAATCCGTTTCATTGAAAAGCACAACAATATCATCCACAACATCACTGCCTGCATTGATCTCCTCAATCTGATTGTTTTGGAAAGGAGGAACTACCCTTTGATCATCAACATTTCTCCTTTCTCTCTGTATTATTTGCGGAGCATCATTGGGCCTTATGAACTGATTTTGATTTCTATCACCAGGTCCTTGAAAAGTTATGTTTTGCTGTTTAGATTCCCACTTCAGATTAGATTTTTCAGAAGTCAGATCCTTCAAATTTTTGGTCATTTCATCAAGTTTTGAATCATATGTGGATGAGTTAGAGGAGGTAGGGGAATCCTCTCTTTGCTTCTTCTTATCTTTATCAGATGTAGTCTTTAATCTGTTTGAGGCCAAGATATTAGATTCGACCTCAATGGTTGCTTCTTGCATGGACAACAATGTGGTGGATCTTCTTTCTCTTAGTAGGAGGGAGAAATATGCATCAAAAGCATTAGCATACATAATCTTGGCAGATGCTTCAGTTGGTTTGATCTCATCTGGGATTCAACCATATATCTTATTGAATCTCTTGGTGAAATATGAAATATATTCACCATTCTTTCTCTTTAGGGCCCCAAAATTAGTGATGTAGTAGAGATAATATCTCCTATATCCCCATTGTTTTATTAAAGTTTCATCCAACGCCTCAATATCTAAATGGAGGCTGGAGGAAGACCCCTTGAACCATTTTCTGACTTCTCCATCCAAACACTATGCAAACAACCTCATCCACACATCTGCATAATCAATGTTAAAGTTGTCTGCAAAGCTATAGAAGGCTACCAGATGTTCCTCAACAGTGAATTCACCTTCCTCATTATATCTTCATAAATATTTCATGTAATCTGTGGCTGGGAGTGCATGTAATCCTACAGGCAACACTAGGGGTGCATATATGGAAGAAATTATGACATCCATCCTGTTAACAACCATGGATTGAATATTAGGAATATAAAGATTTATGGGAGATACAGGGGTGGATGCAGGACTGGATAATGATGTAGAATCAAGAGTTGGAGATGTCTGAGCTCCTTTTGAATTATGATTCTCAGGGCTATAAAATTCAAACTTCTTGTGATCGTTATTAGATGTAAGCTCTTTGTGTGAAGATTTACCCTTGAGGGGGGAGGTATATGTCTATCTAGGGTGGATTTTCTTAGTTGTCTTTCTGTCTCAGAGGATTTTGTGTTATTATCAGGGTTGGGATGATCCTTCTTGGCTTTTCTATTTTAAGTTTTGGATATGTTGAATCCTTTTCTGGGCACCAATATTTCTTTCTTAAATTTTACTCAGTGAAGTTGCCACTGAATTCTTTAACCATGGAGTCACTAGGTGAAGGATATATAGTCTAAACGTCTCTGGTATTTTTTCACCATCAAAGATCAGAACTGATCGTTGTCATTTTCCTAGGGAAATATATTTCTTTACTTCGTTCCCTGACAAAAACGCTGTAAGATGTTGGTCCTAAGGTTTGCACTTGACTGCTAAAGGGAAAATATAGGCCACCTATCAATTTAGAATGGTTGTTTCTTTAATTTGTTGTTGGTTGGTGAGAGGTTTATTCTACCAAGACAAAAACAAGGTTGGGTTAAACAAATGATATGGATGAGATTCCTCCTTGGTTGGTGGCACACTAATGACAGACCAATGAAATAATAGAAAACAAAGGGAAACAACAAACTACTAAATGAATAATCTGCTGCAAGAAGTTCAACACTTAAAATATCATTTCAAGACATTAAACATGTACCAAGACACAATTACTCCTTCAGGTTGCGATAAAAACAAATCTTCACCAAGCATTAGCTATTTCCATAGGTTTCATATCAATAAAGACAAGTTACACAATAGATGAAAGGAAATGACATGTACTTTGGACAAATAAAAAAATGCATTCAAGATAAAATAAAAACACACGAAGATTTGAACGAAACACTATCATCAAAAGTATGTTCAAAAAGTAGAGATCTTTAATCCATGCATATAACGGGTCCAACTAGTCTGATGTAGTGCTATCCTTTCCCAAAAAATATGACCCTCAAAACATTCGAAGACCCCCTATTTAAAAGAGTTGCAAAGGTTCTCGTCCTTCGGGGACTAAGACCTAATTTTAGGTAAATGTTTGTAGAAAAAATTATTAACTTTACTAATAAAATGGACTTAATAAGAAAGAGTGGTTCTTATCACACACAAAATACCACTCTTGTATCTAATCTAAGAAAATGTTTGAATTAATCAACTAAAAACTAATACTGTCTCTGAGACAGAACCGATGCATGCACTGGAGGAACTGAATTGGTATAAAATAGGCCTTGGAGTGATAGAACAGAGCTCTATGTTGAGGAATGACATGCCTGTGAGTTGTTAGAGGCCACTAGAGACAACTTGATGCATGAGTAGATCTCTGCTTGAGAAAGAGGTAGTCTGCTAATGTGTTTTGGAACCAATCTGCGTCAACCTGTGACTGAGACTTAACTCTCTATCTATGTCTGAGCTTTCAGAATTTAAGCACACTCTTTCTCAACTATAACTGGAACTTCTTCTTTCTTTCTCAGAGATGAACTGGTTGTGAACAGGAAGACATGGAGGCAAGTGTCCAATAGGAAGACAGGATGCGTGAAGGTGGATGACGTGGATGTAGATGAAGTGGAGGTGAGTGGAGGTGAGTTGAGGTGACATGGTGACATGATGTCATATAAGCACATGATTGTGGAAGTTGTCGAGGGTGGTTTGGGTCCACACCTCTTCGGCCCCCGAAATCCCCCACAAGCTACCACGTACCCTTCCAACAATACCATGGTTCCAATTGTGGGACCTCTTTGGAAAATTAACGTTCGAGAAATTTACATCCCCACAATGAAGTGTGGTCATCGATCTGATTGTAGTCTGTGATCCAAGTGATATTACTTGCTGCAAGGATCAACTGTTCTTTTTTATTTGAGATCAATGGTCCAAATTGCCTTTGGGATTTTGGACTTTGGGAGTTTTCGTCTCCTTGCTCATGAAATCCTCTGAAGTTTCGTATATCCGAAGAGGGAGATATATCGTCGCGTGTCCTCATTGATGGATGGTCTAGCTTTTCTTCGAGAGTTTGTAAATGTTGTGCTTGGAAATATCCCGTAGTGCTAAGTCTCCGAAGTGAAATATCTTCCTCCACGTGTCCTTGCTGATGGACGGTCCAGATTCACTTTGGGACTTCAGGTGTTTGGGCTTTGGTAGTTTATCAATGTTGTGCATGGAAATATCCCATAGTGGTATGGGCCCGGAGTGATGTGGCATGCCCTTGGGACTTTGAGACTTTGGCTCTTTGGGACTTCGGGTAATTCTTGTACTTTGTGGGTTCTCTCTTGATGTTAAACCCTGCACGATTTTGACACTTTGAATGAGAGAAAAACATCGATCTGATTGGCCTGATGGATATCCACTGTCAAAAGTTAACCTATTTGTTCCCACAATTAAAGCCTGAAATTGACCGCTCTGGATTGTTGCGTTTGTCCAAGGGAGTTTCCTATGCATACAAAAAGTCTTGGTCGACCTGCTGTGATCTCAATCAATGGAAAACATGATGACAAGCATTTCGAACCAAATATGACATGTATTTTATCCTTCAAGAAAAGAAAAAAAAACTCTGTGCCAAGAATCAGTCAAGCAAACCAACAAAGAAAGCCAAGTTATTGAACAGATGGGAAACCGACTTTATCAACCAAAAAAGGACAAATTCGACGAAGGCATAGGGAAAAAAGAGAGGAGAGGCAGGGGTGTAGACCTAGTTTACAACACTCAAGGAAGAAGGTACTTGGCACATGTGTCCATACTTTCTCACCCTCAACAAACTCACCATCAAAGACAAATTTCCCATTCATGTCATTGATGATATCTTGGATGAATTAAGTGGTGTTCAATAATTTACTAAACTTGATCTTTGTTTTGGCTACCACCATATACGTATGAAAGAGAAGGACATTCCTAATAATGGTTTTCAAACTCATGAGGGTCACTATGAGTTCTTGGTCATTCCCTTTGGCTTGTGTAATGTTCCCTCCACTTTCCAAAGACTCACGAACCATGTTTTCTGTCCTTTTCTCCATCATTTTGTCCTAGTTTTCTTTGATGATATTCTCATCTATAGTAAAACTTGGACTAAACATATTACCCATGTGGATCAAGTTCTTAGAACCATCTTTTTCTCAAGAAATCTAAATGTGCCTTTGGAGATTCGGAAGTGGAGTACTTGGGTCATATTGTTGGCAAGGATGGTGTATGGGTGGATCCTATGAAAATTGAAGCTATGAAGGATTGGCCATGCCCAAAATCTCTCATGAGATTGCATGGTTTTCTGGGTTTAACAGGATATTATCACAAGTTTTTAAAAAAATATGGAAACATTGTAGTGCCTCTTACTACTATCCTTAAAAAAATACTTTCAATTGGAATCCAACAACTGATCAATCCTTCCAAGCATTGAAAGGGGCCATGTGCATAACTCCTTTCCTAGCCCTTCCTAACTATAAAAATACATTTTTCCTAGAATGTGATGCTTCTGGAAAATAATTGGAGCAATTCTCATGCAAGACCAAAGGCCTTTGGCCTTTACTAGCAAGAAACTCTTAGAGAGACATATTGGCCAATCAATCTATGAAAAGGAAATGTTGGCTATTCTTCATGTTGTTGATCTATGATGTCCTTATCTATTGGGGCAACACTTCCAAATTAAAATAGACCATCAAAGCCTTAAGTATTTCCTAGAACATAGGATCTCATTTGAGGAGAAACAAAAATGGGTGACCAAGCTATTTGGCTATGATTATGAGATCATTTATAAAGAGTGAAATGAAAATGTAGTGGCTGACGCTCTTTCGAGAAAGTATGAATATGAAGGATCCATTTTTTTCTTCTCCTTCATTGTACTAGATTGGCTCCAAGATTTTCACCAGTAACGGCTGCAAGAACCCAAAAATTATCAACTAATCCAACAATTGCAAGACAATTTTCCCATTTCTCGAGCATACTCTTGGCACAATGAAGATATTCGCTACTAAGACATATGTATTTAAGAAACCAGTTGCAACCTAAATCCATGGTTCTTTCTAAGATTCATGCCTCACCCACAAAGGGACATTTTGTGTTTACCAAAACCCATGAACGAGTTACACATTCTTTTTTTGGGGATGGTATGAAACATGACATCCACACCTTTGTGGCTGAATGTAATGTCTGTCAACGCAACAATGGAGAAACTGTCAAAGCTCTGGGTACACTACAACTGCTTCTGATTCCACCGACTATTTTGCGGGACATTTCTATGGATTTCATTGTGGGTTTACCTAAATTAGGAAAGAAGTCAGTGATCATGGTGGTAGTCGATTGTCTTTCCAAATATGCTGATTTTTGTGCTCTTCAACACCCATTCACAATATCCACAGTGGCTCAAATTTTCATGGATCATATTTTCAAGCTTACAACATGCCTCATTATGTTGTCTCTAACACACACAATTACATCTGAATACTTCTTATCACCCCTAGACTGATGGGAAAACTGAAGTTGTCAACAAGTTTTTGGAAACATATTTGCAGTGTTATTCATCTGACTCGAAAAATCATTGGGCTCAGTGGTTACCCATAGATGAATGTTGGTATAACACATATTACCATACTGCTACTCGCATGACTCCTTTTGTATTAGTCTATGAAAAAAAGCCCTTGTTAGTTATCTCCTACATGCCAGGTGTCTTGAATGTTCAGGAGGTTGAACACATATTACAGTTAGTGCAACCATTCTCTAGGATCTCAAAGAAAATTTGGTCATGGTTCAAAATCGCATGAAACAACAAGCAGATCAAGGATGTTTAGAACACCAATTTTTTGAAGGGGACTAGGTGTTTCTTCATCTACAACCTTGCAAGTAGACTTCACTCAAAGTTGAGCATTAATAGAAGCTTGCTCCCAAATTTTACGGTCCTTATACATTTCTTAAGCAAGTGGGAGAAAAGGTCTATTAGTTAACTCTGCCTAGTCATTCTAAGATCCATCCTATTTTACATGTCTCATGATTAAATAAGGTGATTGGAACTAATTTCCAAACTCAAACCAATCTTCCTGAGTTGGATGATGAAGGTTGCAACTGGTTGTAGCCACATGCATTCTTGGACCAACGTGAGTGTCATTTTTTTAGCACACCATCAAGGAAGTGTTAGTGCAGTGGAAAGACGTAATTCCAGAATATGCCACCTGGGAGCTGACCACCATTCTCTAAGAATTTCCTCATCTCAAGCCTTGAGGAGAAGGATCTTCTTCAAGGGGAAGGGAATGTTAGGGACCTAACTCAAACCAATATGCCTGAGTTGGATGATGAAGGTTCCATCTGGTTGCAGCCACATGCAATCTTGGACTAGTGTGAGCATCATCTCCATCAATGCACCATCAAGGAAGTGTTAGTGTAGTGGAAAGACACAACTCAGAAGATGCCACTTGGGATTCAACCACTATTCTCTAAGAATTTCCTCATCTCAAGCCTTGAGGAAAAGGATGTTCTTCTAGGCGGAGGGAATGTTAGGGACCTAACCTTCTAACCTGTCATGTAAGTAGAATATTATATTTTCTATGTAATAAAGGATAATACTATTTAATAAGGCCTATTTAATAAATATGAACAAGTCAATGTAAGAAGACCTAATAGAATTTTCCTCTTCTAGAATGATCTTTGTCTAGAGTGTTCTTTAGAAGATAAAATTAGATAAATAAGAGTAGGAGGTATGAGAGGTTCTTATCTGGAGAATTATTGTAATATATCTCTTCTCTGTTGGAGGTTTCCCCCTTGAAGAGGCAAGTGAACATTATTTCTTATCAATAAAGGTATAATTTTGGTGTTGTGGTTCCATATAATTTGTTGTTCCGCTGTTGATCTCTGCAGTATTTTCATTTTCTATTGACATTCCTCTGTTACTCTATGCAATATTGCTCTTTTTTTCTAATATAATAGATCTAGTACCTAACACATTTTTATTTGATAATAGATGCGTGCTAATGTATGAGGTTAGACATCATGATCAAATAAACATTATAGTTTTGTTTTCTGAATGATACAAACAAGGAGAGAGAGATTCCATGAGAATTGGGACCAACTGTCAAAGAGGATGAAGAGTATTGCTTGTCAACGAAAGGGTGAAAAGGTGTTAAGTTACATGATATCAATGGGACAAGGTAGGCATAACCATACTCATGTAATATATTTTTGGATAAGAAATTGTGTAAAGAGTTTTTGAAACATCCAACGTTTTGACTGGACACTCCACCCATCATTAGGGATTGTTGAAGCAATGAAATATTTGAGAAGAGTGTTAAGGTAAGGGTTATTTAAAGGTTAAAATTTGATAAGAACGTCGGGAAAAAAGGATAAAAATAGTCATTATAAATTTAACCATTGTAATGATTAAATATTAAAAAGTATAAACGATTTAACATAATTAAAGGAGTTAAACAAAATTAGAAGTTGGGAGACATGATTAAATTAAAGATGCTAGAAGCATATAAAAGGTGATTAATTATTAATAAATAATAATTAAACAATTAAATAATTATATGCTAAGACAAACATAAAGAAGACATTATTTAGATGAAAGCATGGGGGGATAAGATTTGGAAATACTGAGAACATTTTTAATATTATATCTTACTCAGATAGAAAGTACGATAAAATGATTAAATTAATGGTATTAAAATTATATAAACACATAGCTAATTAAAATAATTAATAATTAAAGGTAGGCAAATGATAATATGATTAAGTTGAAAAAAGCGTTGAATATAATTAGGGAAAATTCATAGTTGAAAGGACCAAATAAGTGATTATCCTAGGATTAGAACTTAAGAGGTGGGGGGGGGTTGCAAGGGAGTTGTAGAATATATTTGTTTTCCTTACATCCAAATCACTGTTTAACACACCGACCACACTAAGAGGGGGGGGGGGGGTTGAATTAGTGTGTGGACTTTTCTAACTTTTCTTCTTCTTACAAGTTAGCAGTTAAAACATATTTGAACAGATTAAGAACAATCAAATCATAATCACAATGGACACAGAAGATACCAGATGTTTGTATATAGTTTATATGAATATAATGTGAATATAATAATACGGATTTTCCCAACACCAACTAATTTGTTTCAGCACCAATTGAAGTAATGAGCACCAACTCCTTGGAGATCACCAACTCTCAAGCAATACCCAGCTTGCGGCAAGACCCAACTTGCTGATAGAACACAGTCTATACAACTAGATTTCAATCAACTCTAGCAGCAGTGATTCATTAATGAATCAATTATGTTTCATTATCAGAGGTATACAATCAACACTCATCACTGCACTTCATCTTCTCTCTGAAATTTGTGCCTTCTTCACTTCGTCTTTCCTATGATATTCAAACCTTCTTCAGTTCTTCTTATCTATGATATTCGCACAGACCTTAGGTCTATATCCCCTTCATTTTCTTCGTAGGTCTCACTGTCTCAACGAGCCTATATTTTCCACAAGGCCGTATGCTTCTTCCTCAAGCACACCATCTAGTGAACCAATAATCGTTGTATTTATACTTTCTCACACTCAAAACTTGTTTAAGTTATTGAGCCGACATGTGCAACAAGTTATAACCAACTTGTTCATTTACAACAACTTTGGGACCACATAGATCATCATTTCGGGTCTTCAACGTTAAACTTTCCATCCCCTTTTCTTTCATAAATTGATCATAGGATGGATCGATTTCATTCGTCTCTCTGATAACAGAAATATGTGCTTCCTTCAAACCATGTGCATATGATCATAGGCGTAGAACCACATGCTTCACAATTTAGGCGACACATTCCATTCTGCTTTTTAAATCTCTTTACCATATGACCAACGACAGTGACCTCACATGATTCAAGACGAGCGCTTGAGTGCTTATCAATTCAATGACCACGATTCAATCTCCCAGTGATATGGACGATTGTCGGGACTTCAGGACTTTTCCCTTCAGGACTTTTCCCTTCAGGACTTTGAGACTTGCAACATGTCAAATCTATCGGAGCAAATTTCACCGAATATATCGGATGGTTCACATATACTTCATTTCTTAATCCAACGGCCAAGACTTAATCAAGAAATGAGATGGATAGCCACCATTTACTTCGGGACTTCGACTATTATGCTTATGCTATCCTTCCACTGTATTTTGATCAACGGTTGAGAGTACACCCGATATCAGATCGACGGTTGAGATCTCTTTCAGGTCTCCGGACTTCAAAGATTTCAAATCTCAACCCCTTATTTCCTCTATACGTCAACCTTCTAGAGCTGTCAATCCATTGACGTGTGTCCCTTTCAGATCATCAGTTGAGATCTCCTTCAAGTCTCCAGACTTCAGAGATTTCAAATCTCAACCCATTCTTTCCTCGAGAGAGATCACATATTGAGTAAGTCATAAAATGGTGAATACCGCTTGTTGTCAGTTAACGCTTCCACTTACAATATCCTTCCACTGTAGTAGATCAACATATGAGAATTATCCTGAAGTGATCTTCAGATTAGACGTCTTGTGTCCACTTCAGGACTTCGACATTCGGGACTTCGGGACTTTGGGAAAGTGCTGGTGGTAAAACTCTCGAATTAAAACTCTCGGAGTGATGTAACTTGCTTAAGTCACTTGATGACATGTCATGAGATAAGTATCTTCCACGTGTCACTTAGATTCGTGATTTCAACGTACCTGAAATGTCGATTCAACTTGACACTTGTCATCATCTGATTGCACCATGTGTCCTTGTTGACACAGTCTTGTTGACATGGATCTCCTCATGTGGCACATGTTCTTCTCCTAGATATAATGGTTGTCCTAACTCCCGATGTATCTTATATTGACGAATGATAGTGACTTCGGACCTTCGTCCTTCGGGACTTTTGACATTTCTTGGTGGTGAAACTCCCGAAGCAATTATCCAGGAGTGACGTAACTTGCTTATGTCACTTTTTGACATGACACGAGCCAATTTCCTCTTGACGCTTGTCATCATCTGATTATGCCATGTGTATTTACTGATGTGTTCTACTGACATGGTCTACCACACGTCTTTTCTCATGTGGTTTGTCGACGTAGATATTCTGACATGGTTTTCCACGTGTCATTGCTGACGTGGTCTGCGACATGTCCTTGTAGACATGGTCTACTGCGTGTCCTTGCTTATGTGGTCTGCTGACCAACAAAAATGATCCAACGATCATCGTATGTCCTCCAAATCCGATGGTGCTTATCCATTTCATATTTTTGGGCTTTGGGTATTTCAAATATCAAACTGTTCGGAGCATAACCTCCTCGCATCTTTATACCCGAACTAAACTTTGTTCATCGATCATGTTCTTAGATCAATGGCTCAATATGTTTGCGATGCAAATTTGCTAGCTTATCCTGTCCTTCCACTTAGAATTATCCTATGACTAATGAAAATTCGCATAAATGAGATCTCATATCTTACCTTGCTTATCCTATCCTTCCACTCGAGAATGATCCGATGACTGAAGGGAATTCGGGTTTGATCCGACGACTGACAAGTATTCGGATAATCAAACTCTCAACCCTTTTACCTTATCCTACCCTTCCACTAAAATTTGATCCAACGGTCGTGAAGACACTCGAAGCAGATCCATGATCAAGAATGATTGTGGAACCACAACTTGGAAGTGATTTAACTCATCATCCAAACTCCACAATTGGAAGTTGTGTGCTGTTGGTAAGTCAACCACAATTGTCGATATTCAAAGCTATAAGATCGAACGATATTGACTAATTATGAGATTGGAGCTAGCGTGATATTTAATTCTCCTTTGGATCTTCACAATTCATCCTTGCCATTGATCTGGTGATTGCGCATCTGACGGTCACGAGTTAATATGATTTAAACTGATCGCTTGTTGGATCAACCATAGTCATTGATATATGAGTCTATGAGATATAACGATTTATACCAATTGTGGGATTAGAACTAGAGATTTGTTTAATTCTTCTTTCTCTCCCCGCAATTCATCCCTGCCGTTGATCTGGCTTGCAAATCCGATGTTCATGATATTCCAATGATCCTCAAGCCCACGGTCACTCATATGACCAACGTATATAATATGAGATGATCAACACAGTCGATTTCTTGATCGGATGACTGCTGAGGCTTCTCATATTTTCCCATGCATTGGTCGAATTCTCAGTCTTTCCATCGATCGAACGATATTTCTAGAATGTGCTCTTCATTCACTAACTCTCTTGAGATTTAATAACTGTTTATGCATTCTTTTATGCACTAAGAGTCAGTCACTAATTCTCTTGAGCTTTGATCATAGGAACATTTTTGATCCTATCATGATCAACAATAATCACGAATTGCTTCATACTGTTCACTACTTTTGTTAACTGATATACTGTGCAATGCGCTCTTCCTTCTGATCTTTGATATTCATTGGATTCTATATTGGATTTTCCCTTCTGAGCTTTGATATTCATAGTATTCTCTTCTTCTTCTAAATGATATACTGTTGACATCAATGACAATCTCATCTCTGGTAAATCACAATGATAATTCATTATAACAAAAAATCATCACAACGACTATTGACATCAATGACAATATGTCCAAAAATCTCCCCCTTTGTCATTGAGGGAAACACACTAACTTCATATAAAAAAATCCCCCTGTGATGATGCTTTCCTCTTATGAATTTTTTCTTTTATGAAGTTTCTCTCCTCCTTTGACATCAATGGAAAAGGGGTGTTCCTCCTGTGGTAAATCTCTGTATGTTACTGACAATAATCTTAACTTGGGTAACACTTCTTACAATTATGTTATGCCTGCCATAACTGAATGACTCCCCCTGTCAATATGCTCTCTCTTCTTTTTTGACTACTCTCCCCCTTTGTTTCTGAAAAAGGCAGCTCTTCCTCACAAGGTTTCTTCCCCTGTTAATTTACTAACTTCTTATCTCAGTTGATTGGGATTTTTGTGTTTCAAATAAGTAGTCTTCTTGATATCAATTTTTGTAGTGATCGAGTATTTTCAAAACTTAATATAATTACTTTCTTATTTACTTACCAAAATACTTCCCCTGAGATTTTATTGACTGTTTTCCCCCTTTGTTTCTAAAAGGGTATCTTTTTCTGACAGGGTCTCTCCTGTTGTTGTCTCTACAGGATGTCATGTACATCATTTTGTACATCAAAATGCTGCTTCTGTGGACGTCGTTGTCCTACTGGAACACTACGCAATTGTAGCTCACATTATTCAAACAAATCTTGGATCTACCCATTGATTCTCATCGATTTCTTACTAGATGTATCCATCTTTATCCAAGATGATTCTTTACTGTACATTTCTCTAAAATTGTCTGAGCAAGTTTATACTATGCTTGTCACATGACTGCAATTATTTTTGCAGTAATTGAATTCACTCCTGTTCACTTGTTCAGTCTTTTCTATCCACATCTGCGAGTGTCTTGGTTTCTTGAACTTTGTTCTCTGATCTTCTAGTAGTGCAACTTAATTTTTCTTCCATGTTTCATTTACTCCTTTTGTCGTATTGTATGAATCATTTCTCATTGACTGTTTTCTTGAGTTCCAATAGTTACTGGGTTTGTGGCCATATCCACCACAATTGTAGCATCTCATAGTGTAACAATGTGTAGCAATATGTCCAACATGGTTGCAGTTCCAACATCTTATGTTGTTGTTGAACCTACCAAATTGTTTTCTTCCATGATGCCTACAATCCAAGGCTTTATGGCCATATTCATTACAAGAAAAACAATAACCATTTAAAACACTCTCATACCTTTTTTGATTCATCGATGAAGGTGTCTCTCTTCTAAACTTGCTTTGAGGTATACGAGTAACTTCTGGATGTCTTCCTTGATCTAATCTTCTAAATTTTGTAGTGCTTCTTTTATTTCTTGAACATGAAGAACCTGAGTCATACCTGCTTTCACTTTTTACAAATGAAGGAGTTGTGTCAGACCTGTATTCATCCTTTACAAATGGAGGACATGTGTCAGACCCGTTTTGACCTTTTACATATGAAGGACATGCATCTAATTTCTTAGGAGTACTGATTTCTTACTTGTTGTATCCAAGACCAGATTTGTCATTTGGTGATCTATGATTATCCAAGATCTCATCCAGGGTCATGGAGTTGTTCAAGAACTTGATTTGAGTGTTTGAATTCTCAATATTCTTTCTATGATTCACAAATTTTGCTTCCATCTCATGACATAATTCTTCCTTTTTGTTCAGATGGTTCCTCACTACCTCCTCTCTTCTTTTGGCTTCCTCAAGTTGGATTTTAAGATTAACATTGCTTTCCATTAGTTCTTTTAGATTTGCAAGGTTTTTTCTTGGTTCATCATCTTCCTTCTTTTTTTCTTTTGCTTGACTACTTTTTTTCTTTAGCTTCTCGATCTCCTCTTCTTTTTATTCTAACTGATTATCCTGCTCATATATTATCTTTTCATTGTCCTTGAGCATTTCCTTTATTTCCAAGATATGCTTTTGACTCTTTTCAAGAAATTATTTAGTGTAGTCATGAAGATAGATACAATCTGAATCATTATGGTCATAGCAGTATTCATAGAGACTCCAATCAATCTTTTGTTTGGCCTTTGATTTTTATTCTACTTCTTCCATGAGATAAATTCTAACATAAAATTCTTTTATTGTATCTAAGTCTTCTTCTTTACTTGCAGGGGAGGATTCAATATCAACATTATTGCAATCGAAATATTGTGGAGAGTCTTTTCCTTTATTGATGGCCGAGTCTTCCTCTTCATCCTTGATAGGAATGTCTTTTGTGTCTTGTCTTTTGATTTGATACATATATTCTAACTTCAGCCATAATTCCTTGGCAGATGTTCATAGTCCTATGCTTGCCTTGACTGTATCTGATAATCCATTGAGAAGAATCTTCAATGCTACTTCATTGTTCTTCCTTTCTTTTCTTTGGACTGTAATCTTGGATAGATTCTTTAAGGTAGTTAAGTCGCAGGGATTTTTTACGAATGAATTCCAAACTTCAAATCCTCTTGACTTCAAATACCGTTTCATATTTTCTCTCCATGAGGAATAATCTGTTCCATCAAATAAGGGATCTTCAATTGCGGAGAGAGGCATATGTCCACCCATTTCTTTAGGATATACCTTCCAGTGGTTAAACTGTGCTGAAGGAACCCGATCTGATACCAATTGTTGAACACACCACCCATAGTAAGAGGGGGGGGGGTTAACTAGTGTGTGGAATTTTATAACTTTTCTTCTTCTTACAAGTTAGCAGTTAAAACATATTTGAACAAATTAAGAACAATCAAATCATAATCAAAATGGACACAAAAGATACCAGATGTTTGTATATAATTTATATGAATATATGTGAATATAATAATAAGGATTTTCCCAACACCAACTAATTTGTTTCAACACCAACTGAAGTAAGGAGCAGAAAATACTCGTAGAGAACCAACTCTCAAGAAAGACCCAACTTGCTACAAGACCCAACTTGCTGATATAACACAATCTATCCAGCTAGAGTTCAACCAACTCTAGTAGCAATGATTCATTAATGAATCAATTATGGTTCATGATTAGAGGTATACAATCAACACTCATCACTGCACTTCATCTTCTCTCTGAAATTCGTGCCTTCTTCACTTCGTCTTTCCTCTGATATTCTCACCTTCTTCAGTTATGATTCTCTCTAATATTCGCACGGACCTCAGGTTCGTATCCCCTTCATTTTATCCACAGGCTGCTCTTTCTCAACGAGCCCATATTTTCAACAAGCCCATATGATTCTTCCTCAAGAACACCATCTAGTGAACCAATCATCATTGTATTTATACTTTCTTATGCTCAAAACTTGTTTAAGTTATTGAGCCGACTTGTGCAACAATTTATAACCAAATTGTTCATTTACAACAACTTTGGGACCACCAACGATCATCATTTCGGGTCTTCAACGTTAAACCCGACATCTCTTTTTCTTTCATAAATCGATCACAAGATGGATCGATTTCCTTCGTCTCTATGATAACAAAAATATGTGCTTCCTTGAAACCATGTTCATATGATCATAGGCATAGAACCACAAGCTTCACAATTTAGGCGACACATTCCATTCTACCTTTTAAATCTCTTTACCATATGACCAATGACGATGACCTCAAATTATATGAGACGAGTGATTGAGTGCTTATCAATTCAACGGCCACAATTCAATATCCCGATGAGATGGATGATTGTCGAGACTTCGGTACTTTTCCCTTCGGGACTTCAAGACTTGCAACATGTCAAATCTCCCAGAGCAGATTTTTCCAAATAGATTTGACGGTTCACGTTTACTTCACAGAACCATATCAATGGTCAAATTCAATCCTTGGACCTATACTTCATTGATTAATCCAACGGCCAAGACTTAATCAAGAAATGATATGGATGGACACCATTTACTTCGGGACTTCGACTATTATTCTTATGCTATCCTTCCACTGTATTTTGATCAATGGTTGAGAGTATGCCCAACATCAGATTGACGGTTGAGATCTCCTTCGGGTCTCCATACTTCAGATATTTCAAATCTCAACCCATTCTTTCCTCTGTACGCCAACCTTCTAGAGTTGTCAATACACTAACGCGTGTCCCTTTCAGATCAATGGTTGAGATCTCCTTCGGGTCTCTGGACTTTAGAGATGTCAGATCTCAACTTGTTCCTTCCTCCGGAGCGATCACCTACTGATTAAATCATAAAACGGTGAAGACCACTTACTTTCGGTTAACACTTCCACTTACACTATCCTTCCACTGTAGTAGATCGACTGATGAGAATGCCCCCGAAGTGATATTCAGATTGAACGTCTCATGCCCACTTCAGGACTTTGGGACTTTGGGCAAGTGCTGGTGGTAAAATTCCCAAAGTAAAACTCCCAGAGTGACGTAACTTGCTTACGCCACATGATGATGTGTCACGATCCGAGTAGCTACCACGTGTCAATCAGATTCATGATTTGCATGTACCTGAAATGTCGATTCAACTTGACACTTGTCATTATCTGATTGCACTGTGTGTCCTTGCTGACGTAGTCTTGATGACATGGATCTCCTCACGTGACACATGTTTTTCTCTTGGATCTAACGATTGTCCTAACTCCAGATGTATGTTAGATCGACAACTGATAGTGACTTCGGACCTTCATCCTTTGGGACTTTTGGAATCGATATTTTTGACATTTCTTGGTGGTGAAACTCCTGAAGCAATTCTCCTAGAGTGACATAACTTGATTACGTCACTTGTTGACATGGTACGAGCCAATTTCCTCTTGACGCTTGTCATCATCTGATTATTCTATGTGTATTTGCTGACGTGGTTTGCTAACATGGTCTACCACATGTATTTTCTGATGTTGTCTGCTGACGTGGTATGCCACGTGTCCTTGCTGACGTGGTCTTCCACATGTCCTTTTAGACTTGGTCTACTACATGTCCTTACTGACATGGTTTGCTGACCAACAACCCTGATCCAATGGTCATCGTATGTCCTCCAAATCTGTTTTCGGGCTTCGAGTATTTTAAATCTCAAACATTTAGGAGCGTAACCTCGTCACATATTTATACCCGAACTAAATGTTTTTCGTCGATCATGTTCTTATATCGATGGCTTGATCTATCCACGATGCATCTTTTCTAGCTTATATTTTCCTTCCACTTAAGATGATCCAACGACTAACGAAAAATTGCAAAAATGAGATCTCAGATCTTACCTCGCTTATTCTATCCTTCCACTCGAGAATGATCTGACGACTGAAGGGAATTTGGGTTTGATTCGACAACTGACACCTATTTGGATAATCAAACTCTCAACTCTTTTACCTTATCCTGTCCTTCCACTAAAATGTGATCCAATGGTCATGAAGACACTCGAAGCAGATCCATGATCAAGAATGATTGCAGAACCACAACTTGTGAGTGGTTTAGCTTGTCATCCAAACTCCGCAATTGGAAGTTGTGCGCTATTGGTGAGTCAAAAACAATCATCAATCTTCGAAGATATAATATCAGATGGTATTGACTAATTGTGGGATTGGAGCTAGCACAATATTTAATTCTCCTTTGGATCTCCGCAATTCATCCCTGTCGTTGATTTGGCGATTGCGCATCCGATGGTCACGACTTAATCTAATTTAAACTGATCGCTTGTTGGATTAACCACAATCGTCGATATCTGAGTTTATGAGATATGACGATCTATACCAATTTTGGGATTAGAACTAGTGAGTTGTTTAATTCTTCTTTCATTCCACGCAATTCATCCCTGCCGTTGATTTGGCTTGCAGATCTGATGGTCACAATCTTCCAACGATCCTCAAGCCCAAGGTCACTCATATGACTGACATCCATAATATAATATGATCAACACAGTCGATTTATTGATCGGACGGCTTCTGAGGCTTCTCACCTTTTCCTTTGCATTGGTCGACTTCTCAGTCTTTCCATCGATCGAACGATATTTCTAGAATGTGCTCTTCATTCGCTAACTCTCCTGAGGTTTAATAACTGTTTGTGCATTATTTTATGCATTGATAGTCAGTCGCTAATTCTCTTGAGCTTTGATCATAGGAACATTGTTGATCCTATCGTGATCAACAATAATCACGAATTGATTCATATTGTTCGTTGCTTCTGATAACTGATATACTGTGCAATGCGCTCTTCCTTCTGAGCTTTGATCTTCATTCACTTATGTACTATGTTTTCCCTTATGAGATTTGATATTCATAATGTTTTCTTCTTCTGCTAACAGATATACTATTGACATCAATGGAAATCTCATCTCTGGTAAATCACAATGATAATTCATTATAACAACAAATCATCACATCGATTGTTGACATCAATGACAATATGTCCAATGGGCACTGCTAATGACATACCCAAAATTCTCACTAAAAAGAACATCAAAACTATCTTCAAGCCTTCCAAAATCCTCAAACAATATTTTAGATCTTCCAAAGATAAATATGACCCAATGCTTGGCCTAGGAGTTTACCAAATTCCTTGCTCCTGTGGAAAATCATACATTGGAAAAAATGGTAGATCCTTTAAATCCCATCTCAAAGAGCACATAGTTGACACAACCCACAATCAGATCTCAAAATCAACTATTGACTAACATTTTTTCAAGTCTAAACTCTTAATTTGTTTTGAAAATACTAGAATCCTAGCCTTAGCACCTCATTACACGTATCGCGTCATTCATGAATCTTTGGAAATTGAAAAACATCTAAACAACTTTAACCGTGAAGATGGGTACAAACTTATCCAATCTTGGAAACCTATCAGTCATCAACTTAGGAAACCAACCTAATTTGTTTCTTTTTCTTCTAGTTCCCGACATTTTTCTTTTCCCCTCTCCCATGTATTACCTTATCATCATTTCTCTATTCTACAGATCTCCCCCCACTTAAGTTCTAATTTAAACCTATGATAATCGCTTCTTTGGTCCTTTCAACTATGAATTTTCCCTAATTGTATTCAATCCTTTTTTTCAACTTAATCAAATTATAATTAGCCTACCTCTAATTATTAATTATTTTAATTAGTTATGTGTTTATATACTTTTAATACCATTAATTTAATATTTTTATCATACTTTCTATCTAAGTAAGGCTATAATTTTAAAATTGTTCTCAATATTCCCAAATATTATCCCCCATGTTTTCATCTAAATAATTTCTTCTTTATGTTTATCTTAGCATCTAATTATTTAATTATTATCGATTAATAATTCATCACCTTTTATATACTTCTAATTATTAATTATTTTAATTAGTTATGTGTTTATGTACTTTTAATACCATTAATTTAATATTTTTATCATATTTTCTATCTAAGTAAGGCTATAATTTTAAAATTGTTCTCAATATTCCCAAATATTATCCCCCATGTTTTCATCTAAATAATTTCTTCTTTATGTTTATCTTTAGCATCTAATTATTTAATTATTATCGATTAATAATTGATCACCTTTTATATACTTCTAGTATCATTAATTTAATCATGTCTCCTTACTTCTAATTATGTTTAATTCCTTTAATTATGTTAAATCTATTATACTTTTTTATATTTAATAATTACAATGGTTAGTTTTATAACAACTATTTTTATCCTCTTTTCCCAACATTCTTAATAAAATTCAACCTTTAAATAACCATTACCTCAACACTCTTCTCAAATATTTCATTGCTTCAACAATCCATGATGATGGGTGGAGTTTCCACTCAAAATGTTGGACGTTTCAAAAACTCCGTACATAGTTTATTATTGACAAATCTATTACAACAATACAAGGAACTATGAAAACCTACATACTCTAATACCCATATTCGTCAAGATAACTTATCATAATGGATATAATGCTATGCCCATTATGAAATGGTTTAAATGGTGAGACAACATGAGATATCAATTGCAACATGATGCTGGAAAATGTGGGCCAGAGTAAAACATAATGAAATAATCAGTCTCATGTACATATGCCCAGGTGAAGGAACTACATCACAAGTGTTGTTGAGCTAAGTAAATAATAATTGATGCCCTCGTGATGTGTGATGGGATGGAAGCAACTTGAGAAGCCCTATTGAATAGGAATATGGCTATGAAGATCTGACATTACCTAAGTGAAAATAATCTCAACCTAGGGGCTCTGAGAATGATGGAACTAGCCAATAAAATACGAGTAATTGCATCTGAGGCTAGATCATGGATTTATGTATGAATCTCAACGAGGAGATGATGACATGGATTCAAGAATGTGCGATCCTACCAAGTCTGAGAGAAATGATGAATCTCTCATCTTGGTCCAAGGTGACCCATCAAGGAGGTGGATAGATACCAAGGTACATAGGACTAACCCCTAGAACGAAGTTGCTAATGTCCATAGGGGGAATTCCACCAACATCCAAGAAGGAAAATGTGTCCTTAGGTTTGGTATCCAAAGAAAAACAAGTGGATTCATATCTCATGAAGGAATTGTTGATGCCAAAACATGCAAGGGGATGCCTAAAGAGAAAAACCCTCCTAAGGTCTAATGCATCTCATACATGTCCAAGGAACTATTATAATTAATTGAAGCACTGAACTGTCAAGTGTACTATTCTCAATCATGCAATGATGAGATAAATTTAATCACATGAGAAAAAACAAAGTCACAGGGAATTGGGGACATCCTCTTCTTGGTCCAAGGAACTCACCAATGGTGAATATGAATCCAGGATACACAATCCTCTAGAATACATGTGTTGAAGTCGATAAGGGAAGGCCCAATGGAACCAAGGAAATGGTGAATCCTTAGAACCAACATGAGGTAAAAAGTATGGGGTGAATAATAGACACTGCCACCAAGAATGGATGGGAAGGAATTGATAAGTGGACTCAAAAATTCCCTTGTTCAGAGCATAAATGCAGGGACAACCTAGTAGTGACTGAAAACATTCCATGGGGAAAAACCGATTACTAGGCATAAGAGTTTTCAAGGAAACATCAGTGGAACCATCAGATGATCTGTAAACTACCATGCATATTCCATTGGAATATAGTTCGTCACAACAAATATAATAAAATACTAAAATATTTACTATTGATGTTATTTTTCCTTTTTATCTATAGAATATTTAGTTAGTGATTTTATTCTTATGCATGAAATAGATAAAATGAGGAAAATAAAGAAAAATAAAATACAATCACACCATCCACAAATAAAAACAGTATATGACTTGGGAAACCCAATACGAGAGAAAACCCAATTAGAAGGTGAGGTTGCTATGGTCTCTTTTCTCTGGTATAGAAATGATGTAAGCACAAAGAAAGAGGCACTCTCTGTGGAGTTTCCTTTGACATGTGGCCTGTATGGCTGCTATAGAATATATCATCCTCTATTATTCTCACATAATACCACTCTTATATGTTTTTCTCAGCTATGGAACTAGATACAATGAGAAATAATGTAACCTCTTCTCCTCCTAGTGGTCCAATATTTAACAGAGCCTGATAGTGATCTAGGGGTAGGTTTTTAACTTCCTCAACCCACAATTGTGATAGGGTTTTGGAACTTCTAGAATATTTTTGAAATTACATACATGGATAGCCCCATATTCATGAGTAACGGGGGTTGATGTGACATCCTCTCATACCATGGTGGTAAACACGGTAGGTCAACTTGTGAGAGGCATAAATTTTGCCTACAAGCTTCGATTGATGCAATTTTGCATTATTGGAAATATATCAATGTGTAGAATAACGTCACAGGATCCAATTATGCTGGGAAAGTTTTAAATCCCAAAAATTACATTTGAATCCTCAAAATGGCCTTGGAAGATTCCACACCCCAATTTTCCGAACTGGGACCTGCCACTAAAATGGCCTTGCAAGCTGATTCCTACAAATTGTTCCACTCTAAAAGGATTGATATAGATGAAAAATAATATAATGAGACAATATGGATCATACCTACCCATTTAGGGAGTATTTTGGTACCCAAAATATTTACTCAATGAGATGAGGAAATGTTTCCTCTACCTTCTCCTTGGAGTACCACCTTTCTTTTCCTGGAAGTTGTCCTTTCAACCCAATCTGCCAAAGGTCATGCTGCCCTTGTCTTTTAGTTATGGACCACTTCTACAAACTTATGTCCTCTACTAAATTTGCCTATGCATCTGGTGCTAACTCCTCTATGGAAGGTAGAATATGCTCCTCCTCCTTATCCAACATGGAAGGCTCATAGAGTTTGAGATTCTCCACATTCACTACTGAGTAAATGTGAGTGCATGGGGTTAGAATAATTTTGTAGGCATTATATCCTATATTTTCCAATACCTCAAAAGGACCATAACAAATATTTTTTATATTATTACCAAGAACTTATATCCTTTCCTTATTTAGGTGTAACCATACTCTATCTCCCACTCTAAATGTTCTCTCTATTCTTTGTTGGTCATATCTATCTTTGTACTTTTCTCGTGACTTATTCAATGCCTTTTGTACTTAAAAATGGATCTGCTTGATCTTCTCAAAAAAAAAATCTACTTTTAATGCATCTCCCATGAGGCCCCCCCTCAGTACTCCTTACTTTCCATATACAACATAGAAGGGTGAAGGTGGAAAATATATAAAGAAAATTTAAAAGGTTGACTCACCAGTAGAATTTTGGACTGCTCTTTTATAAGAGTGTTAATATAGATCAAATTTTCATCTCAGTTCTTCAGATGCTTCTGATTGGAAGCTCTCAAAAGATGCACGAAATTCCTATTGACTACTTCCATTTTCCCATTTGTCTATGTACAGAATGTTGTAGACCTGTTCAACTTAGTGTCCATATTTTCCCACAATGTAGTCCAAAATGCACGGAGAAATCTAGCATCCCCATCTAAGATGATGCTCCTTGGTACCCCAAAGTATACCTAGACTTGTTCAAAGAGCTTGTTTTCTTCTTCTTTTCCATTGATGGAATTTTTACAAGGAATGAGAATGTACATTTTGTTGAACCTATCAACTACCACAAATAGATAGTCATGTCCCTTCCTGGTTGTTGGTAAACCTCCCACAAAATCCATGGAAACACTTTCCTAAGGTCGAGTGGGTATAGGTAAAGGATGGTATATACCTTGCTTCTTATTACTAGGCTTGTTGGTACAACGAAGTATACACCCTATAATATTCGTGCTACATATTCTTGCATTCTGGGTCAATACACATACCTCTGTAAATTGGAAACTATCTTGTTGAACATATCAACTACCACTAATAGATATTCATGTCCCTTCCTGGTTGTTGGTAAACCTCCAAAAAAATAAATGGAAATACTTTCTAGTGGGTATAGGTAAGGGATGGTATATACCTTGCTTCTTGTTACTAGGTTTTCTATTACAACAAAGTATACATCCTCTAATATTCATGCTACATATTTTTTCATTCTGGTTTAGTACACATACCTCTGTAAATTGGAAACTATCTTGCCAACAACAAAATGTCCTGCAACCTTGGAGGTGTGAGCCTCTCTGATAAGATGCAGTCATTGTTATGGGATTTTTTCTCACAGGGATATCACTGAATAATCAATAAGATCTCTCTAGGATTGGCCTAACAATCCTAGATAGGAATGGGCTATATTTCTTATGGTTATCCTAGAAACAAGCAACGCTATCATTACACAAGGAGATGGGAGAATGCCATACCTTTTCCTGAAGGTTTTCCTTAGTGTATTCTTGATTGTTGTAGTCCCGAAGTTCCAACTCCAACTTCTACAACCTGCTTCCTACACACCAAAGAATCTCATGAGAATCTATGCTTCACATGAGAATCTCATAGTATAAAGATATTGTTTTGGCTTTGGTGTGGATGAAGCATGGTGGGGTGTATTAATATTATAATATAAATTCATATCACCCCCATATGTATACCTTACCAAGTACGACTTTCCTTCTCAATTAAGAAAAATGTGATACCCCAATGGGGAAGGTTTAATATTATATTATTATAGTATATCACCCTATCAACCCCCGTGTACATTGCTTATCCAACACACCTCAGGTTCTCATTTCCCTGATAAGCAATATTCCATGGAGTGTAATAATAATATATTATATAAAGGTTCTATGTTATAATAATATTTCCACTAGGAATAATGCATAACTCATATGCCTTACTCTTCTCTCCATATTCAGATATCAGATACTCCTGTAGGGGTTTTAATATTTATAAAATGATGAAAATAAAGAAAGAAATATGCCCATGCATAGATAAATCAAAATTACATTATCATAGATTTCTCTAAAGCTACAACATTGGCCTATATTTAGCACAAATTTATGTGACTGGTAATTTAACAAATTGTTTCTTTTCCCAGAAGAAGAAATTATGATCTTCTCCACTTCTCAAACACAACATAGAATTATATGGTTTATAACATAAGGATTCATCTTCCTAATTTCAACTTATTAAGAAAATAAATGGTACTATTGAACAATTACCAGGAGTTACTAGCCTTCATTTACCATACAAAGTTTTCTCACCAGGAGTTACTAGCCTTCATTTACCATACAAAGTTTTCTCAGGAAATCAATCAGAAAATTAAATCTCTTGGAAATAAAACTTCCCCATAGTAAAATTTCTCTTTTTACCAAAACTTACTGTCCACCTAAAATTATGGAAGTCTTTACTATTATTTAGGACAAAGCCACCATTTAGTTACCTTTGGACATGGTTTTTTACCGAGTAAAACCAAGTAAGAATTCTATTCTTAACATGCCTTAATAAGGCATAAATTCAATACAAGACACACAATTCTTGATTTCATTTTATTTCACACATTCTTCACGTTAAATAGTGTTTCCTTTCAACTATACAACCTAGGCTTATGAGACGAGAATTATGGTCCATATTTCTTTCCAAGACTCCCCCTATCAAGTTTATTATGTTGGCTGGAAGTTAAGGGATTTTACCCATGCTTCCATAAATTGTTTAGCAATCAGCTAAGCCTATACCATTATAGGTAGAAAAAATCATTGAATATAAATTATAGATTCTTATTTTTTGATGCTCTATGAAGACTATACCAACTCAATCTTCACTCTTCACACATGAGATTTATTATTATAAATTGCTGCAAATTCCCAACCAACACTCTGTTCTTACTCAGAGTTACAAATTGCTTACAACAACCTTTAAAAATAAGACAGTGAGAGCTAAACAATAGTATATATATTTTTCACAACTCTCTTAAATTTTTGTAACCATCCAAGCACATGAACCATTAATTTCACTACTTGAATTGAATATCAAATTATTCAAATAACCAATATAAATTCCATAGCATCAAGGGAAATTATCATGGCATATACAAAACACAAAAACACTTATCTGAGACTTTAAGATTGATTGACAACTGCTCATGGGTGAATCTCTTTCCACCCACTATAGGCACAACTATCTTTGTCTACCCTTGTAGCTAGCCACCCTCAAGCCAGAAGATGATGCCATGATGGAATCTTCTTTGCAACACCCTCGGTTTTGATCCCTATGAACTAGAATGTATTATGTAATTGTGACTTAGGATGGTGAGCCGGTAAAGTTGAAAAGGGGCTAGAGTGCATACCAAATGTAATAATTCTATATATATTAATAAAATAAATAGTTGGGTGCAAGATAGACAAGGCAAAAATATATAGGGGGCTATGATTCTACGAGAGAGGGGGATTAAGGGGATAAGTTTTTATTATTATATTTTATTCACCCATATTGGTTTTAATTGAGAAAAGTTGTTACGTGAGCTTCTTGGGAGGAAGGCCATGTTGTTTTTGATTTCATATAATTATGCAAACATCCCTTATGGGTTGTTTTGGGGGTTCTTCTCCCTTCACTCTTACACTCTTCTCACTCTTTCATTTTTGGTTCTTCAATCTTGCTTATTCATGTGCTCTTGGTATAAGCATGGAAACAAATGGATAGAAGAGGAGAGCCATTGCTAGATGGCTGTAATAAATTACTGATCATTCTAGGAGGGAATGTATACCTGTGTGCATGAGATTGATGGCATTATATCTTTGAGATATGTATTTTCGTGTGCATTCTTGTTGTTTCTTGCTGTGCATGGCACATTGTTCCTTTCTTATATGTTGTAGCATGAGTCTTGATTACTGCATGTGTTTTTATTGCATTGTTTCATACTTATTTTTGAATTCATCATTATCAAAATTAGAAATCAGTTTTTGAAGTGCGATTTGAAGTAGCGTGGCCTGCTTGTGGGTGGCTAGGTATTTCACAGATTGGTATTAGAGCTTTTGATTCAAACATGAGACCGGTATGGGCTAGAGCGAGTGTGAATTTGAAAAATTCGATGTGGAAGACTTTTATTTGAGCGAAATTGGGGGAAAATAGAAACATTAGAGAGAAATGCCCTCAAATTTGTGAGCATACTCAAGTTTTAAATAATTCAGAATTGTTTGAGAAGTTTAATAGATTCGATTTGTAGTGTTGCAGAGATGAATTCGACCTAGAAGCTTGAGAAAAATCGAAATTTTAATAGTTGTTGTAGCATGAGGAATATTTCAGAGAATCGACGTGCAATATTATGTTTGATCTTGAAATCAATGGTCCATATTCGTTCTTGAAAAATTTAAAAATATGAATGTTTTCAAAGTTTGACAAAGTTACTAGATTGAGGAATGAGATTCATTTTTAGCAGTTGGAAAATGAGGTAGATCGATGATCCAGATTCGTCGAGGAATTTTGGATGAAATTGTCTAAGTATTGAAATTCAACAACAAATATTGTCGATGGCCAATGGTCAGGGATCGATAAGTTTTTGAGAAATTTTGAAGTTTTCCAAGAGACATCTTCAATGGTCAATGGTCATGGATTGACAAGTTTTGGAGAAGTGTTGAAGTCCGCCAAGAGACATCTTCGATCGTTGATTGTTGATGGATTGGGGATCGAGAAATTTGGGAGAAGTTTTCATTCGACCAAAAGAAATATCTGACTACCGATAATCGATGGAGAAAAGAGGGTGATGGTGTGTCATTCCATTTAAGAATCCATGTGTCATGCCACATTATCCTGGTTGATGCTTTAGGATGATATGTCGTGCATGTCATCATCCATGTGTCATGCCATGTTAGCATAGTTGCCACATCAACAAAGAAATGGTCGATTGATGATGGTTGGGGTTTGGCGAGATTTATGAACAGTCTTGGTTTTTTGGGGAAGATGAATGATGGCCTATGGTTGATGATCAGGCATTGGCAAGATTCATGGGTGACTTTTGGCTTGAGGAGAAAAATGGTCGATGGTTGATGATTGAGCGTCAGGGAGATCAGTGGGAAGGTTTGGTTCACAAAGTAAAACATTGAACCTCAATTTATGATTGCTAATAGAGAGAATATCAATGATATAGAATGCTTTCGACTTGATATCTATGGTGCATATTGCACACAGGAAAATTTGTTCCATAGTTTCAAAAAACAAAAAAAATCAAAGTTTGGAGCCATTTTCTTATTTTGGCCACAAATGGAGTAAATTAAGTCAGATTGGGGTGAAACTTAAGGGTTTTTTCCATCGATAGGATATATATAAAATTGCCAGAGAGAAACCTTGTCCATTTCTTCTTGGATTTGGTAAAAATTGCAAAATAGTGGATTTTAAAGATTTGGGTCCAGATCATTGACATAGGTCCATATTAAGCTGAAACTATTGGGGATATTCCAGAAAGTAGAAATACAATTAACCCATGAAGTCACTAAATAAATCCTCAGGGAATTGGACCGGGGATACTGAAATAGGGAAAAATCCACTATTCCAGGCTACTTTTTCGGGATTTTTGAGGTTTTCAAAGGAGGAAAAGTGACCCTAGATCACAAAATTGGAAATTTTTATTTACTCGACATTTTACATACTCATCAAGAAAAATAAATTTGGTGTAGAGAAAATTTTCCAGAAGTGAAAAATGGTAAGATAGCCAATTTTGCTAAAAAATGTAAGTCTGGAAAAAGGGGTGAAAAAGGATAGTTGCATATTCCAGATTACTGTAATTTTTTACTAGTGTATCAAGTTGAAAATTTGGGAGTTGATATGTATTAATTTTCATTATTATTATATATGTCTCATACAAATGTTTTTTTATTTATTGACATGTTCTCTTCTGCATTTGATAGAAGTTGGCCTTTCAATAAAATTACACTAGTGGAGAAAATGCACAAATGGGTGAAATGGCGTTTTCAGTAAGCCATAATGATCTACTCAGAGATCAAATTGGGGAATGAGTATAGTAGTTGGAAAGAATATTAAGAGGATAATACCATACAATTTTTAGAATTTGTAGAATTGTGGTATAATTCTTCATGAGTTGAGCAAAAAAAGTACATGTAGCATTAATTGACAATTTTTATGATATGCTCAATTCTAACAAAAATGATTGCTTTCACACTTTGTGGAATTCGAGGTACAAGAAGATAAATTCAGGCCTAGTATTGGATATCATATTCATGGAAGTATGATAGAACTTGTAGAATTTGGTTGATGAAATAAAGAGCTATAGGAAAAGTAACACAAAAAACAGATAAAGAACTCAAGAAGAGTGAAACTAAAGAATTATTATTCAACTGCTATAGAATTTTAATGAATTGTTGATACACCGACAAGAATCCTCACATAGGACATGAAGAAAATACGTGAATAATGTCATTAATGGGATTATAAAGGAAAAGTAAGACTCCATAGCCTTGAAGGTAGAGATGTGTATATAGTTGCAAGCTTGATTTAAAAGAGAATAAGGAACATAGGATATGATGTGTGAATCATCTTTCTGTGCCAAGCATAAGAGTGCTTGGGAAGGATTTTCTAACGATGACTTAGATAACTTGTATAAAATTTCTTGGAGAAAGAAAGGAACTTCTAATATCAGAGTTGACAGTGGAAGCAATATACCAATGCAGAGAAATTGGAGATACAATGATTAAGGTTCTTTCACTTGAAAAGTGTCAATAAATGAAAACAAACTTCCATTGGGAATGATATTGTGTTCTAGTTTATGAGAAGAACAAAATGAGAACACAGATTTATAATATTAACATAGAGACACAGTGAATAAGAGTGGAGATATAGTAAAACTATACCTCTATTAACTAATAAATACGTTGAAACTGTAAAATGCAGACTAAAACAGGCTTGCTAGAATGGTGGCAAATTATTTCTGAGAAGAGATGTGATGGCTATGCTCATTCGAAAGAAGATGAGTATAATGAGGCTCTGAAGGAATTTGTGCAATAAACATGAATTCCAAAACCCTATAGATCCAAAAACCTAACCCTAGGAGATGAAACACGACAAGTCATGTGGGCCTCGTTAGGGTAAGTTAGTACATCAACTTCCCGGGGTCACAACTTTTTCATACGATCTCTGTTTAGAGTGCACGATAGCTCATTGGAAAGGTATTGATGAGGAGTTTCATTTAGGGGGCTCAATCAGGGCCTTTGAATCTCATTGAGGTGTCTTTTCATGAAAAATAATAGTTTAGGCCCTCAAAATGGCCCCAGAAGTTGAGAAACCAAAAAACTGCTAAAAATAGTAAGTTGCCAAAAACCATTTTGAGATAGTTGGACAAGGTGGGTAGCCAAAAAGATCTTCCTGGATCAATCCTACCCCCTTAGGAAGAAATGGTCTCCATTGCATTGATTTCCCCCATCAGATGAGGAAATTTCTACTGAATTTGGCCTCAGGTGAGCCACTTTCCTTAATGCAGGAGTTGCCCTGCTTTGACAACCTGATAAATATGGATCCTCTAATGGCGAGTTGCCTTAAACTATGTGTCCATGGTATTATGAGTGAATTCCTATTCTATGCATTCATGGTTGAGCTCTTTTGGTGTCAATTGTTATGCTATCTTCGAGGTGTCAAATAATGGTGGAAAATAAAGCCGAAGGAGGTCCACGTTGAATATTAGGTATAAGCTAAGGAATGGGGGAAGGTTGATCTCAAATGAATTGTCACGCATATACTTGGTGATGGTGTAGTGTCCATAATGGAGTGGATGAAGCTTCCGATGAGGTCCTGTAAGGAGTTATTTTTTCAAGTGCAACCAAACTTTGTCTCCCACCTGAAACTGGTGTGGCACACAGTGTTGATCACGACACTGCTTGTACTTGGAATTAGACTTCTATAAAATATCCTGAACCTATTCATATATGTGATAGATCTTCTCATTGAATCAGGTGGATTTTTCAACTAAAATTGAAGCATGTGATGAGTCTTCTTGGGTGGCCGCAAGGGGTAGTGCAACATCCATGGGACCCAATGGTTGAAATCGCAACCCCACCTAGCTAGTTGAGCTATGTATGGATCTATTCTAGCCATTATAAACATAGGGAAGAATATCATCGTAGGTGCGAGTGTGATTGGAATTGTATATGAGAAAGATATGAATGATCATTTGTTTTATGACCTCGGTTTGACCATCTTTTTGGGGGTGGAAGGCAGTGTACTTGGTGATCTTGGTGTCCAGCAATGACCAGAGGCTCGACCAGAATGTGTTGACGAACTGACTGTCCTGATATGAGATAATGGTTTGTGGGATCCAAAAGTGGACCCACACTCATTAAAAGAATAGCTTGGAAGTGGCCTCCATTGTGATGCTCTTCTTGCAGGAGTCCAAAATCGCCATCTTGGAAAAGCGATCAACAACCACAAAAACATATTAATTGCCTTGCTTGGTGGATGGAAGGCTCGACACATAGTCCATTGAGATGGATTCCCAGGGCCTTTCTAGATTAGGTAGAGGAGTGTTTAGGCCTTGTTTATTAATGTTTTGTTTTGCAATAACATAGGTAGTGCAGGACTGAATATACTTGTTGACATCCTATTGAAGTTTCAGCCAGTAGAAATATTGTTGCGACATTGCCATTGTCTTTTCCATGCCGAAGTGTCCTACCACTCGACAATAATGGGATTCCCATATCAACTTCTCTCACTCACTTGATGGAACACATATATGGCCCAGATGAGACAACAACTCATCTTGAAGATGGAAATTGGTGACAACCATGTTTTCACCCAACATATGGTAGGTGTTGGTGAAGTTAGGATCCCATAGAGGTGGGGCCATCCTGAGGTCTCATGGATGTAAGAATCGATTACTGTGTTCAGTGTTGTGATTGGAGGTCAACTGAGGAAATCAGTGACTCAATTGGTACTTCCTATTTTATACTTGATGTTGAGGTGGAACTGCTGCAAATATGTGGATCACTTCTGATGGCGATCATTCTGCAATTTTCCTTGTGTCTGAATGAACTGCAATGACTTATGACCAATGTGAATGATTGTCTCCTTCTTGAGAATGTAATGCCTCCACTAGTGGTAGGCTTGCACAATGGAGTACATTTTTTTTTTTAAGTAGGGTACTTACGAATGACATATGATAGTGTATCGCTATGATAAACCATGAGGAGGCTCTGCTGAGTGATGACTACACCCACAACATAGTCTGAAGCATCTGTCTCGATCTTAAAAGCTTGTTCTGGGTCATGTAATGAAATCACTGGGGCAAAGCACAAACATTGCTTTATATCATTGAACACTTTGTGTTGGGACATGCCCCACAATTTTTTTTCCTTACCACAACCTCTGGTTATTTGGCTGAGGGCCCATGCAATATGGGATAATCCCAACAGAAACATTCTATAGAAATTAGCAAGTCCTAAGAAGCTCCGAAGCTCAGTGAGTGTGGTTGGGGTTGGCCAGTCATGAATGACTTGGATCTTGGTTGGATCCACATGCACACCATGCGCATCAACAATTTATCCTAGGTAGTGGACTATGTCCATGCCGAAGGAGTATTTTTCCAAGTTGGCATATAGCTTGTGCTACTGCAAAGTGTGTGAAATCTGTTGAATTTGCTGCAAGTTTTCTGCTCAAGTCTTGTTGAATATGAGGATGTCATCCAGGAACACCACTACAAAATAATTAGTGAAAGGACACAAGATATCATCCATCATCCTCATGAAAGTTGTTGGGGAATTTTTCAAAACAAAGGGCATGGCCAACCATTCAAAAATACTTTATTTTGACTTGAAGGAAGTATTCCAAACATCTGTCTGCTCTATTCAGATCTGATGGTAGCCAGAAGTCAGATCAATCTTACTAAAGTATTTATCTCCCTTGAGATGATCAAGGAGATCATCGATTCGGGGAATCAGGTACTAGTTCCATACTGTGATTTTATTTAGGGCCCAATAATCAATGCAGAGTCACTAGGTCCCATCTTTCTTCTGCAAAATCACGATTGAGCTTCCACAAGGCAATGAGCTGGTTCAGATGTGCCCCTTGTGGAGAAATTATTGGATCTTACGATGGATCTCCTCATTTTCTAATAGAGAGAAACAATAGACTGGTCCATTGTGTAGTGATGCATTGGGGGTTAGATCGATGAAATGCTTGACCTGACAGTGTAGAGGTACCCCAGTAGGTGAGGAGAAGATGTCTTTTTATTTTTCCATGACCTTGTCCACTTGCTTCTGTTGTGTGGAGAGGTCAGTCACAGAGGTCATGGATGTGGCTCCAATATTTGTCTCACTCTAAGAGTGAATCATGAAGAATACAAACTTCCCGGTCTAAGAGATGACCTTCTTGCATTTATTGGAAGAGATCAAGGAAATGGAACTAGGTGGGACTACCTTGAGTAACCTGTACAATTTCATGTTCAAAGTAATAATAGAACTATGAGGCATAGACTCATATACAACATTGTGTTTCCATAAATAAGGTTGGCACAAAATAACATCACAAACTTCAAGGGGAGAAACATCACACAATACCTCATCTTTGAATGGCTTGATGCCATACAATAAGCGACACTTTTGGATGATGTGAAGACTGCTCCCTTGGCAGAGCCATATGATGGTGTAGGGTTGTGAGTGTGATGTTGTCGGTAGGGATAGCTGCTTGAAAACCTCCAATGAGTTGAGGGTCTTCTGGATATTGCTATCAATGATGAAGTGCAATGAATTTCCTTTCACCCACATCTATGAATGAAAGAGGCGATCTCCTTCCTCTTTCTCATCAGGTTCATTAGGATAGATCTTGTTGGGAGAAATGGTGGTATTGGGTTCCGCATCAATGATCCATATCCATTTTATGGTTTTGACTCAGATTCAGAACCTGCATCCGATTCATAGGATTTCACGTTTTCCACCAATAACTTCTTTGAGCGGCAATCAACAATGTTATTGTTGGATTACTAAGAGGGCGGGTGAATCAATAATAAAGCAATTTAATCCTTTTTAACCATATAATCCAAGTGTTATATCAATGTAGAATTATCATCCAATAACTACAGAGTCAATAAGCAATGAACAAATGAACAATCATACACATACATAGCACACCAGTTTTTTACGTGGAAACCCAAAGCGGGAAAAAACTACAGAATGTTTTTTTTATGTCTTGAAGAATTACATTCATTGGAAGCACCAAATTCCTTTGTTTTCCAGCTGCAACTGGAAAGAGGATCCAACCCCCTAGTTTCTCAGGCTACAACCCGAGGGAAGCTCCAACTCCCCAATTCTCTGGCTACAACCAGAAGGAGGCTACAACCTCCTATGTTCTCTGTCTACAACCGAAAGGTGGCTACAACCACCCGTCCTTGGCTTGTCCAACCGCTCTGAAGTAGAAGTAGAATGATGGAACCACTGTCACACTATCACTGTGAGATATACCACTGTAAACCTGTACCAATAAACCCAAACCATGCATCAACCATGCATCAACCTGTACCTCAAACTGTAATCAACCTGTACCATAAACAAGTGCATCAACCATGCACCAAACTGTACCAAACAATCTGTAATCAACCTATACCATAAACAAGTGCAACCAATCATATAACAAGTATGTACCAATCATGTTTCATGTACTCATCAATATGTACCAACATCATCAACTATACACCTCATGTATGTGCCAACTCATCAACTACTTGTATCAACCATGTACCCAACTTGTACCTCAATCGAAATCCCTCATCAATTTCATCATATAAATATGATTTGTAACTCTATAATAGACCTGGTGTATATGATCTCATACCTGCAAACCTTCCTTAACTTTAAACAACAAGAGACTATCCTTTTCATCAAACTTTTCTTTAGTCTCACATGACTAGTTTTGGGTTAGTCAACAACCCTAACTTGAAATAATCATAAATTTGTACCTGTAATTAATAAATATATAAAACTGATACACAATGTTATTCATTGTGTTTTATGCAATTCCTCCAGTTTTCACTACTTGTGTAACCTCTCATAAAAGGAGTTATAGAAAAAATAGCATACCTTGTTGAATTCTAGCTTATTCTAGAGAGCGACCTTGTAGAGTGTGCCCCGCATGGAATATTTGTTGCATCAATATGAAACTAAAGAAATTTTTTTATTGAGAAAATGGTGAGATGACCTGTAAATAACATACCTTAGAAAGCATCATCAAAATAATTTATCCTTCCTTGAATTCCGGCCTTCTTTTCTTCACCTTCCCTCAGAAATGAGGCTTAGATATCCTTTGGTTACCTCAGACACTTGTATATATTCAATATTCTCAAGTGTGTCTTAAATGAGAGAGCATTGCCTCTTATTTATACTCTCCAAGTAGCTTCCTTAAAAACATCTTCTAGGTCACTTTGCCCAATTTCGTTATTTTATGGTTAACCCAATTCTAATTTCTCCATTAAATTTATTATTGAAATAATTTATTTTGTATTCACTTTGAATTATAGTACACTCATCACTTCACTTTGTTATTTACCTTTTAAAATCTCTTAAACCACTTTGACTACTTTGACCTTTTGGGGCTTCTAGATGACATATGAGGGTCCTCCAATTTTGTAAGGCCATAACTCTCAAACCATGAGGATTTATGTGACATTCCACATACCACCAGAAATGGAATGACATGCACTATCCATATAGAATATTATTACCTAAAAATATATACAAACTCATACCGTTATCCATCAAACAAACTTGGGTCCATTACCCAAACCTAGGTTCTCCAACTTCTCATGGGTATAACTCTCTAACCGTGAGGAGTTATGTGACGTTCCACATACCACCGAAAATTGAATGACAATCACTATCCATATAGGATAGTTTCAATAAAAAAATCACTAACCTTCATCTCATTATTCGACAAATAAAAAAGGGTTCTCTAACCATACTTCTAGGATAACTCAATCCGCAAAATGTCTTCCCGTGAGGGATTTTACCATAAGGGGACCACTTTGGAGTTCATCCATTTGTACTTATTATCAACCATGACAAGACAATAATGATTCATATTTACATCAAACAAACTTGGGTCCATTACCAAAACCTTTGTGCTACTGGAATTCGCTCCCGTACTTTCTCCAAGGGTTGACATCAATCACTAAGGGTTGACATCAATCTACAATATCACTCTCCAATAGTTGACATCAATGACAACCAATAATCCATACAAAATATCCATCAACCTAAGCCAACTGTCTAACAATCTCCTCCTTTGGAATTGATGGCAACACCAAAATTGATGGCAACACTTAGTCATGATAACATTCATGCTTATACTCTTTATCAATATTTCTATCTCTCCCCCTTTGATATCAATGGCAAAGGGTATATCCCTTTGGGGCTTCTCCCCCTAACTGAACTATCCTTGGGGATGCTCCCCCTGACTACGTGAATTTGATTTTTCTTTGTGTTTATCATCCTCTGATTACTCTCTTTCCCTTCATATGAATAATATCTCCCACTTTGATAAAGGGTATAACTCTGAAGTCACATCGCTCATTATTCCCTTGTGACAATCACTCCCCTTGGAAACATGCCTCTATGCTCTCTCTCCAAGAATTTACCTTTTGCATATGATAAATCTCTCCCCCTTTGTCCTATTTATGGTGCTTCCTCATGTACATCTAAGACATATAATATAAGCATTCAAAAGTATTCATTTTGGAGTAGAAATTACTCCTAGTCTCTGGTGAATATATTCAAAGGCTTCTTGTGGAAGTGGTTTTGTAAATATGTCTTCCACTTGTTTTTTTGTGCCCACATACTCAACTCTGATGTTCTTTTCTGCAACCTACTCTCGTAGAAAGTGATACTTGATTGGAAGACATACTTCTTTGAGATACGGGGTTCTTTTGGAGTGCATTACGGAGTTCTTTGAGATACTGATGGTGCTTGTATTATCACAATAGATTGGAATGGGATCATCATACTCAACCTGTATATCTGTCAGATTTTGTTTCATCCAAAGAACCCGTTTACAACATGATGTTGTTGCAATATACTCTGCCTTGACTGTAGATAAAGATACTGATGATTGTTTCTTGCATAGCCATGATACTAAACACTCACCCAAGTAGAACACTACTCCACTAGTGCTTCGTCGGTCATCAATACAACCTACCCAATCTGTATCTGTGTAGGCAATAAGTGATAGATCATTTCCTTTTGGATACCATAATCCAAACTCTTATGTTCCTTTGATATATCTGAAAATCGTCTTCACTTCTAATACATGTGATTCCTTTGGTGTCTCTTGAAATCGTGCCACCTGTCCAACTGCCTACATTACATCTCGTCTGGATGTTGTCACATATAGTAAGCTACCAATCATTGACCTGTATTGCCTCTAGTCTATAGAATTTGAATAATCATCTTTTCTCAACTTGCAACTGGTTTTCATAGAAGTGGTAACTGGTTTGCAATATTCCATTCCGAACCTCTTTAACATTTCTCTGATCTACTTAGTTTGAGAAAAAAAAAATTCCTTGGTTTATTTGATATATATGAAGACCCAAAAATAAGGATAGTCCTCCAAGTAATGACATTTCAAATTCATTCTGCATATCCTTTGCAAATTTCTGGCTTAACCTGTCATTAGTACTTCCAAAACAATATCATCAACATAAATTTCAATTAATAAAATATTACCTTGAGTTAGCTTGATGTAGAGGTTGTTGTCTATGCTTACTTTCCATAGTTCGTAGGGATTTTTGTCATTGTTGTTTATGAGAATTAATCTATTTTGAATGTGAACTAATGTATGCACTCCATGTGTCCAAAAAATATTTGTCAATTTGGAATCCATTAGAATTGTTTGAGCCATTTCCTATGTAATTATCATCCATTATGATAATGTTCATTTTTCTTTGAACCACTCTCTGAACCAATCTATGAATCCATTATGTCATCCATTAGCATATATCTATCCAAACCTGCTAAGTATTCTTATGAATCCATCTTTTTCCATACTTTCCAAGACTCTACTTGCACAATTGTCCATAATGCTGACCCATTTATCACTATACTATCATGAAGTCTTGATTAATCTATCAAACTGTACTTTTGCTAATTGATTGCTCTGAATCTGTCTTCTCAAACTCTGCAAGCTGCTCGAAGGATGGTTCTTTGGTATTTCACATCTATTGCATAGACTCCCCCTGTCTAATATTCATATTACTTGGGAGTATCTAAGTTGGATGACTCAGAACAATTCCTTCTCTAATGTGTATTCATCATCATATTCATTGGTAGATTCATTATAAACTTCATTGGTAGATTCATTATCTCTCTGAGCTTTGACTTCTTTCTTTCTATATGTGGATTCATCTTTAATTACAATGAATGAAAGTACAATATCTTGAACCTATTTCTTATTTACCTGTCCTTCCTTTCTTTCAGTTATTTTCCAAACCTTTATGTATTTGACATCTTTCCTTTTGTCTGTAGAATTTTCTTCATCTCATTTTATTGCCAATCTTGCGATCTCTGGTACCTAGTCTTTGTTCACATGTTCTTCATGTTTTCTTATCCGTACTTTCTTATATCTGATATCAGTATTCTCTTTCATGGAAGTATCGATCATGCTTCTACAATCACTGGCTATGTGTCCATATTTATGACATTTGTAACACTCAATTTTACATGTGACCATATAGGCACGGTCTGTTTGAATATTTCTTTTATAATCCCTACAATCTGCAACCTTATGTCCAAAGTTAGTATAATAAAAATAATGACCATAAAATAAATTTTCATACCTAGGAGTGAATGATCTTCTTTGTGGCGTAGTCCTTCTAAATTTTTTCCTTGACTGATCATGATCATGATTGAAGCTTCTTTGTGTCTTGAACATGGATGGTATTCTTGAAGATGTATCTTCAATAGATTTCTTAGATTCTGGTTGACCATGATTCCTTCCTTTGAGTACTTGTGCATAACTCTTTCTATTTTCTTCATTCTTCTTTTCTAGCAACGTAGAGTGCTTCTCTTCATTCTCTACAACTTATGTGGATGTTTCTGTCTCTTCAACATTCTTGTTGAGCTTGATGATTTTGACTCTTAGTGTGACAATTTCTTCTTCAAGATTTTCAACCACTTCTTCTTTCTTTATTATTTGATACGTCATGACCTCTTCTGTTCTCTTTTCTTCTTCAAGTTGGATTTTCAATGTAATTATTTCTTCTTCCAATCTTCTCTCTTCTTGACCAAACTCTTCCTCAAGTTGGTTTAAGTCATTGGTTATTTCCTTGATATGATCCATCAATATCTTTTCTCTCTTTTCTACTTCTTCCTTTTGTGCTGCTATGTTGGCTTCTAAAAATTTATTTTCATATTCTAGAGTTTCTGCAATTCTTTTGGCCTCTTCTAGTTGATATTTTAAATTCTTGATGACATGCTGATATTTTTCAAAACCTTGAACACTTTTCTTTTGCTTCATCAATTCTTTCTTGGTTGACTTGTTTTATTCTCTTTCTTTTCTTAGATATTTAATTGCACCGTTCAATTTTTCTCTGTAATCAACTTCTGCTTCATCATACTATTCCTCTTCTGAATCTATCTGACATGATGAGCATCTTTCTTCTTGTTCTATATCTGCATCTTCTTTAACACTTTCTAAATATGCGATGGGTGAAGAATATATGTCATGTAACTTATCCCAAATTTCTTTGGTTGATGAACATTTACCAACATTTTCTCTTACCAGTTTAGGTAATCCTTCCCAGATTAAATCCATTGCTATTTTGTTATTCTTCTTCAATTCCTTCTTAGCTGCAGTCTTTTCCCTTTTTGAACTATCATGTCCTATAACAAATGATAGCAAAATATAATGTCCCTTCGCCTGTAAAAATGCTTTTTTCCTTCTGCTCCACATCTCATACTTAAAACCATTTTGACCATTAAACATTGGTACTCCATTCTCAGAATAATCCATGATCACCTTCCAGTGGTTAAACTGTTTCCTGAAGGAACCTCGCTCTGAAACCAATTGTTGGATTACTGAGAAGGGGGGTGAATCAGTAATAGATAAATTTAATCCTTTTTAACCATATAATCCAAGTGTTAGATCAATGTAGCATTATCATCCAATAATTGCAGAGTAAATAAGAAATGAAAAAATGAACAATCATACACATACAAAGTACACCAGTTTTTTACGTGGAAACCCAAAGTGGGAGAAAACCACAGAATGAATTTTCTTATATGTCTTGAAGAATTACATTCATTGGTAGCACCAACTTCCTTTATTTTCCATATGCAATTGGAAGGAGGATCCAACCCACTAGTTTCCTAGGCTACAACCTGAGGGAAGCTCCAAATCCCCAAGTCTCTGGCTATAACCAGAAAGAGGCTACAACCCCCTATGTTCTTCGAATACAATTGGAAGGTGGATACAACCACCTGTCCTTGCCCCTTCCAACCACCCTGAAGTAGAAGTAGAATGATGGAACCACTGTCACACTATCACTGTGAGATATACCGATGTAAACCTATACCAATAAACTCGAACCATGCATCAACCATGCATCAACCTATACCTCAACCTGTAATCAACCCGTACCATAAAAAAGTGCATCAACCATGCACCAACTTGTAACATAATCAAGTGCATCAACCATGCACCAACCTGTACCATAATCAATTTCATCAACCATGAACCAACCTGTACCAAACAATCTTTAATCAACCTATACCATAAAAAAGTGAAACCAACCATGTACCAAGTATGTACCAATCATTTTTCAAGTACTCATCAACTATGAATCATCAATATGTACCAACATGATCAACTATACACCTCATGTATGTGCCAACTCATCAACTACTTATCTCAAACATGTACCCTAATATGATTTGTACCTTTGTAATAGACCTGGTGTATATTATCACATACTTGCAAAACTTCCTTAACTTTAAAAAAAACTAGACTAAGATTTTCATCAAACTTTTCTTTAGTCTCACATGACTAGTTTTGGATTAGTCAACAACCCTAACTTGAAATAATCATAACTTTGTACTAAATAATCATAACTTGAAATAATCATAACTGAATAACATTGTGTATTCAGTGTGTTTTATGCAATTCCTCCATGTTTCACTACTTGGAACCTCTCAGAAAAGGAGTTATAGCAAAAATGACATACCTTGTTGAATTCTAGCTTATTCTAGAGAGAGACTTTGTAGAGCATGCCCCACACGAAATATTTGTTAAATTGATATGAAATTGTTACAAAGAATACTAAATATTGTACTTTAACCAACACATTTATTATTCCTAAATTTGGATCTTTTATAAATATGCTATGACATTTTTACCTGAAACACTTGTTTTTGACTAGTTTTAGGACTAGCCACAAACCCTATTTTCCACGGAGTCTAACTCCAAAAATAAAATGAACCACGAGATGAATTTTTTACCACAGATACTTGGATATGTTTCCTCAATTTCATAGCAATTTAAAGTTCTGAGTCATTCTATAAAAATTTTTATTGAGAAAATGGTGAGATGACCTGTAAATAACATACCTTAGAAAGCATAATCAAAATAATTTATCTTTCCTTGAATTCCACCCTTCTTTTCTTCACCTTCCCTTAGAAATTCGACTTAGATATCCTTTAGTTACCTTAGAAACCTATATATATATTCAATATTCTCAAGTGTGTCTTAAATGAGAGAGCCTTGCCTCTTATTGATACTCTCCAAGTAGCTTCCTTAAAAACATCTTCTAGGTCACTTTGCCCACTTTCCTTATTTTAGGGTTAACCCACTTCTAATTTCTCCATTAAATTTATTATTGAAACAATTTGTTTTATATTCACTTTGAATTATATTACACTCATCACTTCACTTTATTATTTACCTTTTAAAATCTCTTAAACCACTTTGACTACTTTGACCTTTTGTGGCTTCTAGATGACATACGAGGGTCCTCCAACTTCGTAAGGCCATAGCTCTCAAACCGTGAGGATTTATGTGATGTTCCACATACCTCTAGGAATGGAATGACATGCACTATCCATATAGAATAGTATTACCTGAAAATATATCAAAACTCATACCTTTATCCATAAAAAAAAGTTGGGTCCATTACCCAAACCTGGGTTCACCAACTTCTCATGGCCATAACTCTCTAACCGTGAAGAGTTATGTGGCGTTCCACATACCACCGAAAATGGCATGACAAGAAATATCCATCTAGGATAGTTTCACTAAAAAATTCACTGACCTTCATCTCATTATTCCACAAATAAGCATGGGTTCTCTAACCATACTTCTAGGATAACTCAATCCACAAAGTGTCTTCCTGTGAGGGATTTCACCATAAGGGGGCCACTTTGGAGTTCATCCATTTGTACTTATTATCAACCATGACAAGACAGTAATGATTCATCTTTACATAAAAAAAACTTTGGTCCATTACCCAAACCTTTATGTTACTGGAATTCGCTTCCGTACTTTCTCCAAGGGTTGACATCAATCTACAATATCACTCCCCAATAGTTGACATCAATGACAACCAACAATCCCTACCAAATATCCATCAACCTAAGCCAACTGTCTGATAGTTATGCCAGGGGATCTTATCGAAGTCGCACCACTTCCCGATATCTCTCTTTGTGTTTCTGTTGCCCTTCTTTGATTGCATCTTCAAATGGTTGTCCTGAGGCTATCCATCTTTGCTATGTCCTTTTTTCTGTGGGTTGCAGTTGCCCTTTCCCTGATTCCGCTGTGAGGGGTTCCCAGACCCAAACTTTCACATCTTTTGTTTAATCTTATTCTCGATTTTGACGACATATTCATAGGTCGCGCCTAATGACTTGATGTCCAAAAAATCCATTTCTTCCTGGATGTATCTATGCATACCACCATGATACTTGAGCACCATATTGTGCTCATAATATTTGATACCCAACTTGGTGCGCAAGGTATGGAATATATTTTTGAACTTTGGAACTTCTTGGTCCCTTTCCTGCTGTAGTGTGGTCCATTTTGTATACAAGTTGTGATAACTTCTAACAGTGTAGTATTGTTCCTTAATAGAATCCCTCAAGGATTCCCAAGTAAGTGCGATTGTAAATAATGAGGGTTCCTCCATTGCCTTTTTCTCACAGAAATTCTCCCACCAATATTTGTCATGGGGGACAACTTTGAAGAGCGCAAAAGTAATCTTTTCTCTATTCAAAAAGTTATGGAAAGAAAAATACCCTTCTAGAATATTCAACCATTTATCTACATCATCTGTGTCTATATGACCTTTAAATTTAAGAATATCAAATTTGATCTGTACCTTGAATCGGCTGACGCCTCCGCTCAAGGTAGATGCATAATTTTTCGACAGTTGTCAAAGGATTTGTGCAAATATGTCCATCATCTCGTTCCTCTATCGCTAGAGGGATTCCTCGAGCAAAATCTTGAAATGATCTCATGTCTCATCATCTTTATTTTCACCCTCCATGGAATGTTTCTTGGGTTTGTGAGAGCATTTTTCCTCAAGAGAAACAATATCGAGACCCAACTCTCTATACCCTGACCTTGTCAGGGACATGCACTAAAAAACGACAAGGAGAAGACCATTCTGATACCACTAATCCATATTTATGACTAGAACAAAATGAAAACACATATTTATAATATTAACATAGAGACACAGTGAATAGAAACAAAGATACAATAAAATTGGACTTCTATTAACTAAGAAATATGATGAAACTATAAAATGCAGACTGAAACAAGCTTTCTAGAATGGTGGTAGCTTATCTCTAAGAAGAGATGTGACGATTATGCTCATTCACAAGAAGATGAGTACAATGAAGCTCTAAAGGAATTTTTAAAATAAACATGAATTCCAAAACCCTAGACATCCAAAAACCTAACCCTAGGAGATGAAGTGCCAAAAGTCATGTAGGTCTTGTTGGGGTATGTTAGTACATCAATTTCTCGGGGTCGTAAATTTTGCATACGATCTCCGTTTAGGGCGCATGATAGATCATTGGAAAGGTATTGACGAGGAGATTCATTTAGGGGGGGGGGGGATNTTAGGGGGGGGGGGGGATCAGAGCTTATGGCCATCATTAAAGTTCCTGATTGTGAAAAATCATTTTTTAGGCCCTCAAAATGGCCCTAGAAGTTCATAAACTGAACAACTTCTAGTATGTTTCCAAACAACTATTTTGAGCCAGTTGGACAGGGTGGGTGGCCACCGAGATCTTCCTGGATCATCTTGAGTGAGAAAATTATGGCTTCACGGAGTTTTTTTAAATGAGGTAATCTAATGGACATCTAGAATTAATAGGATGGATGTGGGATGATTATAGTTAAGTTGATTCAAAGATGTTGTAGTAGTAGAGTGACAGAATGTTGTGAGCTACCTCATTACAGGGCGCTAGAATGTTTTATAAAGGCAATTTTTGGATATGATTAGTTAAGAGAAGATGATACAAATAGAACACATTTKTTGGATTGTAGAATGGCCACACGAAACTTGGCTGGAAAGTGTTTAGACCAGGGAACAATAGTGCAGATGAGCATAATGGGAGCACACAAGGATATAATGATCTCAATAAATTCAAGTACAACCAACTACAACATAAATAAATRAATGCACAAGTGGACTGAAATAGAAATGCAATAGAGTTCATGATGTATACAATGAAGTTAGATGCATTATTAGGTATGCTCAAAGTGAATGCTTGGTGCATATGGATGTCCATTTGTATATATCTACATGCTTGGATATGCATATTACATGCTTGTGGAATTAACATAGTCCATTGTTATATATATGCAATAATGTTTGAGTATGACTAATGATGAATTATGTATTCTATAAAAATGATATATGCATGGTTGAAGATGTGGATGTTGTTGTTGTTGCTTATGACTTCCATATATTTAAAGACCCATGATGGGGGTATGAATGACGATAAAAAAGATGGCAGAAGAAACCTGCAAGATTCGACAAATAATAGCTAATAAGGTAGCATCAAGTATGTTGATAATAGCCATGCATGCATGCATTTGGTTTCTTATGATGCATACATGTTGAAGGTAATTGAGGTAATAATTCCCTCAATAATTTTTCAAAATTTAAATTGATATGTGATGGTTGAAGGCCTAGAGCATGTAAATGTTTTTGATGTTAGAATGCATTTAGATAAATTATCAGTTTCATATTGTGTTATGATTGGTTATGAGATCATAACAAGGTCAATTCAGGAGACATACTAGTTCTATAACAATGAACACTCATAGGGCTATTCATGTGTGAGACCACAAGATGGTTGGATATGGAATCACTATGTGCTATGTGAGTAGTAAATGATATCTACTATATATTTGATGTTTGGAATGCAACCTCTTTTCCAACACTGGAGATAACTTAAGAATTATATTCTTAATGTTGTGTTTGGGTCGAAAAAGTAAGTATCCAAATAGTCAGGAAAGAAGTGGAAAATGTTTGGATGATGTGTTGAGGCATTGGCCATACCTTCCAACTCACCGTGGTGGAATGCATGACATTGTTATGTGGTGTTATGTAGTAAATGCAAAGATGCATTGTGTAGATGTGGGTATTGAAACAATGATTTTTATTTTATTAGTAATTATTTGTTACATTATGAAAAAATTGTGGCACTGCAAATGCATAATGATGGATAACTACATAATATTTAATATGAATACCAATCGAAGGTGATTGAATTGTTATCTGTTACAATTCTGAGATTACTTTTTGGAGTTGGCGAAAATGATACAAGTGGTAATAAATGAATTGTTGAATGCATTTTGGTGAATGGATATATATATTATATTGTTGTTACGAGTGAAAAACTCTCTATGGACAAGGGTAAACCACAACAGACATGTATGACTACAGAAATCAACTCAATTCCATCATATGTTATATAAACTAATGTGGAAGATAAGAAAGAGGCATACCTTGAACTAACGTTCGATGATGTTACACCGTTGAGCACTTCGAACCAAAGCTTTATACCTGCAACAAGTTCTCAACAAATAAGCAGAGTAAGTAAATAGTGATAATATAAAGGATTTAGCACATTAGATAACATACTCCATTAATAAACATTACAAACATGCCCATGGATAATAATCATATAATTGCACGATACCAATAGGACAGGAAAGGAGTATTTCTATTAGTAATTTATCAGTAAAAGTGACAACATTACAAACTTCCATGTCGGCATGGCTCAAAACCAGGAAACCAAGTTCCTTCCAACTCGACCTCCACCACTTCAATCCTCCACCAATGGCTAGCTCATAGGAGAGAGATAATAAGGTTCTCTAAACAATAGGGAAATATCTTGAGGGTTGAACACTGTGTTAAAACTTGAGGGACAAATGGATGCAGACTCAATATGAAGTAATTTCTCTAGATTAACTTTTCTCTCAAAGTTGAATGCTTTCTCCACTTTTCCGTAGCTCGAAAATATACTCTTATAGCCTTCAAAAAGAAACTAAAGGGTCGAGTCACAACGTTTCCAGTATATGGAAGGCCAAGGATCAGAGATCTCCTGTTGTGACATGGAAACACGACTCCATTTTTGTATTTTCTGGCACAAATCCTGATGTATGCGGGTTGTAGTGGAGCGGCCTACGTATACTCATGCTGTATAGTAGATAGGGTGCATATATGAAGAAAATATGTATTTTTAGCTCTGGATTCATCAAAAAGGGATGACAAGTCTACATAGGGAAATGAAAAAAGGCCCTCTATGCAAGATTGCAATGGTAAGGAAAATATTTCTATAACAGATTCCCCCTAATGTGTGAGGTCAGAGGAGTATTTGCGATGGTCGAAATACATTATAAATAACCCAGAAGTGGAGTGGTGTAAACCCAGCTAGATGAACCTGATTGCCCATTACATTCTGTACTGACTTTGCATACATGTCTGCCAAAAATACAATGCAGATCCATGTGGAAAATATACCAAATAAGTGTCCATGGCCATGAATAGGAAAATAAAAATGTGGTTATATGCCAAAATTTGTCATAGTCACGAACAAGTCCTAGTGAAACCAGTCTCAAAATCAATCTTAAGATATCTCTATACCATGGAGTACAATCTGATCTCCCATGATCACTGAAGTCAAATAGGTGTTGGTCCAATGAAAGGGAAGCAACAAGTCAGGAAAGCTACGACCACATAGTGATGAATTCAAGTCTTCTACACTATCCTCCAAGGGTGCAATTCTACATCATGTGAATAAAGGAGCTAAGGTCAAACACAATGAGACATCATTTTATTACCAGTCATTGAGGTATATCATTAACAAATGAGAGACACTCTACCAATAATGAAAGTAGGTATCAAGGCACCAAGTACATTCCTACAAGTCTGAATAAAGGAGTCGGTGTCGAACACTTGATAAATCCATTGATCAAGAGACATTGATGTATTCCCATTTGTCAATGGTGAGAGAGCCTGCCACTAATGACTGCAAGCCTCAAGGTACTCATAAAAATCTAGGTCCCATATCCAGAATAAATGATCTGAATTCGATGGAAAAATACCCGCTAAAAGGAGAGCATTAAGGCATCTCTCATCAGTCAGCACGAGGAACAAAGCAGAAGCTTCATAATTTGGTGGAGATTGGACGAAGAACATGTTCACAAACCAATGACCCTATGCGTCTTTCGTGTGTGCCAAATGTAAGCAGTACACAAAAAAGACCCTCTGAATAACAACCAATGATGAAAACTGCTGACAAAGGCGAGGAAACCACCAATAAGGCTAATGGAATCCAAGGCCCTGCATGAATCCCAAAGTGTGAATAGATGTCTTGCCGTCGAACACAAGGGAAACTACCCAATCAATGACCAATGATGAAATGTCGATTGTTGGGTTCAAGGTGACCTACCAATGATGAAAGTAGGGCCAAGGTGCATGATAAGACCATAGTTTCATGTGATTTTGAGACAAAATGAGGGTATGGTCGGCATGCAAAGTCAATATTTCTGAGGAGTGGCCGACATAGGTTGATAGACTTCCTTTGAACAAGAGCACGATACAGATGGTAGACTCCGACAACATAGAGCCAATGATATAACTATCAGATGCAAGTGGCATCGATAATGTTACCTATGGGGATTGGAAGAGTAACCATTCGGTAGAGAAAACTCTGTAACGAGATCATATTTCTAAGGCCATGCTAAACCCAAAATTATAATGACATGAGGATTCAATAATTTTGTGTTATGTTCAAAGGCGACACGACTGCTACCAATTATAATATAGTACTCCCTTCCTGCCCGTCTTTTTTTGTTTCTTCATAAAAAATGAATTCCATGATACAGAGGAGGAAACGAGTGTTGCAAGTAAGAAAAACTAGTTCCAGCAGTGGAACATACCTATGCTCAATGCAAGGAAATGCATGTCAGAGATGGACACTCGGGGTGATGTTCCCTCCATGGTATAGGGTGTCAAATTGCAAAGGATATAAACAAGGCTCTGCTTGGTTGAGGATGAAAAAATTGCTTAGGCAACGGTTTATAACGCAAAGCGAGAACCAGCTGAAATCTCAATACTACAAGTGAGAGCATGAGATGCAATCACAACTTAAAGCCAACAAATTTCCCTTTTTATGTCTTTTAGTCTACTTGGTGTGAAAAAGGGGTAAACTTGTTCCAAATAGACGTCTTTTCAATTCCAATTTACGAGTGTGAAAAATACAAGTTCACTTGGTAATCTTTCCTATTTTTGATAACGAGTCGAAAAATAGCTTAACTAAGAATCATGACCTTTCAAATCTAATTTAACGAGTGGGAAAGTGACAAATCACTCGGCAATCTTTTCGGTTTTTTATACGAGTTGGAAAAGAGCTTAACTAAGACTCGTTTATGTTGTTCAAATCAACATGAAAAGGGGGAGGCCAAGGCTATTATCTCGGTCTTCTGCAGAAAGTCGGTATCTTACGGATAGCTGACAAAATCTTGGAAAAACCCAAAGCTCTCAAAGTCGAGGAGGGGAAAGTGATAACATAGTATATAGTCTCCGTGATGGTTTGAATAATGTCTCTTAATGGAAAATACATAGGTGGGGGTATGGGATGACCCATAAGGTCATCCTAATTGAAGGGAACCTCGTCAGGACTTGGAGGGAGAGTATTTGAGGGAAGAATAAATATCTCTCGTTCAGAAGGGGAAGGATTTGGAATTTTGATGACATGACTAAAAGACACATCACTCTCTTCAGGTAGAGTAGGATTGACCAGACACTGCACTGGTGTGGCCACTTCTTCAATCATAGGTTGAAGAGGATGCATAGTAACAGATACAAGGGACACTTCACCCTTGACAAAGGGGGTGAGGTCGGGAGGGGGTCGCGGTGGTGACACCACTGAGACGATCAAAGGAGATATAGTGTGAGGAGAAACCAGGGATGCCTCAGAATCCGAAGGGCTCTTGGGTGAGCCCCAAACCTCTGGTATCCCAATAGTAGTCAGACACAAACAAGTAAGTTGAATTCCTTCACAAGTACTGCAAAGGAATTTAGGTCTATGTCTGAGACGTCTAGGATTCTCGATGCCTCCAACTTCGTTCACAACGGCCGGTGACACGCTCTCGACGTGATTGGCAGGGGTAAGAGATTATTATCCTATATGATGAGTAGAGGTTGGATATGTGACACGACTATGAATCCGGGTGAAAAGGATGGTGCCCCTGTTGTTCCTGAGTTTATACTTTAAGGTTGTAAAGTATACCGTCAAGGCATCCGTAAAGGTAAAGGTATTTAAAGGGTAAGAATAAAAAAGAAGGGTAAATCAAAGTCAGTTTCTCAACTGCCTCTGTCTAGCTTCCTGTTATTCTTGGATGCTGATATATCTCTCAATAACAACCCATGAATGTTCTAATTCAGCCTGGTTAGTTGTTGTTTGCAGAATAGTATTAAAAAGGCTTAAAGCAATGCTAGTTTGATCTTGGAGGCCAGGTTCTATGTTGGGCTGTCTATTATTTGGGACAGTCATGGAGAGTAAAATTTTATTTAATTTTGAAAGAATTTGATAAATTGTTGCTTCAGTTTTTAAGGAATGAAAATAGGAAAAATAGTTTTGAAATTCAAAATAATAACATAATAATAGTTGAGGCCATTTCCTGGACTTGAAACAATTTTGAGAATAATAAAATAACAAATAAATACTGTTGAAAAAATATGAGGCTTTAATCACAAAAGAATCTCATATTGTAACAGGAAGTAAAAAGGAAAACAAGATTTTTAATGAAGTGTTAAATATTATCGTTCAAATGATCTACAGGTCTTAAAATTACTGATAGCAATTTCAGAGGAAAAGTTGTAAATAATTTGATAACCAAATCAATTCAGACTTCAAAAGGTATATGAAATAAACTTATAGTTGATCATTCATTAGAAAAAACATTGAAAGAGAAACATAGAAATATATTATAAACAGGGTTAAAGAACACATAGCTTCAAGTTGATAGAATTCAGAATTTCGTCTGCATTATTTATATCACAATGGATTGAAAACTTTTAATACAATCGGCTCTCCTCAAAACCAAAAAGTCCTGTCTCTTTCTTGTGAAAATATATTTATACATTATCACCAAACATTTTTCCCGTTGGTGATTAACTAACTTCCTAAGACTAACGGTTACATGAATGAACAATGTCAAACCGTTTACATTTCTATTTTAACTACTTTGTTATTTCAATAATGAAAATATATGACAATATTTCATGTCTGCGTTGACGAACTTCCTTCTTCTATCTTAAGACAACGAATACATTTTCCCAAAAACTTCACCAAAACTCTGGGAGCTTCTGGTATATCTTTTGCCTCAAATATGAAGAATTTTTTCTGTAATTCGGGCAGACGATCTTCAATTATCTTCCTTATGAAATTAACAGTTTTCAACTTTAAGTTCAACATCACCATCCATTTTTCGATTTCTGTGACATTGATTTCCTTTATTTTTGGGATCTCCACCTGCATTTCCTCCAGATCTTCCTTGAATCTTAGCTGGTGCTTAACAATGTTAATTTCTCCTAATAACCCCGAACAGTTATTTTTTCCAATGTTCAAAGAAGATTTTTCTAAAAGATCAAAAATTCCTTGACAATCATCATTGACCTCTCTGGTTATTCTTTTGTTTTCTGCCAGGTCTGCCTCCCACACCTTGAGTATTACATCTCCTTTAACCTTCTCTGAAACATATAGTTTTTGAATATTTTTGACCTCCTCCTTTGTTGAAAGGGCCACTGCTTTTTGGAAAGTCTTCCCGGCTATTTTCACTTCTCTTTCTTTCAGGAGAATGTTCTCCAAAGATTTACTTGTTTCCTGAAAGTAATTCTGAATAAATTCCAGATTTAAAAACACTGCTTGTTGTTCCTTTTCTATCTTCAAATGTATTCCCAATACCTGGGCCTAGAAAATTTCAAGCTCTACCACTTGATTTGAAATGGAAATAATCATATCTTGTAATTGTTTATTTGTTTCTTCTTGCTTTAAGACCTGTGCCTGAGTGACCTACATTTTCTGATTTTCTTCCTCTAAGCTTTCTTTTAGTGTCTGAATCTCTTGAATGTCATTAATTCTAGCTCGTTCTAGACCCTTTTTTATCCCCCAACTGATATTTCTTTCAGTCTCCTTTAATTGATCCTGTAACTGAGCTATCATTTGTTCTTTCTACTCCAACATAGTTGTCAAAATACCCACATAGTATAAATTCGTTGATGCTAAGGCTCCCATTATGCCTTCTATCTCTGTAGCGAATTCTCCTTTTTAAGTTTTTGTCCATCTATAATGATTTTGCACTTTTTAATCATCATATCTCATTTTGGATGCATTTCCTGTTTTAGGATAGCCTTTCTCTTCTTACTGAAAAAATAATTGGAAGGAGGAATCTCATCTCTAGAAAAAGGCTCAAGATCACTTACGTATAGAGCTCCCTCGTGAGGGTTTCCATAAGTAGATTGCAATGGAGTCAAGGAAATAATGGGAGTTCCAAGTTCTGTAGATGTTGTTCCTCCTACTTTTTTCGGAAAACTCTCAGGGATTTCTAAGGGTGTTTCCAACTCCTTTCCTTTCCCTATCTCTGATTTTTTTGTCTGAGGGACCCCTGTTTCCTGTGAAGTCATTTCACTCTCCTTCATTTTTCCCTATACATCTATTTCAAAGCCTAGAGGAAGCTCTTCCTCCTCTGGTGGAGGGGTCGTGGACTCACCCTGCAAGATCTTTGGAAAACAAATTTGCCTGTGACTTTGGAAAGTCATGGAACCAGTCTGTAAATCGGGTGATTCGGCCTGTACCTTGTTCAGTACCTATTCATAAGTTTTAACCTCCTTGAATATATCATCATAAGAATATTGTTCATGTTCATAACCTTTCAAATTACAGTGCATCAAATGTCTGCTTACTAATTGATAAGGGTCATGCTTTCTGTGCTCAATATCTACCAGTTTTATCTCCTCTGTTGGAAATATTATCATTGATGGAAAAGGCTAAGGCAAAGGAAGAAAAAGAGTTTTCATGTAAGAAAATCAGTGTATGGTTGAGTTTTGGATTGGCACGTATGATCACTGAAGAGGGTCAACAACAGTCGTCATATCTGCAGAAGCTGCGAGGAAGATAAGCCATCGGGAGATCGGAGTTCTCAAGGTCGTGAGAACTAGGACATTAAAAATCCAAAAATCCCAACATAATCGGGACCGTCCATTTGCAAGGACACATGGAAGCGATCGGGCGCCACTAGGAGAAAGGCTTCATCGGAGAATCGAGAATCAGAGTTTCGCGAGTCCTGTGAACAATTGCATCACACATCGAAAAATTGCGATATGCGATTTCTCGATAAGGCAGATAGCGTGTGGGCCACCCTGGAGGACACGTGGCAGGTGCTTCATTGGAGAATCGGGAATCGGAGTTTCGCGAGTCCCGTGAACAAGTGCATCTGACATCGCGAAATCGCGATATGCGATTTCCTGATAAGGAAGATAGCGTGTGGGCCACCTTGGAGGATAGGTGGCAGGTCAAAGGCCCATCGGAGGACCAGCGTATCGGGAATCGACAAATCAGTATTCCTGTGAACAAAGGATTGGGGAGGAAACCCCGACGCGGAATCTGAACCATCCATTCGGTGGGACGTGTGTCAGGAGCACGGAGGAAGTCAGGGATCGGAAAATCCCAAACTCAAGAGGCAAAGAAACCATTACATAAGGAATGCCGAAACCCGATTTAAAAACGGGCGCGTAAGTTTAATTCAAATTTGATGAGGGACCCGAGCAATAGGGACCCAATTTTCCCTTTGCATTATTGGTTCATTATACTGAGACCTAAAACCCTAGTAAAAGATTATAAGAGCACCGTGGAGTAAACCAAAATATAGTGAGCGTTGAATGGTTTTGGACCCATGGTCTTAAGAAGGGTCGATGCCCTTTTCTAGCGGTGATCTGCAGAAAAGGTGGGCGGTAAGGATTTTGATAGGTAGCAGGGGTCTTTTTGCAGGACGTGGAGGCCAGTTTATGACAGTAGGGACATCTACAGGTTGTTGAGGTCATTTGTGCAGGCCGTACAAAAGGTTTGAGGAGGGAGGAACCTCATTGTGGCAGTTGGGGTGGCAGATCTACATTGACAGAGAGTTCTATGCAGTTGGTCTAGCAACTAGAAGAGCAGAGGCATCATCTCCAAGTTTATTGTCTTGTTTAATATGTGTTTAGGAGACTTTTGCAGCTGCCTTGCAGTCATTAGATCTGTGTTTCCTTTATAGATAATTGCAGTTGTTGTCATTGCCACTAGAAATTGTGCATTAATATGATTTCGGGATACAAGTCCTAATAAGATGCCAGAACTGTCTCTTCTGAAAGAAGATGATGGCCAGCGCATAGAACACATGTGAATCCGGGGTTGAAACTGCCTGATCTAGTGTGAAAATTGATGAAACGTGGTCAGCAGTGAGTCTGAGGGTTAAAGCCTTCAGTAGAAGCATCCTACCAGTAGAAAACTGGTACTATCTTCAGGGGGTTGAAGCTCCCTTCCAGGAAAGGATGTTAAACTAGAGAAGGTTGGAGCCTTCTACAGGTAGAATCTTGCGTACTAGTAAGATTCTGCACTAGTACAATGTTGTAAAACGTTTTCTTAATAATAATTATTGAAGACAGAGACAATGGCAACAGTGGTTTTCTCCCAATTTGGGTTTCCACCTTAAATCCTGGTGTTCATGTGTCTTACTCATGTGC